>LQNS02278094.1:23554399-23566875 GCA_001587735.2 Parhyale hawaiensis
AGACGGTATCAACGGTATCTTGGCTACGTAGCGGGCACATTGTATATAAGCTGCTATTTTGTTTAAGTTTATTGGAGTATTTTTCTCAAGATGTTACTTCTGCCTGTCTATATAGAAGACCTAAGGATGTCAGCACGATAAAGGATCAATGAAGAACAGAAGAAAATTAAGAAGCAAATAAGAGAAGAGGAGATTCTGCACCGGCCTAGAGGCATTAGGTAAACGTATAGGTTATTGCGTGAATTCTTCACGCACGGGTCCACTAGTAGGTAGATAATATTCCAGGTTGCAGATGATGGCACTCGAATAGTATATCTGATTCATGTCTTTCTTCAACTAAGTTAAAGTACACTCCATGTAGACCAATACAACTTCTCCAAACAATCCCATCCATCATGATGTGTAACTCTCTTCTAAGATTTCCTTAATCCAAACTTCAGCTGATACTCTTATTTTGTTGTTTTAATATTTATCGAGGCAACTGGTAAGATATTCTAGAGCGGTCAGCAGGCGCGTAAAGACCACGATGGTGTTTTTGGCAGCGAATTATTTTCTCCACATTTTGGGTTTTTCTTTCAACAGAACAAGTTTTCTCTTAAGGAGAAAATTTTCCGATTCCGAGTTATATCCCACCCTCGAGTATCTTAGATACAGAGCTCAATATTTATTAGAACCAATATCGCCTTTTTGCGTATCAACGAAAGAAAGCTCGGTGTTGTTCAGCATTGCACGCTTATCTGTACGGTTCCCTAATTCAAGTTGGCGGTTGCGCAGCATCCTACACAAGGAAGTTAATAAGAGCCTTACATGTATAGAAGGGAGCTCAGCCATCTACCGTAAATAGTTGATAACCTGGGAAATCATACAGTGCATGTCCAGTCAACACGTAGTACTTCCCAGACAGGGAGCTCCATTCTATACATGTAAGGCTCTGCCTTATATCTTCGCGATGATGCTGTGGGCAAAACAAGACGGGTCTTCACAAATTCTTCGCTGTCACTACTAACAGCGCGGGCACTAGCGTAAACATAATTATGGAAATTGACGCATTTGATCAAAAGAAGTGCTTAAATTAAACAGGTAAATTCTCATTGTTTTCTATCCAAATCTTACTTCAAAACCGATATTATTAGTTCAGGTGTTTTATAAAGTGAATCTAACCTATTTTTTTTTTTTTTGTTAGTTTGTTTCGTAAGCAACGGGAGAACGATATCTGAAGACAGTTTACTGTCAGTGAGAGATTTATAAATGATTTAAAGGTGATTATGTTATTTCTGCCGCCTTGCCGGAGTGCATGCACAACGTAGCTAAACAGACCGAACGTTTTGCATTACCGTAGGAAATTATCACATGCCATTCACGACAGGTTGCGCCTAAGCAGCTTTTTATAAAGTTCGATATAAACAACAGTATAATTAAACACGATGGTAGTCGATATAAGTACACTTGCAATGCCAACCTATTATGCTGCAAATTCATAGTTACTTTATATATGCTGTGGAGAACGTTCTACACAGTAGCAACGTACCGTTCACGCGCACCATGCGGCACCATCAAGTGTGAAACCTAAATCTATAGCCTGTCAACAGTATTTTCGCTGCACGACTGAGGCATCAAAGTCGCTGGCCTGAACTCGCCTTTAGAAGCACCATGGATAGCAAATTTCACTTTCTCCCCGTATCAAAGCACTAATAGATCAATATAAATATAATGGGCAAATCATCGTTTAAAGTAAATCACGGGGAGAGAACAAAGAAAATGGGAATTTTGTTGAAGCATTTATTTTTCTTGTACCATTTGACAAGGGCATGGGCCGACGCCAATAAATTATTGATCGTTATAAACGCTTCCTCAGCAGCAGAAGAGTTACTCAAAAACACCTTCAGTAACGCGGCGCTGACCATCAATAAATTGAGTAGTAGAAAACAAGCAGGCAGGGCTCCCATGGCATCACAATACAGATTTTTCATTAGTAACTGTTTGTCTGTGACACAAAATCAACATTAATTACCCAGGCTCTGGCTAATTACAAGCCCTGGAGCTGTCGATCACTGAGGCAGTTCTCAATAAAACTGTCCATCACTGTCCCAAACGACTCCCTTTCGATATAACAAGAGTGGGCAACATCTAACTCACGTGTAATAGATGAGGTCAGGCGGCAATTGAATACTTACGTCAGTCTTGCAATGCTCGATATCGAATGCAGTGAAGTCAACAAGATTAAATGAATAGGCAAGGATTAATGCACAATGCTCAAAAATGTCAGATATATAAATAAGACATCAATTTCCGCGGCAATTATACTATTTTAAAATCTAACTCCCTCTTCATTAATCAAGCCAGGAGGTTCCTGCGTGGTTGACAAGACAGGTTGACGGGTTAAAAATGGTACCAACTGACACCGCCACACTGTGCCATCAAGGGTGAAATGCATCCAAAATGGTTGCTACAGCAGCTAGTACTACATACTAGTACTATGAATAAGTCGAAATATTACGTTATGTTTCGAGTGGACATTACATTATTTTTTGCTGTTATTCAACTTTCTGTTAAACGTGCTTGAAGGTTTACTGGCAAGTTGAATGTTGTGGTTTTTGAGAATTTGGTTGACTTTTTCGGTAAACTCCCCTATCTTGATCTTCTTATTATTCGGAAACCTAACGGATCTTTAGACTTCAAAACCTATCGAAAACCAACCAATTCTAACAACTACCTGAAATTTGACAGCTACCATCCAGCGTCAACAAAACGAGCAGTAGTAAAATCTCTTGTGGACCGTGCCAACTCATATTGCTCTGAAAACAATGTGGAGGAGGAACAACAACAAATAAGGGAGATTTTGAAGGAGAATAGCTATCCTATTAGATTCATTAATAAAGTTATTAATCAGAGCAGCAGAACAAGAATCAATAATCATCAGCTGAAACATATCTCAGCACCATACATTCGAGGAGCTACCGAAAAAGTCAACCAAATTCTCAAAAAGCACAACATCCAACTAGCCAGTAAACCTTCAACCCCGTTTAACAGAAAGTTGAATAACAGCAAACAATAATGAAATGTACACTCGAAACATAACGTTGTGTATCAAATGGTATCAAATCAACTGTAATGACTGTAACGGCGTTTACATCGGAGAGACCCGAAGGTAACTTTCTGTGAGAATGGATGAGCACGCGAAAAATATTAGACAAGATGTGTAAGCTTCATCAGTCAATACTCATATTAAAGAGAATGGACACCAAATGAATTTTGACCAACCAAAAGTTCTTGCGACCGAAAAGAACCTAAAATCCAGACTTTTCTTAGAAGCATTTCAGTCTCATAGCAATCAAAATATTAACAGGCACATCCAGTTTCCAGAAGCTTACCTTCGGACTCTTCAATAACTTAGGAAATGATTTAACCGGAATTTTATTTCTCTTGTGTATATAGGATACTAATGCTGTGCAGATAGCTCTAGCGTTTTGAAATTTCGTTCCCCTGACGACGATCAGTGTTTAACTGTTGGAAAGCTTGGGCAATAAAACTAAAACTCAGAAGATATTCTAAATTATCCGATAAATACTATTACTATGCTACTAATACAGCTACTAGTACTTGCTTCAGGACACATTGGGTCCAATGTGGCTACAAGATCGACAGATGAAATAATACCAAGCGGCTTAGTCTGGTTTGCCCAACGTGATTTCCACAAGACTATTACTGTAGCCTATTGTAACACCCAGACTATTGCTACACCCTGTTGTAACAAGTGCCCCATTCCGCTCACGAGGTAACCACAGAGGGCCAGGGAATATACAAGTGGTCAGGACCTCGAACTTATTCATGAGAACGATATGGGGGCCAAGATGTGGACATTATTAACACTGGCTGATGGGCATAGCCCTTTTTCCAACATGCTGGTCTATTTTGCTACTCGAGTTCTTTGTCTTATTTTATTGCTACGGACTGACAGTCTTGGTAGCAAGGCAGCACAGCCTAGTTACGATAGAACAAAAGCTAATCAATAATCTAACACTGAGCTAAGCGGTACCTACATGCTAATTGAACCGGTGGAAATACTGTTCTTTTGTGCCCTTACTGTAAATATTGATGCAATCAAATTACCACCTTGAATTATTCTGCATGTAGGGTGAAGCGGGGCGTATTTAGCACCACAGTGGCAACAATCTCGGCACTTTGTTACTGTTCTGAACTTTCCATGGGGCATTAAGCACTTGATCCATCTACAAACACTGCATGAGGGATACAGGAGTACGCATTGTGAAATTTACCCCCAACGGGAAATGACAGTGAACATGCTTCAATACGTGCAATAAAGCGTTGTCAAAAATGATATTTTCTCATGACTATATAGGTGCTTAGCCCATGTTCTTAAGCATGTCCCTTTTTTGCTCTGCATTAGTTTTGTTAATTTCTTTGGAAACAAATCACTTGCATGCGGAGAGAACACACATGCATTATCACGTGCAGGTTGTAGCTAACTGCCGTCAGAAGGTGGCAATAGTTATCCTTGATAAATCGTGATGATTGTTCATCAGTAATTGCTGTAGCTGAGTTTTTGTATGGTTTACTGTACATGGTGTGTGCTTTTCATTTAAATACAGTGACGCTGCATATCTGGAGAGCGTTTAGTGAAAGCCTGTTGTCAGTCTGCTGATTTATGCTCATCAATTTTCCTTCGTATAAACGTTTGGATTGGGTATATTTTTTGGCCGGAGATAATTGCTTGCGGCAAATGTAACGCATGCTCGTGCGATCATAGGAAATAAAAGATGCTTATTTGCTAAAACGACAAGGGAGATTGGACTCCTTTTTCCGTATTTTCTTTAATACGTGCCAAAAATCACCATTAATCTTTTGGCTCGTGGTAATAAGCTTGTCACTACGAAATTTAGTAGCTGTATAGCCATTATACACGACCCAGAACAATACCATTATCATATTTGATTATTTCGGAAAACACATTCAAAACTGTGTTAAAAAAATTATGAAATTATGCGTAAGCCTCAATGAAAAAAATATATGTATAATAAAGTGGGGTTAAAGTGAATTACCCATATTAGGGTAAAATATTATCTAGAATTTTTTACTGCATGAGGGTGCGTCCATTTTTTGCCCCTAATGTGGGCAATTAATTTTTGCCCCACTTTACTATATGTAGGCAACGAATGAATTTCAGAAAGTCACATGTAGACCTGCTGAGTGCGCTTACGTCCTGGCAGTACAGTATATTTCGGACACTTTACACACAGCTTCTAAAATATGGGCCCATGACTCGTCTATTTCACAGGAAGCTACATCTGATTATATGAGGTCCCGCAAAATTGGAACGAACGGCAAAGATTTGCTTCCCGCAATATCTTAAAGATTTCAAAATAAACTTTTAGGTAAATTGCTCACGAAATATGTAGCTAAAAAATAAAACTGTCTCAGTCTTACATGGACCCGCATAAAGTTAGGAGGTTGCCAATTGCGGACAGGGAAGAACAAATTGCGGTTTTACATTGGCTAAAAAAAAAATTGCCAACTCCAAAACATGCAAAATTGGAGCAAAATTTACATTTATTTACGCAGTAGTCTTTAGAAAAATCTGTTATAATCAATCATTGCAGTTTCAAGATAAAAGGAAGTTCCAACATGACTACAATCACGGTTAACCTTCTGAAATCGAGAGCTTAATCTAGCTTATAGAAGTTGCTACACATAGAGACTGGACGTTTGTGTTATATTCGACGTCGGACGGAGTCACCTTCAAGTAACAACGCAGCTCACGTGTTTACTGAATAAAAGTTAAATGACTAGTGCGATTAAAAAAAAAAACCATTAGGTATCCAGAGCAACCACACTAGCTGCAGTATACTGCTGCTACTTCTGCGAAGGGGCGGAATATCCGTAAAGCACGGCCGGGCAAGCACGCACAACTCGGGTGAATCTTCTTCGGAGCGAAGTCTGCGATACCAACTTGAAAACGGACATGGCGACCGAGCAGGACCGGAACTGCTCGGAGGCGCCGCTTAGTTTCTCGACCGTGTGCGTGCCATATAAGAAAAATAAGTTTATTGAAACGAGGTACATAAATTGGTATAAGAAGTACGTATATACAGGCTAAATAATGTTTGATAGTTATCTATGACTCGGCACCACGTTCCTTACCCATGGGTAGCTATGGCACCTATAAGGGCAGAGGAAAATTCCTAGCCTACAATATCACGTGCTCCTGTGTCATAAGGACAAGAGCTTATCAAGTTGGGTCCCGCTACTGTAGGGCTTGGCAAGACTGAAATACGAGTCGACGACAGTAGTTTCAGTAAGCAGGCCAATTCAGGAATCGTACAATATGCTGATAACGAAATTGACAAAAAAATCGATAGACTTATTGCACTATGTAGTTCATGTCTCCGTTTCCACTACAAAGGCGACCTCACAAATTACGAAAGAAAGAACATGTAGCATGTCCACAGAAACAAGAAGCCCGTGCACGAGGGCGCTTCCATACAGGACCAACAGCGAGTCGGGAAAGAAGAGGAAGAACAGAAGAAAGCAATATCAGCAGGAGCAAAGCAGCGGAAGCACGCGAAGCGGACCCGAAGGAATGACGTTTCGAATGCCTCCCTTGTTCATCCGAAAATTTGTAACTGGGTTGATAAGCTAGCAGCCTAGCATTAACTGGTCACAAACTTCAATGCTGAGCGCTCGATTCGTAACGCTGGAATGAATTTCAGGCGTCAATTCCAAACCGATTACACATCAAACGTCTGAAAATTCAATCTGAGATTATCGCCCGACACTCGATCCAAAATGGCAAATAAAACCCTTAGAACTGAAGATCTGGAGAAAGTAAAGGTAGCTGGATTAGAGCGTCTCGTTGGAAATGAATAAATCGAAGACACTAGGAAACCTGGTAAATAAACCAGGGCTGTTACCGTGAATTCTGCAAGAGTCAGTCTACTGCGCTTACGCAGTCAGCCCTCCATTTGCAGAGCTGTAAAGTACAAGGAGACCTAGAAACGACTAGTGAGTGCATAAACCAAGTTATTATTGGGTCGAAAAAACTTCCCTTCTATAAAAAACGATGACCAATGGAAGGAAAAAATATGAGATGTAGCTACTGTAGCATCTGATCGAAGGGAATCGCGGATTCCATGAGCGGGGATGTTTCACTACAAGCACGAGACCAATAAGTCGGGCAGTAAGAGGAATATTATTATTATATTCCTAGTTTAAACCTCCCTACCCACAGAGTAGACTGTGATCCAAAGAGAGGAAGGAAGAAGGGACATAGAGAATGCCAAGAGAAACGTGGAACTCATGCACGAGTCAACGCGCACGGGAACAGCAAGTCGGGAAAGAAGAGGGAAAACAGAAGAAAGCATCACAAGTAGGAGTATGAAGATGGAAAGAAGCAAATTGGGCACGAAAGACAGACGTCCCGAAGGCCTAGCTATAATGGCGAAGATAACCCTGCTGGCGCTGCTTCCATAACATAGAATGGGCGAACCTAATGGAAAGAAGAGAAAGAATATCGCAAAGTGGGAAACAAGAAGGAAGCACAATGTACATAAAAAAAACCCAAGAGCAAACTGAGACTAATGGGATCTTCTAGAATCACAATCTCCATAGCAGAGGATGGGCAAACCTAACTACCGTAACGCTCATCATATAAGCCAGAGTTAACCCTGTGCAAGCACAACCCCTGCAGCAAACAACTGCCTGCCTGCAGTCTCCGACTGCACAAAGAACAAGTCCCAACTCAACTGAACTACTTCAAACTTCCTCACACCTCTCGCAATAAAGTTCAGCGATGAGCCTAAACTTTGGTTCACTATCCAACTCGAGAGAAACTTTCCGCGACGATGAATTATGAAGTTTTCTGTTCCTGAGCAAGACGATAGAAAATTATTAGGGAATCTGTTACCCTGGCTAGTGCGTAGATTGNACTCGAGAGAAACTTTCCGCGACGATGAATTATGAAGTTTTCTGTTCCTGAGCAAGACGATAGAAAATTATTAGGGAATCTGTTACCCTGGCTAGTGCGTAGATTCTTGTGAGCAATAGATGCAGATTGGAGCCATGCAATGTTTCGCGGTGTCGCAGATGTACACATTAAGCAGAGATCTGTACCATTGTGGTGTCGCAGATGAACACAATAACAGGGATTTGCAGTCTGCATTTTACAAGCATCGCAGATGTAAAACAGTCAAGAACGATCTCAAGCATGCATTGTAGTGGTATCGGAAAAGACGAAGACAATAAAGAGAAATTAGTAGCACGTTACAAAATAGGACGTAAACGATAAAAGAAGGGTCAGCAGTCTACTACATAAAGAGAATTTTTTAAAGAGATAATAAAAGGCGTAAACAAAGAAGAGGAATCAATAATAGGCTCTGTGTATTTGACATGGAACAGCGGACGCATACAAAGAATAACATTCAGTAGTATGCACTTACATATTTTTATTCCCTGGAAAGCAGTTTTATACCTCTTGATGCGGCTGCATTCTAGTGATATCGTAGTTGACTTGGTTCCAGTGGGTTCTTCTACTTTAGCGGCAGTCTTTTACTTCAGTAGGTACATTGAAACTGCAATCATCTACCCGAGAGCATTGTTCCAAGCGCTTCATCGTCCTAGCTAAATTGAATTCTTTGTTCATCGGTTTAACGTGGTTACCACGCTCTTCGTGGTGCTCCATCTTCTATAGCCGTTCTACGTTTCATTTGATTACGTGGCAGACCTATGAGAGCCTTGTCTTTCACAGTTAGCGTTAACGAGGATTGATAACATGAAGGAACGCAGCCACGTTTCAAAGTGCTCGTCAGGGAAGTTTCTAGCCTTCCAAGGTTGCTCCCTGCCCACCAATCCCAGGCTTCCAGCCATCCCTTCCCGCCAATGGGTTCCCAGCCATTCAATGAGCTAGTTAGACTTTAGCCTCGGGAAGAAATTTAGCTTCCAATCTCAGTCTCCGTCGCCTTTGCTACCTTCTACCCAAAAGTACCCAAACCACTTCGTTAGTGTGGGCAGATACGGTGAATGGAGGCTATGTCGGGACAAGCTGTGCTGAGTATCTCCGCTATCGCCATGTGTCCATTCAAATGACGCTCGTTCTTCATCTTTCATTTCAACTATTGTGAAGTATCACCAGGCCGCCCGTTTTAGCTTTGCTTTAGTTTGCAAATTAGCCTATCTAATTACAGGACTCTCCTATGCTGAAGTTTGTTTCGTATACATGAGAGATTGATATACTCTCATCTTAGTGTTTCTTCTATTAAATTAGAGCCCATTCTCTCACTGTCTCCTTACTATGCCTCTGTTTTCAAAGTCGTGTTCTTGATAATTTCCTTTCTAAATGTTAACAAAAGCATCTCAAGACGGAGTCTTCTCCATTATGGGAGAATTCGTTGGGAACTGCAATTATTATATCTTTCATATTCTGTTCTAAACAAATAGGTAGGAAGCTGCAAAAATCATTGTTGCCTCATCTGCCAAAAATACGGTTGTAACCCGCATGAGAAGTCATGAGGGCGCATGCACGCTACCACGTCTTGCTCCCACGCCGTTCCGTAAGCTCGCTCCTGCCCGGTCACGCCGCTCCCTGACGATCGCCTCTATGCTACGCCTCCTTTTTCCAAAGGTTGGCAGGCCAGCAGGTGCATGGAGTGCTGCTGCGGGATAGAAGCGACTATATGTAATTTTGTGAAGTGAAATTAATTGTTGTGATCATACGTGTGCTTCTGAAACAGTTTGCTACTACAGTTGCCTTACTTCCGGAAATTAAGGTTCATTTTAAACTTTTGATCAAAGCTGCTTACAGCGTCGCAGCACTTGTTTACTTTTTTCTCTGGCTTAGGCTAGGTTCATTACACTGTAAGTCACATGGTTGCTGATGATAACAAGAACTTTTTCTTACAATATGCCACAGTTACGTCGGTGTAACATGCCGCGGGCATTCGAGATGCGCTATCTCCTGTTTTCCAAGTTGTGCTTCTCACTCTCTGGCACGAAGCCGCAAAGGACTATTCTAGTCCATTATTGCCCTTCTGGTATATTCGTGTTTAGTGTTCATATTTGATTACTAGCGTTAGCTTCCCCTGCTATTGAAGGCAACTGTCAATTCATTCTAATCTTCATCACCGTTATATGCGATGGTTAAGCCAGTTGCGAACGAAAACCTCTTTTCGTCATATTTATGTGTGTTGTTTCAACCTTTCTAAATTTATGCGAACGGTTTATGTAGAATTGAAGCAAGTAGAAACATTTTAAACAGTTCTTCTGAAATTCATCTAGAGTAGAATGGAGATTATGACTATTTGATAATAAAAAACTTGTTTGAAAAGATTTTAATTGCATGCATGGAGCTGAAGATGAAAAAAGGGTTGTGACAGTTATGGAAATTACAAACGTAGAAAGGTCTTCGACTTAATTCTCGCTTAATAAAATCTAACGTTGGTTCTTAGTGCTGGTATTTTTTTTTTTTTTTTTTGCGTGTAACATGCACTTGGCATATACGAGAATGCGCAATAGAAAAAAGAGGGATGAGCAGCGTGCACTAGACATGACAAATTGGTACTAGTAGCGCGAATAATTTTGACATAACCCCGGGCATGACCATAGTTCTATTAACAAATTTTCAAAGCCAGTTTTTTGCTCTCCATGGCATTTGAGTAATTTTACATCCAGCATCTCTGCCTGTTTCCCAGCCCACCGCACACATGCGTTCCAAATTGACCTCTGCTGCCCCGCTATTCAATAAGCCAATACAAGGAGTCGCTGCAATTTTGAAGCGGCGCTTGTGTGGAGGCTCCTTGCTTTTAAAAGTCGAGTTTTTTTACCTGGTGAATCTGTAGTATAGGTATTATTCTACCTTCTTTTCCGTCCACGCATCCGGCCATCTACCCAGTCGTACGGTCGTTCATCGGCACATTACGCTTCAGTATCAATAAAGGCAACATTCAGTTTGCTGGGGTAAAAAGTATTTGGAATGGAGGGAACTTCACTAATAGGCAGTCGTATTTTCTTACCTTTCGGAAAGTTCAGTCAAGTTTGAAGTGACAACAAAAATAGCTTCCACGGGTGCCAATGCTGCAGACTTTCGCTGTTTTTCCTCGCCGTAGGTGTACCATTTTCTTCGCCTGTTCTTTACGTCGGTGCGTGCACGGCATATTCGCCGCACGGCGTACAAAATCCATATTACGCAGAAGGGAGCACAACCGCAGGCAACAATGAGCTGGTGCGCACTGCGCAACGAAAGCGCTATGTGTGCGAAAAAAACAACACGACGAACAAAAGAGACCACGGCAAACGTAATGCATTTTTCAATAAAAAACGTTCCTTCAGGAACAGTCTTTTATAAACCAAACTTCCTTCGCCGGTATAGTCTTAAGATCGGTTAGTGAAATATACTGAAGATATATATCAGGAAACAAACATCAAAACAAGGGAAACATAATAACTCAAGAAAGCAGAAAAAAGATCCAGAGCCAGATTAACGGATACGGGCGTTTATTCAGCATGAATTTTCATGACAAAATTAGCGGCAACGATGACGTCACGATTGATCGCCAGTATTAAATAGTATAGTCGTATCCATGATACCAGTGCCACTTGGAATCCGAAACGAGACAATGGTGACGTCACAGCGGTCGATCTGAGGTCCGCTTAGAAGTTGTGTGTCTGATAAGCAAAGAAATTCGGACAAATAACTACGTCATGGCAAGAAGCAAAGTTTCTGATATTACTATAGTGTACCCAGCCGTCATGGAATGACGGCAAAAAAAAATTGTCAATTCAATGACACCACCCCTCCCCCAAATTCCTGCACTGCTATCTCCTTTTCAACGGATTGTTAACACGAAGATCAAATATTCTCCCTGCAGGCTTGACCATAATTAATGATGTAGAGTTAAGTCGCAGCTTCCGCAGCACTGTTTTATTGGAGTTTTTTCAAGGCTCAAATTCACCCCTATCTTTTCTGGAAATATATAAATATAATTCAAAATAAATACACGCTTGAATATTAATATTATTACAGTGTTAACATCAAGTTTCCGGTGTTAAATGTAAACCGATTGCGCTTGAGCATCCGAGGCTGGAGAGGATTGACTGCTAGGCCGTATCATGCATAATCGGCTGGCGGCTAACGCCTGCAACTCTATCCAGAGTGGCGAATCAAACGTTTAGCAATTAAGTCTTGTAATAGTTCAAGCAAATCGTAAACGAATTTCTTGAGGAGAGCGAGCGAATGAAAAGACAACTTAGTTACCCGCCCCAACACACTGTTGGGCCGCCCCAGAGCTGTTACACGAGTTTAGCGACTGCGGCAACCAAGGCCTCTGTCGGGGCTTACATGATGTGAGGTGCTGCGAGCTCGAGAGATTGCGGCGGGTAGTGTGGGGCAGAGCAGCGGGTAGTGTGGGGCAGTGCAGCGGGTAGTGTGGGGCAGAGCAGCGGGTAGTGTGGGGCAGTGCAGCGGGTAG
>LQNS02278094.1:23579303-23591574 GCA_001587735.2 Parhyale hawaiensis
GAAAATACAACTGGAATACGTAACATATAAATCAAATTTGCTTTCAGACTGCGTGTTGAATATTCGTTAGACAAGCATAGAATCTGTTGACAGTGAGCCGTATGGGCAGCTCCTTGACGGGCAGGAGGGGACGGCCGAATAGCGTGTGGTTTACGACCAGCTAAATAAATAAGCACAGACGATCGTGACTATTATTATTACTAGTGGCCCGTGCCGTCATTATAAATGACGGTAAAAAATTAATACTTCACCAAAACCACCGCCGTGTTTTGGGCTTCCTCATTTTTCCCCTATCTAATACTGAAGAAAAAAATTCCAATGTACCCAACTTTTTTTTCGCCTTTTGAAATTTGAATTTTCTCGTATCTTATTAGTTCTATTTTTCCCCTATCTAATACTGAAGAAAAAGATTGCAAGGTACCCAACTTTTTTTTTCGCCAAAGAAAAAGATCGCAAGATAGCTACCCCACTTTTTTTTTACATTTTGAAATCTGAATTTTCTCCTAACTTATTCCCATAGGGCGTGACAGGAAAGACATAAATATATAAATAAATAAATGAATAAATAAAAACACGACGTGAATTATTATATAGCTAGCACTGATTATATTCAGAAGTCTAAGTCTCCGTTTCCACAACAACAACGATGTCACAGAGGAAGAATGAAGGGACACGTAGTGTGATAATAGACACGTGGAACTCATGCACGAGAGTGTTCCCACACAGGATCAATGCGCATGGGAACAGCAAGTCGGGAAAGAAGAGGAAAAACAGATGGAGGAATGATCAGTATAAGTAACTGCGGAAAAGGATCAAAATGGGCACGAAAGACAGACAAGACGATCGTGATGACGACCCAACGGGTCACGGGTCGTCTAGTATTATACTAAAAGTCTGTGAACAGGTCTTGCTTGTGTCTTGTTTATTTATTTGTGTCTTGTTTGACACAGTTTCTTTACTTTTAGATAGGGAAGAAATTCGATGGACCTATAGAGGTACGGCATATGGCCTATCCTATCTGTCAATGATTAGCTCTTTAATTCGATTGTGTGTTAAGTATTCGTTAGAGAAGCAATGAATCTGTTGACAGTGAACCGTATGGGCAGCTCCTTAACTGGCACGAGAAGACGGCCGAATAGCGTGTGGTTTATAACCAACCAAATAACAGCGGCTTTAGTGCGAAAGCAAAGACGATCGGGTCGTCTAGTATGATACTAAAATTTTGTGAACTGTAGTTACTTCCTTACTTGTACTCTATTACACGCTTTATTTACACACAGTTTTTTCGCTTAAGGATAGGAAGACATTTGAGCGTGAGTGGTGGGCATTAGCCCCTGGGGAAGTTCTAATTAGAGTCCGCCGTACAATCGACGC
This sequence comes from Parhyale hawaiensis, assembly GCA_001587735.2. Lineage (NCBI taxonomy): Eukaryota > Metazoa > Arthropoda > Malacostraca > Amphipoda > Hyalidae > Parhyale > Parhyale hawaiensis. Next base: position 23,580,678 of record LQNS02278094.1, read on the forward strand.
GCATCTTATCGTCAGGGCGAGACAGATTCGTCGCTTTAGCATAGGAAGAAATTTGAGCATTGAAGATTTAATTCGGTTGTATCCGTGATACGGAAGATGAACTTGAACTCGGCTGCATGAACGTGTTCATTAAATTTAAAGGTGATACCTACAGGAAACACAATTGGACTACGCCACATATATATTTTGCGCTCAGGCAGAGTGCTGAATATACGTTTAAGAAGCAAAGAAACCGGAGATGGTGACCCCCTACGGGCAGGAGTGAACGAGATCAAACGGCGCGTGGTCTATGACCAGTTACATAACACCTGATTATTTACGAAAAGAAAGACGATGATGGTTGTCACGGGCCTAGTTATTATCACCTCCGCCAAGGAGGTGCGTTTTCGTCGAGTTTTTCTATATTTCTATCTATTTGTCCCTCGTGAAGGAAGTGTGAGGTGATAATATTTCTGTGTCTTTTTGCTTATCTGTCTTTCACCAAGATAACTCAAAAGTATATGGACATATCTTAACGAAATTTACAGAGATTATTAGGCATGTTGGGAGGAACAGATGATTAACTTATGATGAAGATCCGTTTATCAGTATGGACGGATTTTTATGAAAGTTACACGCGTTGTCAGGTATATCACGAGGAATTAATGATATTTTTTTTTTTTGTGATGATCTGTTCGTTCGTTTGTCTCTATGTTTGATTTTAGGTTTGTTAGCAAAATAACTCGAAACGTTTTCAACGGATCTTTATGAAATTCTAGGATTTATTAGAAATTTAAGAGACACAAATGATCAACTTTTGGTGACGATCGGTTCGTTGGCGTGTTCGACCTATGTTTACCAAGTTGTTGGTCAGAACATAACTCATGAACTTACCGACGGATGTTCAAGAAAATACAGAACCTTTTATAGTCTCACTAGCAGTGAGACTCACTATTAAGCAGTGAGACTCACTATTAAGCAGTGAGACTCACTATTAAGCAGTGAGACTCAGTTCATTCTGTCGCATCTGCATATTTTATCGCGGCAAGCCTGCTGAAAAACATCAGTTGGCCGTATGCGCTACTAGCGGGAAAAGGTGCAATGTATCGAGAAGAGACGAAAAAAGAATTGAGAAGGAGACAGAAGAAAGAAAACACTCTGGCGATAGGTGTCCCATGGAATGAGTCGTTTACCACAATTCGGCGGCCCACCTCACGGAACAAAAGATGAAGTAGAGAGACGCTACCTAACTCAACAAACTAACCTTCTCAGAAGGAACTGTGACCAGCTGCAACATCCCCTACGGAGAAAACCATCGTCACAGCCCCGTGCTACCCATATGCGCATACTTTCGGACAAGGAAAGGCCCTCCAGAATTGACTCCTGAGGGCATTTAGTGCATATTATAACACGCCATTATTTACAAACTTCTTTCTGATACGAAACATTTTTTCGACATATACCCTACACATACCACTGGGTGCCGGTAAATTCGTCTTACTTAATTTGTCTAAACGAATTCATCCAACTCAATTTGTCTAAAACAAGTTTATCTAGTGGTAAATTCGTCTAAGGAACAATTAATGTCAAGTTTGTCTAACGAACAAGTCATCTAATCTGTGTTACTGTTATATACGCGATTCGCACATACAACATTCCAATGTGTGTTATATGCGCGATTCGCACATACAACATTCCAAAGTGTTAGCCCGTAACATTCAAATGTATAGACGCAGTCTTTATGTCATGTCTGGCGGCTCGTTTATGACCATGCAAAATGTGTCGGCATCCCCGCACTGCCTCTGAGTGACATGGTATTTCTAAATGACGTTCCGCCGGAACCCACAGTGGTAAAAGCTGCCTGTCAAAGCCTGTAGCCACAGTCTCGAAGATATTTGTTATGCTTGTAAACCTAAAGTAATTTACCCCCTGACTTCCGACTCGATTCCGCCGAAAGTAACCGGTTTTCTAATGAAGCCGGTATTCATAGATATTTAAGGCGCTTGCATGATCAAGCGTCAGCTTAATTCGGTACTTGACATTGCAGTACCAACATTTCTTACGGCATTCTGCTTGTAACACTATTCCGATGTAGACCTTGTATTCTATAGTCTGCATCTATCAAGTAGCATGTTGCTACTTATCATTGGATCATATCTTCATAGTCTTGTATAATAAGATGTAAATAAACAAGATCTTTACGAGATTCCTTCACCATCCAACCTGTAGCCTGATAACTATACTCGGCCTTGAAGTTTACTCTCACAACCAAGTACAGTGACGAACTCAACACGAACTCAATCCGAACTCTAATTAAAACGCCACCACGCCAGAACGACAATATATAACAGTTACAGGTTGAACTAGAGCACTCTGAGAGCGCATACCTCCGCCAAGTGAGCCAATGGTAGCAAAAATTCAAATTGGCTCTGAAACCATAATTTTCTTTGCATAAACTCCAAAATCTGATCATTTGTGCCTTTTTNCACCAAAAGTTAATCATCTGTTCCTCCCAACATACCTAACAATCCCTGTAAATTTCATCCAAATCGGTTCATAACTTTTTGAGTTATCCTGGTGACAGACAAAGAGACAAACAAACAGACAGACAAACACGACGAAAACATAACCTTTTTGGCGGAGGTAATAAATGGAAGCATTTTCTTATTACACCTACTACTATTAACCGAAGTAGCTCCATAACCTGACAAAGGGAGACCCGAGGTGTATTGCACCTCACCCTGCAGAAATTTGCATATTTATTGTTTTTAAGTTTCAGTTGAGTTGCTGGAAACTTGTGACTTCATAAAATGGCATTTTTCATGTTTTGTGAAGAAATTTAAGTGAAAATACCGTACATAAGTGAAATTACCATAGATTTTAGGATCAATGGTCCCTGTAAAGGGAGACCTACGCGATAGTGCACTGCACCCTAAATTCTTACGGCCGGCAGCCCCGTAAGTGTCAACGTCTGTTTATTCTGTGTATCTGCATGTAACTTCATCCCAGGGTTATAACTACTGATCGACAACGAAGCTTTCTACACATTATTTATAATAAATATGACCACCTTAGTTAAATGAAGCTTCATCAGTGCAGTCGCAGTCCATTGTATACTGTATCAATGAATGGATATTATTGTGTACACTCGTAGAGCATTGATTGTTCTGCGTACGTAGACAGTACAGTCCCTGGTATACAGCAGGCACCCCACAGTTCCCGCAACACAGGCACACTGCCTGTATTGGTGACCAAACTGGCACTGTTACCGCACAATATGTATATGATTGCATGCTTTCCAGCGTTCTCTTAGAAAAGTTCATTTTACGGTGTTTTATTATAATTTACCATCGAATTGATTCTAATTACATCTCACCTCATCTATAAATGTATGAAGAGTATGCCTGTTGATTTTTAATCCGAAATACCAATAAATAATTAATTTAGTAGCAAATCATTAGGCTGAGGTACATTGCACCTCACCTCTCCCGCTATAACTTTTCGCTATAGTGGTCTCCCTTTGTAGGTTTAAGTTTGGAAGTATTCAGTAATATAAGGCTAACACACTCTAGTCAACAAGGAGTCGACTAAAAGATGATACAGAAAGCTTGTTTTTATAAATGTATAAATGAAGAACGATGTAATATACCTAGGTTGATTTAGCTCAGTCTGGGTTATGTTAGGTTAGGTTCAGTTAGGTTAGGTTGTTTAGGTGAGGTTTGGTTAGGTTAGCTCACTTTAGGTTAGGTTAGTTTGGGTTAGCTTAGTGTAGGCTAGGTTAGTTAGGGTAAGTTTAAATTAGGGTAGGATAGGTTAGTTTAGGTAAGGTAAGTTTATGTTTGGTTAGTTAAGGTTAGTTTGGTTAGGTTAGTTTAAGTTAGTTTAGACTAAGTTAGTTTAAACTAAGTTAATTTAGGTTAGGTAAGTTTAGTTTAGGTTAGGTTAGCTTAGTGTAGTCTCGGTTAATTCAGGTTAGGTTAGTTTAGGTTAACTTTACTTAGGTTAGTTCATAGTTAATTTAGGTTACTTCATATAAACATTGATAAACACAAGCTTCATTATAAACTTTTATTCGACTCATTGCTGACCAGGGTGTGCAGCCTTGCATTATTGAATACTTCCAAATTTATTGTAGATACTTTTGGTAAATAGTAGTAGGTATAAAAAGAAAATATTTTATCTTATTCAACCTGTAATGTAGATTATATAGATGACTTGTTCCTTAGACGAACTTGACATTAGACGGATTGCGATTAGATGAATAATTGTTCCTTAGACGAATTTACAAGGAGATAAACTTGTTTTGGACGAATTGAGTGAGATGAATTTTCTTAGATCACATAGCACTGGCTGGTCATACGACGAATACTTAACAGCTAGTAGCTTAACAGACTGAGCTCGCAGTCTTCATTAGGCAAATCCGACACTTTCAAAAATATTACAAAAATCATAGTAATTGTTATCAATTAATGCAGTGAACTGTTTCGACTATATAGTACCTGTCGGTTTTACGTTCCTTCCAATCTACCGATAAAAATATCGGCGCTTCGCATGCCACGGGACGAGCCGGTAGGCCTGGCAATGGCAGCGAGCTAATCAATGAAGGCACAAACCTTCCACTTCCCTTGCACATTTTACACAGCACAGTCACAACTGACACTCATTTACAGCTTAGTATAGGATTCGTAAACAGTCATGACGCAAAAAAAAAAACACGAATGAAGCTTTTCTTGTTCCAAGTATATACCTACTAGGTAGTGTTACATTCACAAATGACACTTTTTTCTTGTCGTAATTGGGCAATCGAAAACCATCACAACGACAAGAGAAGCAGAGAAAGTAATTCTTTGGAAACCTCAAGTTTCCTCCATTGTCCCGTCTGGCGATGTTCTTTGAAGTTTGAGCCCGGCCGCCGCCGCCACAAAGGGCTAATATTTATCTTTTCCTAACGAATAATTCGAGAGCTTTCCTCACCAATTCTTCTCACACTTTAGAAACAAAAGCACTTGTTTTCAGAAGAGTTCAATAGCGAGAAAGAAAAGACCCAAGAAAAACAAGGGCTGTTATGAGGGCTCATGCAGCGTTGGGGTTTTCTCGTGCGTTTTCGTAATAAAAGAGAAAATGGGCCAACGAATCCATCCAACGCGAGGACAATCGCAACTGGAAAAACAGAAACCGATGAACGAATGATAACTATAAAAAATCAAGTTTCAGGAAAAAAAAACAGCGAGTTTAGCAATAATCATGTCGTGTTTGGTCAAAAAATGGCGATATAGGCTATTATTATTATATTTTTTGCATCAGTGATGATAAAGCTTAATATAGCGCTTCGGTGTCCCAACGTAAGCGTCAAGTACTATCTTTAAGTGACTACGAATCCCCCACTGTATACGTATAGGCTTTGCTCTGCAAGACTATATATTTGTGCTATTATAGATATTACAGAAAGTTTCAAATACAACTCTTAAAGCACTCGTTGAAATGAGTAAGTATACTGCATAGATAAATTTTACTCAGAATTAAGAATTGCCAGTTAAATCTCACCGATCTTTCACCATAATCGACAAATCACTTCCTGGGCGTCGTCCCATTCAAAATCGTACAGCTTATATCATATTGTGTACAATAATTGCTGGGTGCAGGAAAAAAGATGTAATTAGCTAAATGCATTCTGCGAACGTGTCTTTGGCTCGTCTCCTCTCCCTCCCCTTTCTACGATCGAGGTAATCTTATCTGATTAACACTCACTTTAACTTGGCAGGAACTTCAATCCTAAGCGTTGGACATGAGACTATAGATCGGCTGTTGGGTGCTTATTTAGTAACAAACCTATTACGCTTGAAACAGCAAAAATGTACTCTTGGGCAATTTATAAGTGACGCCAGAAACTTGATCCTAGTGGCAAATTGAAAGTTCAGCGCTGCATAAGTTCAAACTATAATCGGATGAGAGTATTTCAATTCCGGGAGCGAACTGAACACTTCCCTCAACGTAAAGGCATTACCTGACTCAGAACTAAATCTCATGTCACCCAGTCATTACCCCGTGCGGTCGGTGCATAGTTTCCGCTAGCAAGAAGAAAGGAACATACAGTAGAAAAACGTACGACGAACACATGCGGGTGGCTGTTCCCACACAGCTCCAACTCGCATGGGAATTGTAAGCTGGGAAAGAAGAAGAAAATATGACATCATGAAATTAAAGGTGGCAAAGTGGGTACGAAAGACATACATCGCGGTGGCCTAACTAAAGTTACGGTAACTTAAAGGATTCGCCTAGGGCTACTCCCCATCAAATACAATGAACGAACTTACCTAAGCTAAACCCATGGCCTGTGCCTCCTAAGGGGTTATTAACGCTTTCTAAAGAACAGGCTCATGTCTGCACGTCACGATGATGGTCCTATCGGTACAAACTCTGGACAGATTATTAAACGCAGCCTGATATTTCTGGGCCCACTTTGCATATCTCGGGCTTATCTGGAGAGACACCTATTGTAATTAGTAACCTTTAAGTAGTCGAAATGAAGTTTTTTATCCATATATGACCGAAACATGCAGAGAACGAACCAAAACTGTCCAGGGACTGAACGTGATCGGAGCATGTTCGAGACACAGAGCGAGGCGTGTACTGTAAGACGCCTTCGGTCATTCCATCGTAGTTCAAAAGTGTTTTTTTTTTTTTCTGCGTTAACGGCGGAACTGGCAGATCAATACGTGGTGCAATTTTCTTGAAATACTTATAACGCCACGACCAGAAAGTTCAAGTTCGTTAAATATTTAAGGATTTGCGAATCCGATAGTTTGGCAGTTGCCACGCACGAAAAGTGCAACTTAGCCGAAGTTTTAATAATGCACGGGCTATGTACGATCAATGCAATGCCTTATGAATTTGTAAAATGGTTCATAGTTGCAAGACTAAAGGTTATGAAGTTCAGTACAGTAGCTACTTGGGTAACGAATTTATACACTTAAGATAATCACACGGCTAACTGGAATTAGCTGGAATATTCATAGACTGTCACGACTAGGAAAAGAGTTTCTTCACAAATGCTGCTTTTTATGTCGGGGCCTCACCATACATTCGTAGCTACAACGTGATGCGAGGATTTGCAGTTTGCAAGTCGTTCATGCTACCGTATCTACGCTACCGAGTTTAAACATATTTCAGGACCAATATCAGCAGAAGAATCCCATTGACGGGACGTCACTGACTACTTCCCTGAGTTGCAGTGTATGTGTTCGAGAGAGATGAATCCAAGCTTCTGGAGCCGAGGCTTTTACAGTTTGTTACGCAGCTGGAGTATCAATTTTTTACTCGGATATCTAGTGTGGACTCTTTCCAGTTCATCAATATACGAAATAATATAAATAAATTTGAAATAATAAAAACAAAGCTATTAAAAACTGCAGTAATTTAAAGCACTTTGTACAATCACTAGCGCGGTATTTTTCAAATTAGCGTCGACTTAGTTGTATAGTTCTCTCTTTCCCGCTGCAAACCCACTGGTACACGTCTTACTTTCGATGATTCTCCACCCGATTTTGGACCTTCTTCCCCAAAGAAGCCGCGCAAGTACCACGACCAATATGGCGGAGCGGTCATCTAAGGTCTCTGAGCTGCACTCTTCTGCTCACCACCAGTCCTCAGGCCCTCCTCTTCCTCCGGCTGCTTGCTCGCGGGTCGTAAAACCTGCCGCTTTTGCTCCAGGCTCCTCGGGTTAGGTTCGTGGGACCGCCTAAAGTGATGCCCACACATTTGCTTCGAAATCTTTGGGGTGTTTGTACAGGACTCGGCCACAACGGGGGCCTGGAATTATGCGTTAGGCATGAGCGTCGCAGAGCGTAAAATTTCCGTGCATTGTGCTACTGGCTTTCCGAGGGTCATCTAAACATTTATAATTTCGCAACTGAAGGGTGGAACCCCTTGATGAATTTAAAACTACCGATTATTCCGTGCTTTGCTGTCAGATGTACACCGTTAATAGAATTGGTTCAGGGAGTCGTGCCCCCTCTATTGAAACGCTTGATAAGTCAAAACAGCTTGGATTCAGCGGCTCACTTCAGCTCTCACCATGTCCCAAATATGGCAATTATCTTGGCAGCTCAAACTGGCATTCAACCCTTCAAAAATAGCCTTTTGCACGACACAGTGTGTTTGTCGCGCCCTGCAGAGGCTGAGCAAAAATAGCACAGTATCATAGCAGCCCTGCATGGATGGCTTTAGTACAGCAGCATAAAATTCCAGTCGTGCAGACTTAGCAGAGGAGACGTACTCTTGGTCATGGGTGTATTGAAGTCACAATTCCTGTGTTACCTATGGTGATTAAAATATTCACCAGGACTCGAAGTCGAACAAATAATGTTATTTTACAATATGTGGACGCGCGCCACTGATGGTGACGGGATTTTGAGCGGTGAGTGACGCTGGTGCAGCAGGGCTAACCTTGTAATCCTGCAGGGGTTGTACCTGCCACTGAGGTCTGGTGTTAGATGTAGAGCATCGAAATTTTATTTCGAGGACAGCCGGAGAGAGGGGCGGGGGGTTGAGAAGGGGCATTACTAACAAACAAACACAAAACGCACAGCAGACAAGCTGGGATGCATTACACACAGACCGGTTTGGTTGCATTAGTCATAATTTAGTCGAGATAACTAGACTATTGGTAGGGCTATAAGATAATTAAATTTCTAGTTGATAGTACGAATTGATAAAATATTTGATTATATTGCAAAAATTTACGGTAAAATTGTACTTAAAAAGCTTGGTACTTAATTGGATTTGGTTATTGTTTCTAATTACAAAATAGCACTCGGTAGCTGATACTAATATAGGCTCATTATTACCAAATACATTGAAATAATAAAAGCGAACAAATAAAAATGTGCCATTAACTAAACTTTTTTTTCGATTTTGCTATAGTAACTAAAATATTTGGTTAGCCTAAGCAAAACACGCCAACTAAAAAATTTTAGTTAATGTTACATTTCCTGTCTCGAGTAGGGCTTCTGCTTCTATACATGGTTACCCTCTAAGTCAATATTACAGTGTTTATTTTCATAAGAAATGAGCTGTATCTTACGCCTTAAAAATGCTGGCTATATTTCAGTACTCAGTTGAAATACGTTGACAACTTTTATTTTTTATTCAAAATCAGTAGACCTACAATGGCTACTAGGTTCATTAATACAATAGGTACGGTACGGTTTATACTTAGGAGCGCATCGTAGCCCTGGCTTCCGTTCGTTCAGGAACTGGGCCTATACTAGCGCCGTCTGATACGATAATCCATTCTAATACGACAGCAACGATTGTGAAAGAACAAAAACAAACTGAACGGATATGAATACAAATAAGATAAATAACGAAGCTAAGATAGGTACACTGTAACTATATAGGAGTCTTTGCGAGAGGCTATACAGTTGATCAATAAAAATACTAGGTGCACATTATACGTTGTGCGTCTACACTGATGAGAGAAGCCAATGTAGCTAAACAATGTATTGAATCTATAGCTTTAATACTCCTCTAAAGGCACTAGCTTAAGTCATACCGTAAATACAAGTATATCACTCTGTCCATACAAAGATCTGATGGTCAGACAATTATTATGTCTCTAATTATTATTAATATTATTACCTCCGCCAAGCTAGGAGGTTATGTTTTTGTCGGAGTTTGCCTGTAGGCCTATGTCTCTTTGAATGTCTGCCCGTGTGTCTGTCAAAAAGGTAACTCTAAAGCTTCAGGATAGATCTTCACGAAATTTACTGGGATTGTTTAGCATGTTAGCAGAAACAGATGATTCACTTTTCGCGAAGACCCGTTTCTTTGTCTATCTGTTTTTTTGGCAACGGAGCTCAAAGAACTATAGAAGATCGTCATGGAATTTGTAGCAAATGTTAGGAAAATTACGGGAGTAAATACTCAATATTTTTGTGATGATTTGTAGGTCTGTTTGTCTCAAGTTTTTGTGCTCGCAACACAACCCAAAAAGTCATGGACGAATCGTCATGAAATTTGTAAGAACTTTTAGAAATGTTGGAAGGAACGTATGATCAAACTTATATATAGGTGATAATCTAATCGTCCGTTTGCTTCTCTCTCTCACTTTTTTTTCTCTCAGAATATAACTTAAAAAGTTATCGACGGATTTTCAAGAAACTTTCAAAAACTGCTAGACAGTTGATCAAATCTCAGTGATGGTCAACAAGAAATCCTGGATTCAGGACCAAGAATTATTTGAACTTTCGTTGACATTGCACTGTTTGGTAGAGGTAAGCGCTCTCCGAGAGCTTCTCTAGTTAATATATAATTTAAACCTCNCAAATCTCAGTGATGGTCAACAAGAAATCCTGGATTCAGGACCAAGAATTATTTGAACTTTCGTTGACATTGCACTGTTTGGTAGAGGTAAGCGCTCTCCGAGAGCTTCTCTAGTTAATATATAATTTAAACCTCTCCACTCCAACACAAAATTGCCGTTCTAAGAGAGGAAAAGGAAGAGAAGAAACAAATAGTATGTTAAAATAAAAGAAGAATCTACGTTATATACGAGGTTCTCCACACACAGAATCAACGCGCATGGGCACAGCAAGTCGGAAAAGAACAAAGAAGAAGCAGAAAAGTAAGCATCATTTGTAGGAGAATGACACTGGAAGGAAGCAAAGTAGGCACAGATTGAAGATGTCCTGAAGGCCGATTTGTGACTAAGGTAACCCACAGAGTTTCCCCTGGGATCGCGGCTCCCCATAACAAAGAATGAGCGAACCTAACCAAACCCCATTGCCTATACTATGCCTCCTGATCCGAGGAGGGACGAGAAGCTCACTAGATTTCCTCATAGCGTAATTGAAGAGGTAAAGTTCTTTGTAATCTATAGTATTAATAGCGTTGTTCCTACGTTCGTGAGTTACGCTCT
>LQNS02278094.1:23591674-23602955 GCA_001587735.2 Parhyale hawaiensis
TCCATAATAGATAGAAGAAAATTGGAGCGAATAGTTTCAAAGCTCAGCAGCTGTCATCGGTCAAATAGCTTGGAAGGAAGTTGGTAAAATCTTCAAAATAATGTGAATCAGGCGGCGTTATGAAGCTAACGTAGGTATCTATGATACGGCGAGGATCATCAATCAGATGTAACAGGGCAAGGTTTTTCTAATAATTATTTTTAAGCACCTGAGCTGTTCTCTGTCAGCGCGTTAGAATCTGTATTATTATTTGCCGTTACCGTGGGAATTCCGCCAGAACAGTGCGATGTCAGAGTGAATACAATGACAGCTTAAGAACAGAAGATTACCCTGCTGCGAGTGAAGAAATTGACCGAATCTGCTTTCTTTTAGTACCTAGCTATGGCATTAAACAAATCAGAAATGTGATGGGCTATAGATCAGTATCCACGGGCCCCGAAATAGTGAGAAAAATCGAATACGCTGACAAAAAAAATGAAGTGCTTAAGATTAGAAAGGGCTAAATTACCTCTAAGCTGTGGGAAACAGTGTGCAAATACACCGGGAAACGATGAAAGAAGTACCGTCATGTTTGTCTTTTTCAAGAAACCAGTTCGAATTCTTTGCTGACAGCTTAAATTCATGATTAATTTTAGTGGTGAATTAAAAAAAAACACGAAAGGTTAGGCGAGATGTAAAGTAGACGGACCGTGCAACGAATGACAGGAGTAAGCGACGGACGTCAGCTCAAACGGGTTGTGTTAAGTTAGAAGCACTACATCAGGTTAAACTAAAGTAAGTGAAAACATTTACCAACCGTAGAACATCCACGGGTCCCGTATAGGACAGCTAGATACCTAAATTGGAGGAAAACTATCCCAAAAGAAGGTTAACTACTCTTTGGAAGGACAACTACCCACTGAGAGAATAACTACCCCAATGGAAATTTTAACTACCCCCAGGAGGACAACTAGGTACTTAGTGGGAGGGCAACTACCGATTTGCGCTATTAAACGCGATAAAATTAGATCTGCAACTAACTACATTAAAACCCAGTAACAAACATACGGTACTAGAAATTTTCCAAACATTTAAAATAAATTTAGTAAACCGTGAATTTTTTCACGGGTCTAGCTAGTGTTAATAATTAGAATATGCATAAAACGTCAGAAGCCGTGTCTATAATACCTACTAGCATGAGCACACACGGATTGGGGACAGTGAAGTACATTTCTACTGGAGACGAGGGCTCATGCGGCCTACCCGCAAAAGAAAAAAAATGCGCTGAAGTTCCGTAAACCTCGGCCTTTGTTTACACGCGTAGCTGATTTCAATTAACTGTAGGTGGCCGCAAATGTCCACAAACGCTTCTCGGATAAAAATACTGAAAATTTTGTAGCTCTATTCTGCGGATGGTTTCCACCTCGTCCATAGCACGTGTGTGCTACTAGTTTTCGCCAACGACAGCGTTAAAGGCAGGCAAACAAACTGCTTTCATCGCAGTAAAAACGTGAATAAAATTATATACTTGATGCATGTAGGTGCACAGACCTGCAAAATTAATCAAATGCACAAATGTCTCGGAAAAATATACGAGTACCGAGTTACTTGCTTCAAGGGAAGGAAGTGACTGAAAATTTAGTTTCTTTACCATCGCCGATATTCACGTAGTTGCGCATCGCTTATAGCTGTGTGCTACAAATCATGACTTCATTCTCAAAATTTTTTATTAGAAAGTGTGCGAGCTCCAGGCGGATTGTGCGGCGCACGTGAAACGAAGGAACGACATTACCTTTAGCAGCGCCTACTTCGTGTACCTTGTGCATCTGCCACGTGACGCACTACACCTGCGTCACCTCACGCGTGGGGAGTCACGATGCTGGGTTTCTTCTTTTTGGGTCGCAAACAGCGGCCAAAGGGAGAGCCGGCAGCGATTTATGTCCTCAGTGAATGTAACCGCAGTAAAAAAATAGCAACAGTAAAAAGTAATCGCAACAGAAAGAATAGTAGGTACTGCTGGTGAAGCAGTAGCAACAGCGACAACAATGGTCACACCAGCAGCAGTGATGACAACAACAGCAGTTGTAGTAACAGCAGCAGAAACTGCAGCAGTGTATCAACTGCAGAAACAACAGCAGAAACAACAGCAATGGCAGCAACAGCAGAAACAACAGAACAGTAGTAACAGCAGCATCAGTAGTAATAGCAACAACGGCAGCCAGCTGCAGTAGTTCGTTTCGTAAGTCAGCAGGAGAAGCGAGGGAGTGTCACTCTGCAGATGCCTCCACTAACACTCTGGGCGTGTATTATTTCAGCGCGATTGTCATTCCTTCCGCTACGCCGAGCTCTCAGATATTTGTAGCCAAAAAGAAGAGAAGCTGTTGCTCCATAAAGCAAATCAGAGGCTCGCCGGTGCAGCTGCCAGGAGTTTTACGAACGCAGACTTCAGGCGAAATTTCATTGAAAAAATATTCGGCGGAATAAAAGTGGAGCAAGGAACGGTACATGGAGCAAGGCAAGACGGCCGGGTGCCCTGCTGAGGCCTTACCCAAATATTGTGTACCTGTTCCTTACAAGAGCAGCACGGTCTGGAGCGATGCACCAGCAACGTTGTTGAAATGTTCATCTGGGATTTCGTCCATGGCTGCAATTCTTAAACGGGAGAAGAATAATTATTGATGGGTTTTCTTTGTGTGTATAGCTTGTTGAAAATGCTTACCCCGTGCAGACGACGGCTGGCGTGGATCCATGCAGAAGCTTGGAACAATCGAATCACTCGACTTGAGAAAATGCCGCACTCAGCGTAATGGAAGACTAGCACTGAAGTAGCCCGACTGTTCTCTACAATTTTATAAAAGTAGCGACTTAATGGCACTGTGATAAAAGGGCCTAGCAGGACCACGTCTAACCCGCTGTTGCTGTCGACTGAAGCGCATATATCTTAGGGTTACAGAACTTGACATATACGACTATAGTGCTGCACGTACCTTGCATGCGCTCGTTACTCATTTAGAACTCACCCGAACGCCACTCGATCGCTGGTAAAAAACAAACTTCGTACCATGCACGCACAGAAATATAAAACTTGTTGACCAGCAAACAGAACTTTACCGCAGCAATGGCCGAGCGCCATTACTGAGATCAGTGTGTGGTACATAAATTATTTAGTCAGTCGCAAGGGAGAGTAAAGAGCATGCCTGATTTGGCTAAGAATAATGTATTTTTTAAAGTTATTTTCATGTGGCCAAAATGAACGGTTAACAGCAAATGAATTCATACAACAATGCTAGGGCGAGCCATTTATGATCTGTATTTTGAATATTTTTGTTACATATTTATAGTTGCATGATGTTCTAAGGTTATATTATAGCTATTCTGAAGTGGAACGGTATAGGTATGTGCATGATCACGATCAGCGTCACTACAGTGTAAGTGTGTAACATTACATTATAAATGAAACGACGTCAATTTTTTAAATATAACCATCGCCTGCAGGTAAAGGAACTTCATACCATGCTTCGCAAAATAGGAAACCAGCAATTTGCTAAGTCCAAGTGACCAATAGAAATAATACCGCAGTGGATTGCGTACCACAAATTTTGTTACATCACTGAAATTGAATTCTATTGCAGTGAATGATTGAGGATTCACTTCGCTGCACCAGAAGGCCTAGTATAATTTTCGTCACATGAAATTACTCGCAATCAGCTTTATAATGGTCGATTCTCCACCATATTGGTATTTATGACCAAACCCCACGATTAGTTTATTAATACACATCCAATACCTCACAGCTCTTGGCTCATCAACGCTGAATTATCCGCCAGCGACCTCCTGTTCAACAGTTCCGGATTCATCAGCTGTAAATCATTCACCAGCGAGCAATTTGTTCACAAAGGCAGGCATTCATCAACTGACGAGGGTGGACGCAACTGCGAGTAAGTCGATGCGAGCGGCCGAATTTTGTCCCTAAGAGCGCCTTATCTGCCCCCACTGCGCCATTGTCTGCACGGTCTCCCCTCCTTTCTAGATATGCTAATGCCCTCACTTCATCACTTAAGTGTCTCTTTGTCGGACCCTTCGCATCACCAGCCAGATACATTACTTATTTTTTATCGATGAAGCGGAAGTTACGGTAATGATATCATGCGTGTCGCCGTATATTATAAAGAGAAAAATACTGAAATACATAAGCCATCGTCCGTTTCACTGATACAGGCGAAGTTATGGCGGTATTTAGATACATGGTATGATACAGTGAATTACGGTACAGATACGATTGATGCGAATACGCTTGCACCCGTGTACTGATGCGTGCATAGAGAAATAAAAAATTCTGGTCCAAAATCGAAGTCACAAAGTTAAAGCGACGATCGATAGAAACAAACCGACCACCGACAAAATAAAATGAGCAGTTATTCTGCAGTTAGGCGGCGATCCAATATCTAAAGGCAAGCGAATGTGGGCGGCATGGACAACCGAAAGAAAAAATTCAGCACTAACTGTATAGTTACGGAGACGTACATAACAGATTCTCGGAAGTGCTGTATTGTATATATACACGCATATCGCTTCCGGTGCAGTGACTCGGTGCGTTACGCGGGTGCTGCCTGACTCGTTCGCCGCAGGTATTGTTGGTGCTCAGCTGGTGCAGGCGAAATTGCTCTATCCAGGTGGCTGCTTGCAGAAATTCAGTGAGGGGCAGAGCATGGTAACTGGTTGGTGATCGACAAGAAACGGCAGTGTTGGAACGTATCCATGCTAAGTTTATGGCATAAGCAGCTCGTGCTAACATAATCGATTGGCACGATAAAGTTGTACAGCTAAGATGAATTCGCTATGCTCGGCTTGTCTGGAATTCGCAGAGAAGGGTTGGTTTGACCACTTCAAATCGAGTTCCAGGTCCTAATTAACCTCGACTCGATTCCCTTAAGACGGCCGTGAACGCGATCTTGTGTCGTCAACGAGTTTTCGTTTGTCCAAAGCGTAATGGGATTAGTCCCATATTTGTTGCCATTTAATTGGTCACACTCTCGTTAGGTATGTATCTATTACATCTTTCATGAAACTTTGATTTGCCTCGTTTTTGTTGGGTATTGAGTTATCTATTGCTTGCTGACTTCGCCAATATTCATCGGGATTTTATTTGGTCTATTTTTCCCTATTTTGAGGCATTTATTTGGTTCCCTTTTTGGTTGATCTCAATTTGCCCTAGCTATACCTATTTATTGGGATTGAATTTGGGTCACTCTTGTTGGGCCTTGATTTGCTCATTTATTACATCAGCAATTAAGGAAGTTATTCTTTTGTCGTGTCTGTTTACCTGTTATTCTGTTCGTCTCTTACCAAGATAACTCAAAAAGTTATGGGCGAATCCTTAGGAAATTTATAAGGATTGTTAGACATGTTAGTAGTAACAGATGATTAACTTTTGGTGAAGATTCATTCAACCATCTGTTTGTTGGTCTACCTGTTTTTTCTCGGTTTCATAACTCAAAAGATTATGAATTAATTTTCGTGAAATTTACATAAGCTGTTAAGCCTATTACGATTGGTAAAACAACAAATTTCTGACCCGCTCCATTGGTTTGCTTGTCTGTTTGATTTTATTTTTGTTAGCAAAATAACACAAAAAGTTATAAAGAGATCTTTATGGAAATTGCAGGAATTGTAAGTAATATTGCTATATACGTAAATGATAAAATTTTGGCGGTGATCGGTTGTTCTGTTTGTGTGTTTGACTAATGTTTGTCAGAATGTTTGTTACGAACATAACTCAAAAAGTTAGGAACGGAGCTGCAAGAAAATTATAGAAGCTGTTATTACTGTCAGAGGGCAGAAATGATCAGATTTTGGTGCTGATGCAAAGGAAACCCTACTGTAGTATCAGATCCACTATCAATTTTTCGTTACCATTGCCGTACTTGGCGGAGGCACGCCATAATCTGTTAGGAGTTTTATCTTATAAGAGGTAGGTCTATTAGGAAATTTTGCTGTATATTCAACCTCGTCAGAAGAAACGTTGGCGCAATAAGCGTAGCGTGAATGCGACAGAAATTTACTAGAATTTGCAGCAAAAAGTGCGGTAAATAAATTGCTGAGCAAAAACCAGCAAATAATTTCCGGTTTGAACCCAACGCTGCGTTGCCATCGCCCACCAGCGGCTCTCATATATACGAGTCTACTCCAATTCAAAAAGAGTTTTATGGACCGAACGAATAAAAAGAACTCATTAATACGTTCAGTTGTATGCAATTGATCATAGAACAGTCCTCCATTATTATTGGTTGAATGTTAAACATTGTAATGACAGAGTTTTACCTGTTAACACTTGTGCCGGAATTCTTGTGCTTTCGAAGTGAGGAGCTACTGCGTTGTTTGGATTCCATTTGCGTCTTTTTTCCCAGTAATCTTTTCGTTAAATCTGTATCCTTTACTTTGGTCATACCATTCATATCTTCCATAGTCTCATCGCTCATGCATGTTATGATTAGATGTTACGTGCACAAAATATCAATCACGTTACTTACACCAACCACATCCACAACCAATAACATTGGCAGTATATTGACACCATCTTTGCTCACAGCATGCAGACCGCATCTGCCATTTCGGTGATTCGCGTTATTGACGGTGGCCGCATCATTACCTCCGCCATGGAGGTTAGGTTTTGTTCGGGTTTGTCTCTCTGTCTGTCACCAAGATAACTCAAAAGTTATGAACGGATTTTGAGGAAATTACCAGTGTTTGTTAGGTATGTTAGGAGGAACAGATGATTAACTTTTGGTGAAGATACACCCATCCGTTTTGTTTGTTTGTCTGCCTCATTTTTCTCAATGCCATAACTCAAAAAGTCATGGATGGATTTTTTTTTTAATTTATAGGAGTTGTTAGGTATATCACAAAGAGTAAATGACAAAACTTTTGTGACGATTTGTTTGCCCCTTCGTATGTTTGTTGCTGTGTTTGATTTTATGTTTGTTAGCGCAATAACTCAAAAAGTTTTCAGTGAATCTTTATGAAACATACGAGAATTGTTAGTAATGTTCAAAGACATAAATTATTAAATTTTTGTGCAGATCGACGGATTTGTTTCTATTTTTGAGTTGCGTTTATCATAATATTTGTTACGCTATAACTCAAAAAGTTTTGAATGGATCTTTATGAAATTTACAGGATATGTTTATAATGTGAGAAGGCAAAAATGGTTAAATTTTGGAGGAGATCGGTTGATTCGTTTCTATGTTTGAGTTGTGTTCGTCATAAGGTTTGATACGCAATAATTCAAAAAGTTTTGAATGGATCTTTATGAAATTTGCAGGAGTTGTTAGTAAGGTTAAAAAATATATTAATGACTAACTTTTGGTGCAGATCTATTGGTTCGTTTGCAGAAACTGTTAATACTATTTTAAAAGGCACAAATGAATAGATTTTAGAGTTGATACAAAAGAAATCATGGTTTCAGAGCCAATTTGACTTGTTCGTTACCGTTGCTTTACTTGGCGGAGGTATGCGTTCTCAGAGTGCTCTATTTTTTTAATGCAATATCGGTGAGATCGCACATAACTACCATTATTCCTGGCGCAAAACGATCCGCAAATTAGACTCAAATGATCTATAAAGTGCATTGGAAAGCAGACAGATAAGTGACCCTCCTTTGAGACTGAAATATCTTGCGCTCTTTTCACAGTATACGACCAGCAATCCCTTTCTTTTCAGTAATATCAGCAGGGGAGTCAGTAAAATAAAAAAGTTCTGGTTTCTTTCCACACGGAGTTAACAGCGAGCATCCTGATTGTCTCATTAGAGTGCAATTATGCGCCGTTTTTCTCTTGGCGCTCTTTTCGCCTCAACGCCAGTCTTAAGGAATACAACAAAAACTGTAAAGCTGCAGAGCACCAATAGCAGAAAATAGAATATGCGCAGTTTGGGGAACAAAGGTTACCGTACGCAAGAGGAAAATACTATTGAAACTCTCCTGGTTTGAGGAGGAGAGTTGTTCACGTGCAGCGGTCAAACGTGTTTTTAGTTTCGGTACACAACAAGCAGTGTTAGCATAGCGTTTGACCGCGACGAGGAATGGAGAGTCATACTCATTATCAAAAGCCGCAGCTGTACTGCGCAACAGAGCGGTTAACTCAATTTTTTTTTCAAAATTGATGAGGTTGTACTTCCGACATAAAGCAGCTGGAGAGTTTGGGTCCCTGTTAAGTTTCTATTTCAATTTATAACATCAGGGGATGAAGCCGCTCCTCCACTTGCGCGCCTCACATGGACGAACAAATGAACCTTCTCCAAGTGAAAGATATCATGCACTGCTTCGAGTCCAGTGGTCACAAAAGGAAAATAACTGAGGGAAGATATGTTGTGTGTTTCAAAAATAAGGGTGAAAAATGAAAAGATTTAGTTGATGCCTCCCAAGCCTAAGATCATGTAAGAGAGAATGAGAAAGAGACACATAACATGTCGAGAGAAGGAGGAACCATGAACCAAGAGTGATCCCACTTTGGTATACAGTCGAAAATGAAGATGAAAACAGAAGTACGCATCATCAACACTGGTATGAAACAGGAAGGAAGCAAAAAGCAAAATGAGCATGAAATAGACGTGTCGAAGGCCTAGGTAAGGTTCCGCTAACCTATTTATGAGTTATCATTTGCTCACAGACAAGGAAAGTAATTTAATATACAGTGTAGTGCGTGCTGTATTGCTAACTTACAGGCATGATGCTTTGATCCAGATACCTTCTATCTTGCAGGTAACCCAGCAAAGTCTTGCGCTGTTGTGTCAGGCAATTCATGATAAAAACTGCACGAACTTGCTTGACTGATAACTGGTATTATACACGCTGTACTTTTTAGCCTCCTAACATGCTCAAAATTATTCCATTAACTATGAACATACTATGATCAAGACCAACGTGTATTCAGATTAATATACACTAGCGGGCAAAATAAGAGAAACGATTTTCATTTTTTGAAAATAAAGGTTAACCATGTAGACTAGGTTATTGAATCTTTTGATGGGGCCCTAAGGAATGCATTTAACATATTTCTACAAAATATCATGACAAACATAACTATATTTAATACATTAGAGCAATCTAACAAACAATTACAAAAATTAAACAGTGCAAAATAAGAGAACGATCGTCTTTAAATACAATTTTACAAACAATATGGAACAATGGTCAATCTTAGGTTTAGAACAATTAGTATGAAGTACTAAAATCTTTATTTTCAATAACTTAAGCACAGCGACGATTATACACGACATTACAAGTTTCTTACAAAACTCTGGAGTTATTTTTTTTATTCCTCTTTAATTTTAGTCCACAGATCATTTACTGTTGATGGTTGTCGTTCTCTTACATTATCACCTGTAATTTTCCATTAATTTTCAATAGGATTAAGGTCCGGGCTTTTGGCAGGCCGTCTGCCAGCAGATCAAACCAAATTAAATTTACTTTCGTCGCCGAAATGCACTGTTTCCCAATCTTCATCTCTCCAAACAATGTGCCTTTCCGCATATTGAAGTCTTGCTTTCTTATTCTTCTTACTGATAAGTGGTTTAGTGGCAGGACTGCGTGCTTTTAATCCACATGCATTGAAACGACGAGAAATTGTATAGCAAGACACTCCTATGTTGTTATTGACCTTCAGCTTTCTGGAAATCCGCTGCAGTTTCGAAGGGATCCTTCTGGGAATAGCGTTTCATAATCCTATCAACTCGTATGGTGGTTTTTCGAGGGCGGCCTGCAGATACCGGTGATCCCAGCTGTTTCTTTTCACCATAGAGCTTCAAAGCACGAGAAACAACGCTCTTAGAACGATTTACCTCTCTTCATATGGCCGAAAGAGTCATTCCTGAGGACCTGAGCTTAACAATTTCTTCCTGCAGCTCAGGAGTAACTTTCACGTGAGGTGCCATGTTTCTAGAATGGTGTAATCGTAAGAGTGGCAGTTTTAGAAGTCATGTACACGAAATTGAATGTTGCCAGATGACCGGGGTAAATGGGAGAATGTGAGAATGTTTTAGAGACGATCGTTCTCTTATTTTGCACTGTTAAAGTTTTGTTATTGTATGTTAGATTGCTCTAATGTATTAAATATAGTTATGTTTATTATAATATTTTCTAGAAACTTGTTAAATACATTCCTTAAGGCCCCATCAAAAGATCCATTAACCTACTCTACATGGTTTAACTTTATTTTCGAATAATGAAAATCGTTCTATTATTTTGCCCGCTAGTGTAGATCATGCCCCTCCCCCCTCCTGAGTGGGGATGACGTAGACAGAATTCGACCATTGAATGAATAAATGTAGATATATTTATTTTAATGAGTACCGAGCCGATCGATGAGCATTTTCCCTTCTCACAAAATAGATTTCAATCCACGGAGGTGCTAGAAGAAGAGCGTGCTTTCACCCGATTCTGGCTTTGGTGACGTCGTCGAGTTAGAGCGCTAGTCGTCGAGTTAGAGCGCTAACGAGCACTGTAAAATAACAGAGATCACGTTTTTAAGGCGCTGTTGCTCACAGTCACAAATGCGAATACTATGTACGACGCAGCGCGCCAAACCAGCGTTTGGAGAATATTGGCCACGTTGTTTTTCCAAGTATTTCTGGGAATTTTGAGCCGATTTTGATCTTCGGGAGTTGCGCCATCACTGAGAACCATTGTCAGCCACTTCTAGCGACTTGAGCTTAGCCATTTCCGCGAGTTTTTGGATTGCTGTACACGCGCTCCTTGTCCACAACCTCCGTGCTTCAATCACAGCAGCAATAATTCTTTACCTTCTTGAAACGCTCGCTTCAATTTCGAAATTTACGAGTGACTAAAATCCTTTTCAAACATAACCGTGTTGTTCTTGTCACTGTTCAGTAAGATCGTAAAATCACAGCTACGGGTATGAACATTGAGGTACTGACCGAGCTGCCAATTTTCGGACGGACGCACAAATGTTCAACAGCATGTTCTTGCTTAGGTAGAGACTGGAAAAGGAGACTCCATACGGCAGACTGTTTCGTCAAGATTTCGATAATTGAACGAATTCGTCGTTCCAACTGTAATGAGTTTGGGATAAACGCTTGAGGTATTAGTTATTATAAGAAGATTTAAGCCTCCCTAAATAAGTACTAAGCTCTTCTAAGAGAGGAAAAGGAAGGGACATAAAGTATGCCGACAGAAAAACGGGGAACCCATGCACGAAGGTGTTCCCACACAGGATCAACGCGCATGGGAACAGCAAGTCGGGAAAGAAGAGGAAGAACAGACAACAGTAAGATCAGTAGGAGTATG
>LQNS02278094.1:23731351-23746376 GCA_001587735.2 Parhyale hawaiensis
CTGTGGTCGAGTATGGGCCAATGTTATGTAGCACAGAGCATAGAGGTGTTCTGTAACTCTATTTGGTCAACTTTGCGTGTTTGCACTGTGGTCGAGTGCATAAACATGTAATGTGGCATCCAGCAAAATAAGTGTTTTGAAATTATCGCTGGCCGTGTAAAGAAATACAGTTTGGAAAGAAAAGCCTTGCTGCATCGACTACGGAAAGCAGCCGGTGCATCAGTTTTTTCCAACTCTAGTTGAATGTGTGACAAGGGGGGCCCAGTAGCAGTGTAGACCAACCGATGACGTAAAGACGAGAATATATCGGCAAAAAAATAGTTTACCGCCTGCGAAAATTCTCCAAACTGGATATCGCGCAGCACTTATCCGTTGCCGCAAGTGGCACTTATGACTTAAAAAGGACAGCCGGAATGGGTTACAAGACCAGGTCCTGACTTCAGACTAGATATAATCCAAAGTGGACCACTACTGACTGTTGAGTACCCTGGTCTCACAAAGCGATTGTCTCAACAAAGAGGAATGTCTCAACAAAGAGGAATGTCTCAACAAAGAGGAATGTCTCAACAAAGAGGAATGTCTCAACAAAGAGGAATGTGTCAACAAAGAGGAGCAGGGGGTTCCATGTACTTGCGTAATTGAAACTATTAAAAAATATTTAGAATATTTGGAACATATAACAGAGTATAATTTCAGCCTATGGAGTTTCTGCACATATTACGACAAGTGCAAATTCTTCAACAACAGCCCGATATAGAAGTTGATTAGGCTTTTCGCGGTGCTTCTATTTCCAGGTCATCAGTATCACCGCGCAGTTTTGAAATAGAATCGAAGGCGTTCTTTACAATACACTGGCATAAAAATTACAACGCTTTCGTTGCAAGATGTTCGTCTTGTACAACAGACACTGTCGCCACGTCCGGGATGATTGAGCACCAAAGGCGAGGTAGTTGCAGCCGCGGATGATCCGCTGGGATATCGTGTTTTCAGCGTGTCAATGTATCTGTCCTTCCGCACTATGCAGAGCCGCCAAAGCACAAATCGAAAAGCATTTTATTAGTGACTGTTGTGTACAATACGTTAGTTTAAGCCTCTGTAAACACAATGCCGTGCTGCCAGAGAGTAGAACAAAAGAGACACGCAGCTCGTCGAGGAAAATGAGAACACAAGCACAAAACACCAAACAAGGAAACGGCTTGTCAGAAACGAAAAGAGTAGTTGTAATGGAAAAAAAGAAATGAAGCAAACTGAGCACAAACGATAATACAGTGGCCGCAAAAACAAAGTTTACTCCTGTGCCATAATTGCACGTTTCGCCAATAACTTTATTTTCGCATTCCCAGCCATATGAAAGAAGAGAGAAGGGTGGTATGACTTGTGTTGCTTCACCCCCGGCCCCGCAAACAAATCTCCGCTACACCGTCCGTCTGTCATCCATCAGAGCTCGATCAGAGTACACGTTTTTTAAGTTGCGCTGGTCCACGCGCCTCTACCTTCTACCTTTTCACTTATGTTGGCACCACGCCAAAATCTCTACTGCATCGCAATGGGTCGGAAAAAGCTTACCACTGAAGAAAATACTCTGGTCGTCACCCTAATCGAGCAGGGAGTAATGGTGAGCCGCGTAGCTGTTGAACTGAATATCAGCCGAGTGTCCCTCTTCAGGTTTAAAAAATCAGCTGCCGCACTGCCTGCCGGGACGCACAGGCGTCATACTCGCCTTGCCCTATGTATGTTTTCGTCGATTCTGTGAAGGTGCATCGATGTGCGTGCGGGCGGTGTTGAAGTTCGTGTGCTGTGCTGCGCTGCTAGCTATATCGCAGATTAAGTTAGGTTAGGTAAGGCTAGATAAGGCTAGGTAAGGTTAGTTAAGGTTAGGCTAGGTTAGGTAGTGCTCATTGTAGTGCTTCTCGTAGTTGTGGCGCAGAAAGAAAGCTTACTCGAACGCACGCACAGTAATAAACGTACACAGAATGGCGAGTTTGACGCCAGTGCAACCGGAATCATACCGCTACGCAAAGATGGCATGTGGGTGCAAGAAAAAGACAGCAGCAAAGACTATGCTACGATCGAATAACCATGTGATGTCACGTCAGCGCTCCAACGTACGTCCGACGCGTAAGGCAGTGCGCAAAGCTGTTGCGTATTATTATCCTTGATTATACCCAGTGCAAATAGATTTTTCTGAGCTCATAATAAGTGAATTGCGAGGAAGATCAATGAAGGAAAAGGGAAAGATATTTCTGAGAGGAGAACCTCTATAAAAAGTAAGCTAACTTGAGTCTTCGACGACGTAATTATTTTAGACTGTCATTTCATAACTGCTCGGAATCATTTATATAGAGATCACAAATCTCACAAACAGAAAAATCGAAAAGGTGTCCAGGCAAAAGAACAGATGAAACAAACGCATCCCGCGTGCCCATTGAGACATTTCCAGTGACATCTACTTATATACAGCATCTCCGCCTTCTACTCCCACAAGCAACAGATATGATAAAAAAAGAAGCCCACGAGAGCCCGTGTCAATGAAGCCTGAAACAAGCCTTCATGAAAATACACTTATTTTTATAGTCCTAATCTTCAAATGAATCTAGCTGGCTAGTCTGGTTCTCTGATGGACGCACGGCACAGCTCAATTGAAATTGTGTCTTTCCCCCTTTATTTTCCCGTCTGGTGAGTCCCGCTAAAAATTCATCAATAGAAGGAGGGTCGGTCGCTCTTCAAAACAGCGACCGCTGGTCAGCTGAAGCACAAATAGCCTCGAGCGAAAGACGTTAAGGGCGCTGCAACAGACGAAAAGAAGAGTCCCGACTCTAATTTAATAGGGAGGTTAGCGAAGTTTTCCAGGAGCTGCGGCATTTTCTTGGAGATCAGCGGCATGACAAGACCGGCGAGGATTGCAGTGGACTGAGGCACTTTTTGGATGATCAGTGGAGCGGCAATTGACGCAGCTATTGCGATTCATAACAGCAGTGACGGGAGCTGTTTTTCACGATTTGCGAATAAACACGAATGGGAAACAAATAGCAGTTGCACGCTGCATGCACCTCACTGAGACAAATACGAGTAGTTTATGCTTTGAATATTTATTTAGTCGTACATTCAAGCTCCAAGCTGCTGACACTAGATGTGCGTTGTTGGTCCAGTACTGAAGTATGGTAGCAATGCACTAGAACCACTGAACATAATGACATACCCTATAGTACAGTATTACAAGCTTTGGCTGCCGTTTTGAAGTGATATAAATTGTGAACATATTAGGGAAAAATTTACTGGAAAAAGAGCGGGCATGATGCTATGTGGAAAATTATATACACTCTACAGTGCGGCCCATGTCGTTACCATCCAGGAGGCGACTCGCCTGGGTTGGACAGCGTGTATAGCCGGGAAAATCATGGCCATAAAGAATGGACTAGCAAATTAGCAAGTCAATTGTAAGGAGGGCTTGAATACAGCGTTGTAAGCACATCAGCACTGGAACTGGATCAAAGGATGCATAACCGAAGCATATGAGTGGCAACAACTGGATACGAAGCGACATGAATATCTCTGATGGCTTTGCAGGCGGGCTGCAAGTCAGTATACCTTGCTCGACAAGTCCGAACATAGGATCCATACCAAAATCAATGGGGAGAAATTAAAAGGAAGTTATTATTTTGATCTAGAGATATATGCATAATAATAAGCACCAAACATGAAGTTATGGTACAGGCCTAAGCTTGATGTAGAGACGTGAAAATTATTTTAAACGATTTCAACAAAAATAATGACGAAGATAATTATTTTTGTGCCTGTAGAAAATACCGAATGGCTAATACCTACGTAGTGCAACCATGCAGGCTATGCACCTGGACTGACAGAGGCGCACGGTTACGACCAGTTCCAATCTTCGCTTTAATTAAGAAAACAAATAGTTTTTTCTTCGCTTTAATTAAAAAAGAAACTATTTTTTATTTATAGGATATAAACCTTGACGAACGACAGTACCATCCTGGATGCTGCGCACCTGGGCTTGACAGGGTGCACGTCCAGGCAAATTAAATGGAGAAAAAGAGGACGCGAAGATGGCTGGCACAGTGGCGAGGGAGGAGTGTTTGCTTTCAACTCCGGGGACGCCTCATAGGGGCTTCTTGCAAGCGGCTAATAAGCTTTTTATTTCTTTTATCTCCGTTCGTGCTGGTCTCGAGAAATATTAAGAGGGGTTTCCATTCAGCCCGCTGCTTCAGGATTAAGTACAACGGCTGGGTAAGGTAGCTAGGTACGTCAGAATGAGCGGGTAGCCAGATCGGTGGCTTATAGTCAGTATGTGCGAGTGCATGGCTCATGCAAAGCTGCTTTTAAGGGTCAGAAACATTATGCAATTGGGGATATCTTTGTTATGTACTGAATAATATTTTGTAAATAAATTGGTGACGGGTCGGATGTCATTGTTTGGACATCCGTGGATGCAGACCTTTAAGCGCTCTGACATCCGCGGATACGAATGCATTGCGGATGTTACTATCTCGACATCCGCGGATGCTGATGCTGATATTCACAAGAGGTGCGGATGTTCACAATACTGTAGGTGCGGATGTTCACAAGAGGTGTGGATGCTCCGCGGATGCAGATGCGGATATTCGCCCCACTACAAACGCACACACACCCTCTCACGACGGCAGTTCGTACAACACTTGGGAAGAAAACTTAGATGGTGCTTTGTTGACAGGGACAGAGCTTGCACACATTTCAATCCAAATGAGAATTTGCAGTTTTCAGCACCATCCGAGCTTCCTTTGCCGCGAATGCGGATCTTCAGCGGATTTTACAGTTCTGACATCCCCGGTTGCGATTGCAGATGCTACCATCTTAGCATCCGCGTATGCGGATGTCAAAAGCGGTGCGAATATTCCGCGGATGCGAATATTCGCCCCATCACTAAAGTAGATGATGGAGTGTCAAGTTCAGAGAAGACCAAAAGTTGTATTAATGGCTTTGCGGTTTATCAGTAAACGGCATGAGCGTTCCTCCAGAAGATGCATTTTATTTGAATCACCTAATTTTTGAGTCACTAATACAGTGCAATGGTTCTGTAATAATAATAATAATAATAATAATAATCATCATTATTATCAGTGTCACCGATGAATCTCGGTGAGGTCGGGCGTACTTCCCCAAAGAAGTCTAAAACGTAGGCCTATGGCAAAACCAACAGCATCCCAGCGACGACTTCTGAAAGTTTAAAAACCTACGCTTACTTTAGGGAGGCCAATTCACGTTCTGTCAGCCGTCGGCGGTTACGTGCATTGTGGAGATAAATCGCTGTTGGAGTTCCTGTTGGTCTCAAGTGACGTTCCGATGGAGAGAAGCGCACTTTCAGCACTAGGCGGACAGCGTGCACAATGAACGTTATATGGGCATCAAAGAACTTTGAAGTACGGTATGAAATAAAGAAAGACGTATTCATCAGCACTATGCAAAGCTCCAAATTTTGGTCCAAGAATCTGAAAACATGGTCTACCTATATATCTGTACTTATCCAGTATAGCTGCTTTTAAAGAAATCTCCTTGCAGATTAAAAAAAGATACTTTAAGGCACACAGGATGTGGCCAACACTAGACAGTGGCCAGACATGACCCACTTCAGTATTATTATATTCAGAAGTTTAAGTCTCCGTTTCCACAAGAAAGACGAAATCACAGAGGAAGAAAGAAGAGACATAAAGTATGACGATAGCTACGTGGAACCCATGCATGAAGGTGTTCTCCCACACAGGATCAAGTCGGGTTAAAAGAGGAAGAACAGATGAAGGTAAGATCAGTATAGATTATGAAATCGGAAGGAAGCATTTTGGGCAAGAAAGACGGACGTCACGAAAGCCTATTATTAATGAATGAAAAAACCGACATGGGCACCCGTGGGGGCGCTGCTCCCCATAATGTCCCGCTTTAAGAGCATAAATGCTACGCAGCAAATTGGAACTTAATTCGAGTCTTATCCAAGTTCAAAACCAGGATTATAAAAAAAAACATTTTCCTGCAGCTGCAAGACAGATCAACATTAATGAATGTGTGAATGTGAATAAACGAAATAAATGCAAGGAAGACCTTTTTTATCTGATGCAAGTGGGCCATAAGAAGTACATTAATATTTATTGCACAAGCGCGGCACGCCTCAAATTACTAACGCGCGATGAAACGATTTGAATGAGAGTTGTTTTTTTTTTACCCCATTAACGCTCACTATCTCTTCCGGACGGTCTCGAATATATATATAGAACATAGGTACTTTTGTACAGACAATAAAGCTTATTTTACGTGTCGGTAAGGCAAAGCTGGGCATGACAGTACTTTGTCAGGCATTCGTTTTGTCTCGAACTAGGGACGACGACAAAGGTGGGAACTTGTGGCTACCTGTAGTCCAGCCACGAAGGAAAAGGCCGGAGGCCGCGAACCTACGCCATTTCTTAATTTTGTTGACAGGGCCGCTAGTACCCGTCGATGGCCGTAAGTGAACACCTCTGAGAGATAAGGAAGGACGCAAACCGTTTCAAAAACGGAAAGAAAAATCCCGATCGCTCATCGATAACTACTAGGACCATTGTAGCTCAGCCTGCAATAGTGAAGCGTTATCGTGGCCCTAGTGCAACCACAGCCACCGAGCGTCCGTAATTCAATGAGGTCTAATTGCTCAGCTCCGACACCGCTTAAGATATTACAAGGCAGAAGTTGCAGCTGAAGTTTAGGTATTGAGTAAAGCATGGAGAGAACTCGCTGAGCCTTTGGACCCCGGCTGTGCTGGAGGGATCGATGGCTTCTGCAACCTGTTGCGTCTCGTGGGGGGAGGGGGGTGAGGTGCAGCAGGGAGGAACAGGCGGAGGAGGAGGAGGAGGAGAAAGGGAAATTTGGCAGCTCCTCCTTAGCGAGTAAAAAAGACCTGGATAGATATTGATGCTGCTCTAGGGATCGTGATAATTTGGAATCCAAACCCGCTGGCACAGAACGATGTGACACTAGCAGCTGCATGTAACAACGCAGTTAGGCTGTCCGTTCCAACGCTTGGTTTATGATTCATTGACGCCTAGTGTTCAGTATCAGCAGGACACCAAAATTAGTAGTATTTGTGAAAAACCTACGAAAATACTGCGTCGCAGATGGGTAATAAAACAGCCGCGCTACTACGCTGCCTTCTGAATTTGCGTTGTCAGGTGATGAACTCCCTCTGCTGGCAGCAGAAGCGCATTACACGACAACGTCGATTTGGGGCGCTTGCCTGCTACACAGCAGAAAAACTCAGCTGCCGACAGCGCGATCTGACTGATACGCAGTAATTTTGCGTCAGAGTTCAGCAACATGAACAAAATTATGTTTGAAAGAGAACTTTTAAAATAACTCTAACCGTCAAGAAGTAATTCTTTTAAAGGACAGTAGAATAACATAAAAAAACACGATATACACATATCACATGAACACAACAATCAGTTCTACGATTGGCATCTCCAGAATTATTAATCACGGTTCCATTAATTATATTGGGTACGTCCGTACGTTAGATAGTCTCGGCACTCTGGCTAATATTTAGATTGAGACCCTCAAGTGCTCTTCACAAAAGATAATAATTCTCATCTATGCAAATTCCCTGCTCTCGTTAGCTAGTATGCAGACAAGCAACTCTTCGCATATGCGCGCTGGGCCCATCATTGGTGCTCTCAATCATCATGCACGCAGTCAATGGCTCTTCCCATGATTAGTGCACAGTGCAGCGTTTCCATTTTGTTCTCGGTTTTCAGCCTTTTCATAAACACTTTGCCACTCAACAGCGCCTCAATGAACCTTTTCAGGGCGCCCTCAGAAAAGAAGTTGGGGGAGAGGCTCTGTTGCTCCCATCTGCTCCAAAAACTTGAAGGAAATACGCGTAGGAAAAAATTAGTCGCATGCAGTAATATTAAAAGATGCGCATGCTGCCTATCATATTCTTTTGATTTCAGGGATTCCTTTCAGTACCTGAAATAAAAATAAAGCCATCTTCATCAGTTTCAACAAGTGCATGCACTTATTAATAAAAAACATAATATAAAATTACTTTGCTATCACAGAAAATTCGGGACTTGCGTCAGCTGGCCGATGGGCTGCTCCGGTCGTCGTCTTCGTTTGATAAATCGGCCTCATACGTCGCCTCCTCGATCAGAGAGGTCCCACAAATGAACTTGAAGCTCAGAATCAATACACGTGCTGTTGATATTAGCTGACACCATCAGTCGCGAGGCAGATAGATGGCTCAAACAATAGCATTGCAATAACGCTCAAGTAGAAAGTCTGCTGCAGGAGATATGATCAAAGCAAGCAACAGCCGGCTGGGTAGGCAAAGCAGGCAGTGTCTACCCTGCAGGAAAGAAGCAAGAAGTTCCATTTCATAAGACAACATAATTATGACGCCTAATTAGTACATTTATAACGCAGGAATCGCCTATTATTGCCGTTTTGTACGTCAGGTAGGCATCATTTGCCTCTGCCTAAGCATCGCTGTGAGAAAACTAAGAATATTATTGCGCATTGCACGTACCGTCGCAGCGAGCGACAGAGTTGAGAACCAAGGGGCGGTAGAGGCAGAATTCGGTGTGCCTTTCTGCAAGGAGGTTTAATAGACTAGTAAACCTCCTTGCATTTAGTGCAGTTGCCAGTGTGTGCCAGCGCTCGGGCGTCGCGTCTACAAGTTTTATTGACCGTATTTGACTAGTTAGCTACATCTCATTTCTTTCAATTTATCCTATATTACAATAAAAAATATTTGTCAAAAGATATCTTCAGTGCTAGCTGAAGATACACCAGAACTAAACGATCTAAAACAATAGAAGGGAACGAAAGTTGTTAGGACATGTGAAAGAGTACCTATGGTGCAAAAAAGTTCTTGCGCTGGTATCTAAACGGCACTTTGGTAAAAGAAGAAGAAAAATACAAGAATATGCTGTGCAGTTGGTGAACATTAGAAAAAAAAAAAAACAGTAAGATTTTCCGTTTTCAAAAGGTTACAGTTCACTTCATTTTGTTTGAGCAGCTGATATGAATACATTTGAAAGTTAAGTAAAGAGCTATGGAAACTTTTTCGTTATTATAAGCTAAGAAGTAAATTTGAGCAAAATTTACAATACACTGCGAATGGGAGGTAAATCAGTTTCAACTTCGTTAGGTGTTCGAACGCGGCCTCGAACAAACGTTTCCCAGTGCTGTGAAATTTCTGTAACTAATTTAACTTACTAGAGAGAGAGGTCGACTTCTGCAGTGGAAAGAATGAAAAGTTACACTAGGAGCAGAATGACAAATAAAAGACATACTTCACTTACTTTAACATCTATTGAAAAAGAAAGACTAAAGAAATTGGGCCAAAATCCATCTTTCGACTCCTATAAGAAAGTAACAGATTCTTTGCTACTATAGATTACCTACAGATTTCCTCTGCAGATAGCCAAATACAATTAAGTGAACACAATACCTTAAATTTTTTACGTTCCTTCAAATATTTTGGTAATGCCTATCCAGAACATATTGTCACGGCACGTACCTGGTTCAAAGGTACAAATTGATTTGTCTCGTGGAACCTGTATTTTGTTTACAGAGCAGAAGTGCGCGTGCATCATTCCATACTCTTAGAGCGCCATCAATGGAGAGTTCCACTGAGAGACGCTATTAATATGAGCTTTACCTTACGCAGAAATTAATCAAGAGCACCGGCTTCATTACTTTGCATCGAGTTTCAGATGTTCATCCTACACCGATTAATATTTGGATACCCTCAAATTCTATGCTGCAAAAGATAAAGGTACCTAGTCAACTTAACCGAAAACCAACTAGGAAACGCACATGCACTGGTACGTGCTGCCGCTAGCTCCAGAGGAGTGCAGACTATAGCCGACCAGAGATAGTCATATGGTTCATACAATTATTTATAATTATTGTGACCAGGATTGGCAAAAACCATATTTTTTAAAACCAAAAACCATGGTTTTTTGGTTAAAACCAGAAAAACAATATTTTTTTTGTTTGTGTTTGTTTTCTAGCTTTAGGAGTTTTATCCAAATGTTAAAAGACTTTCTGTTTTGTAAACATGTAGCTAGCTAATCATCAACAATTTAGTCACTTCATTTCAATTGATTTTAAGAAAAAGGGGTTAAGAAGAAGCAGTTAGCAGAGTAGGTACCTGCATTTGCTATGGCTACATTCAATATCTAATCTGGACAGATATTATGATTTAAAATTGCACTATAACATCCTTTGAAAAGCTTAAAACACTTCAAAATACAAATACAACTGGGCAGAAATAGCTAGTTGTTAGCTAATTGTAATCACAGTAATGAACTAAAGAAAGTAATATAGCAATGAAATCCTATGAAAAACTTAGTAACACTTCAAAAATCAATTTACAAAGAAATCTCGATAGAAATAGCTAGCTACTAGCTAATTATAAGAAGAGTATTGACCTGGAGAGAGTGAAATAGCTATATGCCTACATCCTTCTCATGAGCTCACTAGCTATCTAATAGCAACTCTTTGACTGAGATTATTCTCCCTCTTCTTTTTTCTGACTTCGTTTTTTTCTTTTCTCGTTTCCCCAGTCCTCTATTTTCATCTAACATAATGGCAATAGCTCATAGAGGGCCGGGGCGTAAGTTCCGGTGTCTCTTTGGGAATGGGCCTCTTGGTTCGTCTACTGCCGGCTATCTAATCTAATCTAATCTACTGCTTCTAATTTTCAGTAGCTGCTAGCCTATAAGAATACAACTGGATTTGCATCTCTAAAATGAAATAACACAAAATTTACTAAGTTATAGGTTTGTAATGAAGACAATAATTAACTCAATCTATCGTAACATTCAAACGGATTCCTAAATAGAAACCGAGTATACTCCTCCTTTCAGTTTTGCACATAAAATTTAATAATTAATAGATGCGAAACTTTTTTTTGAAATGTTTTGCAGAAAAAAATGAATAATGAGCAAAAAAATTGTTTCTGGTTGTTTTAAGCCATGGTTTTTTGTTTACACCAGCCGACCCTGATTGCAACCCTCAATCCGACCATCCTCATTTCTAGTTAGAGTCGATAACCCTGAGCAGCAATAACGTCTGAACTCCGTTTAAACAGCAAGCCAGTTAGGACAAGAAATGCACGTGACAGAAAGGAGCGATCCTCCGTACTAGCGTCTACTGTCCGACAGAGAGGAGCGATCTTCCGTACTAGCGTCTACTGTCCGACAGAGAGGAGCGATCCTCCGTACTAGCGTCTACTGTCCGACAGAGAGGAGCGATCCTCCGTACTAGCGTCTACTGTCCGACAGAGAGGAGCGATCCTCCGTACTAGCGTCTACGACTCTAACATTCATCGTGGGTCGTATTGAGTCTGAGAACGGAGCCACCAATTCGGTCTTATCTGAGATTGTGAAAAAAGTTGAATCTGATTAATTATCTTAGCTGATCAGGACCACGACAAAAGATGGCACGTCTACTTCAGCCACCGAAGCCTGGCAATCGCGCACTCTCAGCTGAGTGTGGATTTTCTCACTGGCCTCCAATTAATGCGTAACCAGGGCGTAAACTTTCGATATAACGAAAATTCACCAACGCTTCTCCAAGAACCTATTTGAATTCGGTACAACAATCGTTCCGTGGCAGAGAAGACAGAGGAACATAACTGTGCCTTACATAAAATGCTAAAGTGCAGGTTAAACAGTAGGCCGACTGCCAAATGAGCTGTAAAGCATTAAGGTACTGAGCACAAAGAAACATGTACTGCCTTTAAAGGCACCTCTCTATAAACGCAATAGAAACACTCTCAACAGTTTTTACCGAGAACACTTTATTAAAGATACATGAAGAGCAAAGCTATTGCCCGGGTAGAACCAGTGTGGCGTGCAGTACCGACAGGGCGGCCGCCAGTTTTTGCTGCCACAGTAAAATAAGTTATTCTCAGTTCTATTTAATTCATTTTTGGAGCGCATAAGCTGTACTAAAAACTTGGTTCTGTCACGCGCTAAGTCAAATACAAAAAAAAATTGTTGCGTGATGAGAAAAAGTTTGGATGCATACTCATCGATGATTATATTCATGACCTCTATAATTTGTGGCAGACGCTACACTCCAGTCAAGTACATATTTAAATAAGAATCTTCATCTATACACAAGGGCAACGCTAGTTACAGCTCGCTAAGTATGCGTTGGGATGTAACGTTTTGAGCTCGTCTGCACAGTTGTCCTTCCCAAAAACAAAGGCTGCCAAAGCACTGGGTTTTCAAAAAATTATGCATTTTTAATCCCACTGACACTCTTGCTAGAGGCCTTAGAAGCGTCTAGGTAACGGAACCAACGAGGTTTAATCTATGGAGTTAGCAACGGCTACGGAGATCTAAAACTCAAATTTCCGGCAAGAATAACGCGCTCATTGACTGCACAAATGGTTCTAAGCCTGTGATTGGCGGAAAGGGATAGCTGGATGCCTGTGATTGATTTAAAAAGAGCAGCTATTGAAGAACGAAACAATTCCCTGTCACTTTGGGTAAATGTGGCTGTGTTCCCTCCTTCTGTTAAATCTCCTTGAGTGGGGCGACCGCTAACTAGTAATGAGGTGGTGTTGTGACGCAGCTGAAATTACCCTCTTGGACATCACTAGAAGAGCATGACAGGCAAGCAATTTCATGTTATTTTCTAGGCCGCAGTCAGTGAACTAAGGAGAGTTGCGGGCTGAAAATCTGAGTTAGATTTCTGTAATTTAGCGTGATCACTCAAATCTCAAAACACTTATAAATTCATTATCTTCCATTAGTTTCAAATTGTTGGCGAAACTTGACGTATTATAAAAGCTGTTCATACTGGTTTACGGTTTCATCAAGTGTACTAATATCGAATGATAAGGATTAGCACAAGCAATCTATGCCAAAACTAACATAGATATTCTCGCTAATATGAAAGTAATTTTGGTTTTCATAATGAAATATCTTCTCGAAAATTATGATAATAACAGCCAATAAAAGCACAAATTTACCATTTTTGAGGGACTGGTTCATGATCAAGGTCCCCAAAACCGGTCTTGAACAACAATACTATCAGCGTCTTAAAAGGCAAAGAAAAGGGTCAAGCAGTATGACACGTTAAACGAATAAACTATCCATGGGAAAACCAAACACGGGAAAACCGGAAGAACGCTAAAAAAGGTTGTGTGTAAAA
Source organism: Parhyale hawaiensis (assembly GCA_001587735.2). NCBI lineage: Eukaryota > Metazoa > Arthropoda > Malacostraca > Amphipoda > Hyalidae > Parhyale > Parhyale hawaiensis. The sequence continues at coordinate 23,744,546 of LQNS02278094.1, forward strand.
GCAAGAAAATCAGGAAGGCAAAGTGGGTAAGAATTAAGAACAGGCGTTCAGAAAGCCACAGTGAGACCAATGCAGTCTGTGCCCCAATAACAGCTTCACTTATTTTTTTAATATTACAGATGTTTCAACTTCTCCATTTGCTTTGGAATTTTTCTGGCAGAAGTGTTTACGTATGGTAACACTTTCACCCGAATTTAATTTGAATCCCTACAAGATTTCACGAGTTTTTACAATCATTAATGTGATTATTTGGTGTGGCACTCTATGAGCTTTTGTACAATTCTTTAAAAATGGGAAAGGATACAGGTCTATCTGAGGCTAAAAAAGCAAAAATGGTGATAGATATTGCTAAAGGAACACATGTTAAGGATATTGCTCTTTCAATAGGCCGCCATGTTGACACGGTGAAGCACTTTTTAGCCGACTCTTCAGCGAAGAAAAAGTGCTCGGACTCTGGCGTCCTGAAAGCTGTTAGTACTCGGGATTTTCGTACTGCGAGAAGGCAATTGTTAAATTAAGAAGCCAGGACAAACCTCGAAGGCTGGCTTTAGCCAAGTAAATCTCCCCGAATTCTCGAAAACAACTAGATGCGGGTTACTGAGAAACATGGGGAAAAGTGTTCACCTAAGAAACGACCTCATCTGACAAGGATTCGCGGTTGAAATGGGCTCGAGACAAACATGAACATGGTACTTTTCACCGACGAAACCAGGGTAACTCTGGACGGACCAGACGGTTGAGGACAAAGATGGGTTGGAAACAGCAAAGAGCGAAATACTAGTTTCTATCGCCAGCAGGGAGGAGGAGGCGTTTTGATTTAGGCGGGAACTATTGATGAACTTGTTGGTCCTGTGCGAGTGCCAGATGTAGTGAAAATAACTTTTGCGGCTTATTGTTAGCTCCTTGAGTCGGCCTTGCTTCTACGGCTGGATGGCGTTCCACTGCAGAATTGTCGCAGGTTAATTGATAAAGCACCGTCTCACTCCGTAAGGGCAACACAACTGTTCTTGTCATCGTTAGGATTGAAAGGTGACAGTTTGATGTTTTGACAGCATGCTCTCCTGATTTGAATCCTATTGAAAATTCGTTGGGCATTCTGAAGCAGGCTATTCACAAAGATGGCAGGCAATGTACTTCAAAAGAAGACTTATGGACAGCTATCAAGACATCTGCAAGCGCTATTCCTCGTTCTGAATAAAAAAAAACTTGACAGAATCTGTTAACAAGAGGATTGAAGTTGTTTTCCAGAAGAAGAGTTCTTATGTAATCTATTAACAATGTACTCCATTGTTAAATTATTTAGTTGGATTTTTTTTTTTTGCTTAAATAAAACATTGCATAATAATACTTTTTTATTATTAGAAAGTTTTGATAAAGCAATTGATAAAAATCTATAAAAGCTAATACCGTGGGACGCTTGATAAGTGATCAAAACTTTCAAACTTTTCGTATTGAAAACTACGCTTTAACATGAGCTGAAAACTTCTGATAAAGTTTCATTTCTGGTCCCAAGCACACAATGAAAATATTAGCTTTTCAACAGCAATAGTTTTAATTGTACGTTTCAAAGTGAGTTCAAGTTATTGTCGAGGCACGGACTGTACAACATATACGTCCTCTTGGAGACACCAGATGGTCAAACCTACCTCTGATTGCATACCGGCACAGTCCCCACGTTCAGCGCAACATCGCGTGTCTGCGTTACACTAGGCAACGCCCGCTCAGTTCCCCACGTTCAGGGCAACATCGCGTGTCTGCGTTACACTAGGCAACGCCCGCTCAGTTCCCCACGTTCAGAGCAACATCGCGTGTCTGCGTTACACTAGGCAAC
>LQNS02278094.1:23747293-23757941 GCA_001587735.2 Parhyale hawaiensis
TACACTAGGCAACGTCCGCTCAGTTCCCCACGTTCAGCGCAACATCGCGTGTCTGCGTTACACTAGGCAACGTCCGCTCAGTTCCCCACGTTCAGCGCAACATCGCGTGTCTGCGTTACACTTGGCAACGCCCGCTCAGTTCCCCACGTTCAGCGCAACATCGCGTGTCTGCGTTACACTTGGCAACGCCCGCTCAGTTCCCCACGTTCAGAGCAACATCGCGTGTCTGCGTTACACTAGGCAACGCCCGCTCAGTTCCCCACGTTCAGCGCAACATCGCGTGTCTGCGTTACACTAGGCAACGTCCGCTCAGTTCCCCACGTTCAGAGCAACATCGCGTGTCTGCGTTACACTAGGCAACGTCCGCTCAGTTCCCCACGTTCAGAGCAACATCGCGTGTCTGCGTTACACCCGACAACGCCACAACGACGCCCACATGCATGGTGCCAGATGCAGCCAGCAACATCGCGTGTCTACGTTGCACTGAGCAAGTAAACGCATGTCTATTTCTGTCTACGTTGCACTGAGCAAGTAAACGCATGTCTATTTCTGTCTACGTTGCACTGAGCAAGTAAACGCATGTCTATTTCATTAAGCTGCCAGTGAAGTATCGGTAGTACACAATTTAAAGCCTTGCGTGCCACCAAAGCTAAGGTTTTATTTATATTAGGTACCAGCGCACGTATTGGCGATTCGGTGCAGTCGTGACAAAACTAAATTCCAGTCGTGGTCGAGTTATCAATAATGCAGTGCTGTTCCATTAAGTGACTTCGTTATGCACGGGTAATGAGTTGGCCTCGGCGAGCTATGCGCAGCATATTATTATTATTATTTTTGTCGTCTTAGTACAACGCATACCAGACCTCACGAACAGTGTAATTATATTCATATTAGCCGTTAGGAGCCAATGAGAAATATCGTCCTTGAAGAATATTGTTTGAAACCAATATACTGAAATTAGTAGAGGTCGCACCCTTAAAGTCTGGCATGACGTAACACAAGATTAGTTTGATACTAGTTGTACACAGAGAAACAATGCCTTTGTATTACCGGTACCATAACATTCTGATATTCTGATATTTGCTGCATCAAAAGTGAATTAATAACATATTGTACAAAATAGTTATTACTAGCGTACCCAGCCGTCAAATAAGACAGTAAAATATTTGTATCGATACTTCTGCACCGGAAATAATTTTGTTTTAATGTACTAAATAGAATTTGAATAGGTAAAATTTTAATATTTCGGGATGAAAAATCCCATCTTCAGAAAAAAAGAAAAAACCTGAGCTACAACCTATATATGAAAATTTCTTTAATGCTAATCGATAAGGGAGGTGTGGATGTTGTCGGGGGAAAGTAAAAAAAAAAAAATGAACGGAGCTGCGCGCAGGGGCTGGATGTCAGCTCCTGTACAGTCGGCAGAATTTAGGCTAAGTTCAGGCTTCACGCTCCCCATATCGATTAGCAATGAAGAAATTTTTATTTATGGGTTCTAGCTTAGTTTTTTTTTTCTGAAGATGAGATTTTTCATCCCGAAACGTTTAAATTTTACATTAGTCGATTTCTATTTACTACTTTATATTAGCCTTAGCATAGTTTTGTATTTTGACATTAGTTTGCTTATGTAGGATACCCTGCAACTGTCAACTTGAGGGACCATCCGAGATAAGCACGCTAGGCCTAAATTCTGCTGAGAAACGCCAACCTTTCCAACAGAGATGCGCTGAAAAACAATTATTCTTCTGTAGCCCGCAGTCGACATCTCTCCTAACATACATTGAGCGCTGAATACAAGATACTGGATTTTTGTTTGATCTAAATCATCATCAGCGGTAAATCAGCGCTTTCACCATCATCATAATTATCATCATAACTTGGTCATCACAGCTACGTCAAATTCGTGATCAAAGTAAATGTTAGCTTTTATAATTTGAACAGCATTATCTCAGCAGTAACGTTGTCTCTGATAAATGAAGGACAGGAGGACTTGGTGGACGACCCAACAAAATTTGGGTCTTTTTGTTTGACTGCCCGCAAAAACTATAAAACCAAAATACACTTTTCTAATGGTTTTTTATGCTCTTTCCAAAAATGTTATTCTTTTTTCGAGAAACAAAAAATAAAAAATTATACCTATTTATTCAGAGTATAGAAAATTCTTTAATATTTCATGGGCACATATCTCAAGGTTAGATTAGGTTAGGTTAGCATATTCTTCGCTAGCCATATTGACTATGTAGTTATATGTAGACATTAAGTGAAAAATATATATATATATATAGATTTAAAAATAGCATAAAATAGGTAGTGCATTAGAAACGTGAAATCTACTTTCATAATATTTGCGGGCGGTGAAAAGATCCCCAAATTCTTACATGGAAGCCATGAGGGCTAAAGTGAGCCAACATGGGAGCCATGAGGGCTAAAGTGCGCCAACGGTCAGCGTCGTGCGTGGGAAGGGCAGAGCCTCAGCAAATGGAGGCGCTGTGCAGACCGGGAAGCAAAGAGTGTAATGGGAGGACTCAGTGGGACTAAAATAAAACTTAGCCGTGACCGCCTGTAGCCGAATGGCGTCACATCGACGAGTCTTTTTTTATTTTGAGTGTGGGACCTCAGGCCTTTGTAGGTTGGGTTCTCAATCCTTACCAACAAATATAAGCAGCGTTACACTCTGTACGCGAGAGAAACCACACTATCACTGTTATTGCTCGAACTGTCTGTAGTGTACTTGACAACATTTTACGGCGTTTTGTGTGGGGGGGCTACTCCTGTAGGTGGCCAGCCAGGAGCCGGAGATTGAATGAATTAGGTTGAAAAAAATGCGGTGATATGTTTAAATATGTTCTGAGAAGAGCACTGTGAACTGAATATGAAGTGTAACTAAGGCTTCAGTTAAAAAAAAAAAGACAAAATCAGGTCGTCACACTGGCCCAAATTTCGCCGCCCGTTACTGTGAAAGTTTCCACCAGCCTCCACTGCATTTATTTGTTGCTCGATTAGCATATACAGTATTCTCTTTATTCATTTATGCGCTTATGAGATAAAATTTGTAATTTACGGCGCTTTTTCTAGCAAAATTAGTTAAAATACCTTCAGGCTGCTCAGCCATAGGTTCGTCGATGTGACGCCATTGATGTTAGTTTTTGATGCTAGTTTCTCATGAGTGCTCCCGTTAAGCTCTTCGCTTCCAGCTGCAGACAGTCGTGCACGGGTCTACTCGTATGGCACCGAAGCTCAAAGTGCTGTTAAAAGACCAACAGACTGAATTACCTCGTCCACTGAACACTTGCTGAATACTGCAAGTGGCCCATTTTTACCATACATATATGAATTTAAGTGTTGTTATAAGAAGAACATCGTCAGTGGCTTTGCAAGTAACAGTTTCAGTACATTCGCAAGTACAGTAGGTAATTACGACAAGATTTCTCCGCGCAAGGATTTCGGTGTTAATAATATACGCACCTGTAGTACTCCTCCAACATTTTCTACGCATAAATTGCGCACTAAGCACTTACCATTCCCACCTGCTTTGCTCGTGGTTCCAATATTTTGCCATTCCCAGAGCAATAATAATCCTGGCTGTAGTGACAAGATCTTCCACTAATGTGAGGTCCTTAGAGACAGGAAAACTTTTCCGCAGCAAGCTTACATGAAAATCTCCTCTTAATAATTCTCCTGGCATCATGCATTTCTTATGGTCCATAATGACAGCATCCTTGTCTTAACGGCATGCGAACACCCAGAGGACGCAGGCAAGGCGCAAACTTTGCATAAGCTCTGATTTATGAATTTAGTAGCACGAGCTGCTTCGCATTGCAGGACTTGTGCAGTAACCTATTAATGCGTCGTGCAGAGACGAACAAAATGTCCTATTAATTAGCGTCTGTATAAGGTTCAGTGGAAACGAAATAATTTAGTGATGACAAATGTTGCTCGTAAAAACTTAATGTCACTGGAGAAACAAAAAGTACATAGAATTCAAAAACTTATCGCTAGATTGTCATCTTGCTAGTACTTATAACTGCACAGTATGGGAATTATAGACTGAAGTTTTTTTTAGTGTCACTAAGTGAACTTTTTACTGCACTTTAGGTCTAAATGCTCAGAGCTTCGCAAATGTAAGAGTTATACACAATGTCTCTGGGAAATGTAGCTAGCAGCTACGTATAAATATTCTCCAGATTTCGCGACCTTATTGCTAAGTAGACAAGCGTGAAAACAATTACGGCACCAACTTGTCAAGTAAATCGTATCTCCTACACTCAGAGCATATGCAGCAGTAGTACTTGTATTCTCCTAGGTTCATCACCGCAAATACTCACAACAAAATGTGATACAAGCAGTGAGGCTCGGTGCGGCTACCGTGGGGCGTAACACACCACGGACGACCAAGTGTTCAATGACACATTATTAGTTGTCTCGAGTCAGTCACTGGCGCTATAACGGGAGGGGCAAAAAAGCGCAAAGCATCTGAAAGAGACGGAAAATGAAATGAGGAGAAGACAAGAAAAACCCTCGTGTAGACGGCCCCTTCCCTGGCCCTATGCACGGGAGAAGGTAGAAGCCCCACGGAATAGGTCGGCTACCTTGATCGGCGGCCAATCTCGCGGAGTAGAAGAGGACGTATGAGGAACCTGCATAACCTTACAAACTAACCTCATCAGCTGAAGCTGCAGCCAGCTGCAACATCCTCTGCGGAATAGGCACTCGGGACAGCCATTGGGTTCATGATGCCCATATACAGTACCGTCCAAAACTAGGGGACAAATTTTCAGAACGAAATAACTTTTTTCTAATCATGCCAGGTACTTCTTGCTCTGCACACAGTTAGCCAGTGAGATGTTGATTATTGTGTTAAAATTTGAGACATGTATGAAAGATAATAAAAAGTTCTGAGCAAAAAGCTCCTCTCTTGAAATTTATAACGTCCAAAACTAAGGGACAAACAAGAAAAAAAGCAAAAGAAATATTTAGCAAAATGGTGGTGAACAATCAATATTTTGTAAATAGTCCCTTGCTTTCGATTACAGCTACACATCGTAGACTACATGACAGAGTGAGACTCTGACACTCAACAGTAATTTTTGACCATTCCTCTTGAAGTTTCATCCAAAGATGTTCCGCAACGATGAGGTTTTTTGCCAGAACTTTCACCCCTAGTGTTTTCCTAAGATTCTCGATTGGATTTAGGTCAGGACTTTGTGGTGGCCAATCCCTAACTTCGAAATCTTGCTGCTCAGGGTAACTCATGAATGTCTTTGCCTTGTGGCAGAGGGCATTGTCTTGCATGAAGATAGGGCTGGGGACACCTGAGTTTACAATATTAGGCACGACAATACCTTCCAACAGATATTTATACACCTGAGCATTCACACGGGTTTTCAAAACGAACGAGAGGTGATGTCCTTTCACTAGAGAACATACCAAAAACCATCACGCTGCCGCTTCCAAATTTCACAGTCTTCTTAGTACACTTTACACTTAATTTCTCACTTTCACTTCTTCTAACAAAGTTGTTCCCGTCATTACCAAACAAACTGAGCTTGCTTTCATCATTGAAAAACATTCTAGCCCAATTTTCAGGGGACCAGTTAACATGCTTAATTGCAAACTCTAATATCTTTTGCTTATTCTTGGCACTCATAAGCGGTTTCTTCTCTGGGCGTCTTGCAAATAACCCTATTTCTTGAAGGCGCCGAGAAACGGTTTGACGTGAGACGCTCATACATGTTGTGTCATTCATTTCCTGAGGACTCTAAACGATCCTTCAGTGACGTAGGTACGTTGGATGACTCTGTCCACTCTGACTGACGTTTTACGGGGCCTGCCGGCTTTTTTGGGGCACCAATGCAACCGGTTTCATCGTACGAATTCACTATTCTGCCCACAACAGTTTTCGAACGGTTTACCCTCTAAGAAATTTCCCTAAGAGTAAAATTATTCCTGTGGAACTTGATATCTTATCGCAGGATATAATCAACTTTCTGACGTTGTGCCATCATGTAACGAACAGCAATGTTTACAAATGGCAGTGTCAAACTTTGTCTTCAATGTAAATAAAGAAATACTGACTGAATAAGAAATTAACATCCGTAGTAAAATCAGTAAATTTGCGGATGATACTAAACTATGTCATCCTACAATGAAAAGAGCCGAGCTCCAACAAGACCTTGACCACCTCATGGAATGGAGCGCAACNCAGCACGAGTCTCTCTCCCAAAAACCTTGAGGGCAGGGAGAGAAGAATACAACCAATGCCTCTCATTATTGTAAACTTTATAAAACATACATAGCTCAGCTACTCCTCTCCTGTGGGACAGGTTCACCAGATCATTATCAGCAGACAGCTTATTCTTGGCACTCACAAGCGGTTTCTTCTGTGGGCGTCTTGCAAATAACCCTATTTCTTGAAGGCGTCGAGAAACGGTCTGACGTGACTGCGAGTATGTACAACACAGTAAGTAAAGGACTCCTGAGATTTGCTAGGAAGTCACTGCATCCATGCAACCTACTGAGACAGGTGAGACTGACTGCAAAATGCCCCGGACGGCCGAAAATTGGGGGGCACCAATGCAGCCGGTTTCATTGTACGACTTCACTATTCTGCCAACAACAGTTTTCGAACGGTTTACCCTCTAAGAAATTTCTCTAAGATTAAAATTATTCCTGTGGAACTTGATATCTTGTCGCAGGATATAATCAACTTTCTGACGTGGTGCCATCATGTAACGAACAGCAATGTTTACAAATGGCAGTGTCAAACTTTGTCTTCAATGTAAATAAAGAAATACTGACTGAATAAGAAATTAACTAAATCTTTCTTTCTATGTCCCCTAGTTTTGAACGTTTCAAGTTTCAAGAGAAAAGCTTATTGTTCATAACTTTTTTATTATCCTTCACATATGTCTCAAATTTTGACACAGTAATCAACATCTTACTGGCTAATAGTGGGCAGAATAAGAAGTACCTGGCATGGTTAAAAAAAAAGTTATGCCGTTTTGAAAATTTCTCCCTTATTTTTGGACGGTACTGTATATTTGGACAGAGGTTGGGTCCGCCAGAGTATGCCCCTAAGGGCCAGAGCGTATACAGTAAGGTAGTGTATTCTTCGACTGCAGTTAAAGGCAGGCCGTCGTAGGAAACACGGCACCTGCAACACAGCATGAGGCAGAAGCTTCGGCGTCACAAAATGGCAGTAGCTCCAATTAGGTTTCAGGCTCAATAATTAAGCTGTATTAGTTACTGCATATCTTGCAAAGGGACTCCAATCTTACGGAGTTATAAGCCCTATATTGCCGAATGTCAACATTTCTTGACGTTTTATATACTGTACTGCTATTCCTATATGAAACTACACATTTTAGTCCACCAGTTTAGGGTTAAAGTGAAGAACGCGGCGATTCTATAACTCGGAATACGGGAACAGACTCGACAAGCACTTTTTTTTGCCAGTGCTCTTCACTACGGCCCACGTACCCCCATCTATTGGTATCATAAGGTGATGTGATGCACATATTAAAATATATACATATCCTGAAAGTGAAAACGACACGAATGCTCTAACAGCGGCGCGACGCCACGCCATGACAAGCTTAGCGTTGTTTACGAGTCATTCATTCATCATTCATACTGCGAAACACCTAAGAGCCACGAAAAGTTAGAAGATTGAAAATAGAGAGGGCACTCCAACAGTTAAAATTGGCAAACGTGACTCGCACAAGGAGACTCGTGTGCGGCAGGACGTGTCTTCGGATGGTAAAATCAACTTTACTGTACATCCCAACTGGTAAAGCCAGTTACGCTGATCATGCTCAAGATAGACGCCAGTTAGGTCTCAGTGGAGTGCACGGCTGCAATTGACCACCGACAGTCAGAGCTATGGAGTAAGAGACGAAAGGCTTATGTGACAGCTGCAATCCTTGACATATTTCCATTCCCGGTCAGAGAAGGCACCCAGCAATGAAGTGGGGGCTTTCGAATGCCACTCCCGTCCTTCACGTGGCGTAACAGGCGACCAACGCAGACTTGATTTCAAGCGACTAAACTTGTATTCCTTCTCATTGGCCACAGGTTGCCGCTTGGGCAGGTGTATGAGTCAGGGGAGGGTGGGGTTGTGGAAACTCTTAAGAGAGGAAAGGCGTATTAGCTCCATGGAGCCAACGGCATCCAGAGAGGGGATCACCTGGCTGTAGTCGGAGCCGTGTGCCCGGCATTCAACAGTCAGCTCCTTTCCCTACCTCTACAGTAGATTGCGCAATCGGGACTTTTTTCTTCTACTTTCATCTTTTTTCGGTGATAATCCAGCACTTTGAGCGGCAGGGCCATGGGAGGTTAGTGGAGGCACCCTAATGTCCATCGTGACTGTCGTTCCAAAAAAACAGGCAAACCTGGGAGTATAATAAGCCTTGCTTGGCATGGCAGGTCTGCTGAGTGGATCGTGCTTCTGCCTCTGCTAATCATTTGTTTGTGGGATTTTTTTCATTTCGTATTGTTCTGTTTTTATCTTTATTTTTCTTTTACTTCTTTGTGGGGATGTGGAAAGTAACGCGAGATCGGGTCGAACTCGGGGGATGTCGTTTCCTTTATTGCAATATTAGAGGTCTGTATGCGAACCTCGCGGAGCTTGGCTTTGTGTCCCGTATTGTCGATGTTGTGCGCTATTCCAAGAAGCTAGTGTTGGGTAGGAGGCACGGTACGGAGGCTGACAAAGATTGCCTCGGCGGGTTTTCAATTCCCTTTTTGCAGGTCACTGGGATCGGGGCAAGGATTTAGAGGAATGGTCGTCTATGTCCGGAGTGGTTTCTGCGCTTACCGGCAGTCAGTGTACGAATGCGTCTGTCATGAGGTTATGGTTGTTAGGGTGTGTGTCCATCTGATAATTTTTGTTTATTCTCGTTGGGTAGGAGCCCGACCACTGAAACTACTCTGCAGGATTTTTCGCTGACTGCGATAACTTTCACCCAGAGAATGGATCTTAAGTCAGCGTTTGTCTTTGTAGGAGATGTTGATGCGCACCACATGAACTGGCTGGGATCTGTGTACGAGGTTGCGTTGAACTTTTGTGCCTTATGTAGTTGTGTGCAGATAGTTTGTGGGGCCACGCATATTGCTGGGAATCGTCTCGACCTCGTTATGACTGATGTCCCTGACTAGGTGACTGTGTCAGTTAGCTCACATCTTGTGGTGTCTGTGGACCTGAACCAGGTTGTTGTTGTGGCAGACAACAGGAGAGCGGTGTTAGTTAACCCAATCCGTTACCAATTTTTTTTTTTCAGCCGCTTTGAGTGTCAAGGCGGTACAAATTTGTACCGCCACTAAAGATACTTATAACTTTATCAATATCAGAGTTTTTTCTTCATAGTCTCGAAAGTCATTTATTCAACTATGGTTTCGCCTATTTAATTAAAAAATAATGCCTCAGAGTAGTTTTCATGTCAAATAATTTTAAAATAAGAAAATATTTCCGGACAGTAAAGGGTGAATACTGCGGCAGCACATCTGCCGTAATTTTACTTTCACAAGCTGAACGTATAATCGCTTCTATTTTTCATTTCTAGCCTTGTTGCTGTGAAAATGCAAACAAACTCAGGGTTACGTTGGCTACCAAAAATGACGGCGTTGATGGTCTTACATCACAACACAAGGCTTGCTAAAACTAATTTATCGTTAATCTGATGAAACAAACAAGCTTCATGCAAACTTAATTATTAAGATCAGAGGGTCTTATGGTCTAAAATAAATATACTTATTACCATTTAAATTACACATCCATAAATTTGTTTATTTCATTGTTTTAGATCAACAAACAGGACAGTCACGAAAACATAATAAGGATCGGACCAAAGTCAGTTCAAATATTGACCAAGAATCAACATAGGTAACAGGAACGGCAGCAAAAGAGAGTCGAAAGCGTCCTACAGGAAACGAAAACTAAGAATTATTTTTCATTTATCCACAAAAAATTTTCTCTTTCTTTACGATCTATTTTGATGATAGCAGATATTCTGTCATCGTGCTCCACAGCAAGTAAATGTGTACCAATATGCGTGGCGCTAACAAATGCTTAACAGCGAATCTACTTTCTGCAGGAAATCGTTTTAGGGGCAATAAGCTGTAATCCCTCCCGGCTTCGGACCCTCCAAAAACCCTCTGTTCTGCACCATTACCGGAACATCGATGCTTCTATTTTTTCTTTTTCACATACAATGCATTCAATTTATTACAAAGCAGTTTTACTCTATCGGCGACCATGCAATAACTCAAGCCATGCTGCTCAAGTAAATATTTGTTTCTTGCTATCTTTCATACAGTAACTCAATGTACAGGAGACTGCTTGGCGACCTTCCCATGTCCCCTTAGAAAAGTTCTGTTAAGTGTGAATCATTGAATTTGAAGCGAATGGATACAACATGAGCTGCCTTACCGGATCATCTAATATGCCTCGAACTCGCCTGAATTATCTAGGCAGCTCTGCAATTATAATTGGAGTTTCTAGGCAAAATCGACTGGGTGGATTTCATAAAATTTCTTCATTAAGGCAGAGGCCCCGAGGGAACTCCCTCTAAAACGCGCAGCCTCTCGGGACGGCAACTCATCAGCGCCACTAAATTGAAACAAAAGTAAGTGAGAGTTAAAATTTCGATCC
>LQNS02278094.1:23758198-23772292 GCA_001587735.2 Parhyale hawaiensis
TTGAAGTTTCTAGGCAAAATCGAGTGGGTGGATTTCATAAAATTTCTTCATTAAGGCAGAGGCCCCGAGGGAACTCCCTCTAAAACGCGCAGCCTCTCGGGACGGCAACTCATCAGCGCCACTAAATTGAAACAAAAGTAAGTGCGAGTTAAAATTTCGATCCCATGGCAGAGTCTATTAAGCACCTGAGAGCCATCGTTCCCTTGGAACCTCACTTTTGCTACGCGTGCCAGAGACCAAATGACGCAGTTCAGGGCTGCGTGCGCATCGCCGGCGCCTGAAGCACAAATAGTTCGGTGACTAAAATTTCTCCATGGCGCTTTTATCATCAAATACTCTAAAAGCCATCACAACATGCTAATGACTATATACCAGCTCAGACTGTTGATACGACGGCTGAAAGTGAATAAATGTATATAATATCGATCATTTTAGTGCTAAAGACGAGTGTGGCTCACCAGAGAACGTTCCAAATGAAATAATAAACTGCGTCATTAAACAAGAAAAACACATCTAGTATCCGGAGTTTTAGACTTTTATCGTAAATGAATATCGAAATTTTCGTAAATCCCTACTTTTTCGTCTTCCAAAGTCCTAGATACGAAACTGCCAGTTGTAAAAAATACAGTAATTATATATTCATCGACATCTAGTTGATGTAGTTCACCAGTGTTTGCATACCCTAATTTCTTCGGAAGGGAGGGGGGGGGGAAGAGTTACGAAACGGATGAAGAAAGAGTTTCCAGTTGACACAGAAGGATAGAATTTAAGGTGAAGCAGAACTGTAGAACATGTGACGTTAATTTATGCATGCTCTGTTTAACGAACAGCAGGTTGAGGGCTCGTTCGAGCAGGTCGTCCAAGTTCGATCTCAGCCAAGCCAACCGACCAGCATTATGCCACTTCATCTTACGAGCTAATTAATACTATAGTGTGTAAGGTTACTAGCGCCGTTCTACGACCTAAGATTGAGTTCCCAGAAGTCTTAAACCCCACAAGTAATTGATTAATGATCAAGGCTAGAAGATTGACTCGCCGCATCGAAGCCAGCGCACCCGCCTGAAGGTTTGGGCAAGTCGAGCCTCGAAGGCTTAATTTCGCCGCCCAAAATGGGACAAGCACAAAGTCGAACACTGTGGGGTGCGCATAAGCTGACCTATTATTCCACAATCCACTTGTTTATGATATAAAGACGTAGGAGCTGCATACAAATATCCTGCACTGCAAAAGAATTTTATTTGAAAAACATAATTTGTGTTAAAGTATTGCACGGCAACATGTTATTTAATAAAATATTAGTTAAATGGATGCGCCAAAGAGAAGGATAGCAGCCAGTTAATTTAGACAACACGCGTTTGGAATGCAGCGGTGGATAAATCTGAGCATCAGCGGTGGACAAATCTGAGCATCAGTGGTGGATAAATCTGAGCATCAGCGGTGGATAAACCTGAGCATCAGCGGTGGATAAATCTGAGCATCAGCGGTGTACAAATCTGAGCATCAGTGGTGGATAAATCTGAGCATCAGCGGTGGATAAACCTGAGCATCAGCGGTGGATAAATCTGAGCATCAGCGGTGGATAAACCTGAGCATCAGCGGTGGATAAATCTGAGCATCAGCGGTGGATAAATCTGAGCATCAGCGGTGGATAAATCTGAGCATCANAAATATTAGTTAAATGGATACTACAAAGAGAAGGATAGCAGCCAGTTAATTTAGACAACACGCGTTTGGAATGCAGCGGGGGATAAATCTGAGCATCAGCGGTGGATAAATCTGAGCATCAGCGGTGGATAAATCTGAGCATCAGCGATGGATATCTTAGAGCAACAGCGGTGGATAAACCTGAGCATCAGCGGTGGATAAACCTGAGCATCAGCGGTGGATAAATCTGAGCATCAGCGGTGGGTAAATCTGAGCATCAGTGGTGGATAAACCTGAGCATCAGCGGTGGATAAACCTGAGCATCAGCGGTGGGTAAATCAGAGCATTATCGGTGGATAAATCTGAGCATCAGCGGTGGGTAAATCTGAGCATCAGTGGTGGATAAATCTGAGCATCAGCGGTGGATAAATCTGAGCATCAGCGGTGGGTAAATCTGAGCTTCAGCGGTGGATAAATCAGAGCATCAGCGGTGGATAAATCGGAGCATCAGCGGTAGATAAATCTGAGCATCAGCGGTGGATAAATCTGAGCATCAGCGGTAGATAAATCTGAGCATCAGTGGTGGATAAACCTGGGCATCAGCAGTGGATAAATCTGAGCATCAGCGGTGGATAAATCTGAGCATCAGCGGTGGGTAAACCTGAGCATCAGCGGTGGGTAAATCTGAGCATCAGCGGTGGGTAAATCTGAGCATCAGCGGTGGGTAAATCTGAGCATCAGCGGTGGATAAATCTGAGCATCAGCGGTGGGTAAATCTGAGCATCAGCGGTGGATAAATCAGAACATCAGCGGTGGATAAATCTGAGCATCAGTGGTGAATAAATCTGAGCATCAGCGGTGGATAAATCAGAGCATCAGCGGTGGATAAATCTGAGCATCAGCGGTGGATAAATCTGAGCATCAGCGGTGGATAAATCTGAGCATCAGCGGTGGGTAAACCTGAGCATCAGTGGTGAATAAATCTGAGCATCAGTGGTGAATAAATCTGAGCATCAGCGCCGCCGCGGCCATTGTGCGCCTGAGGGAAGTGCTCAGTCCAAGAGCGCGCCCGATTTCCTGACTTGGTTGAGGGGATCTAATCAGATTGGCTTAGACTTGTTGGGACTTCGGACCAGTTTAGATCGAGATTCGGGAGTTGCACGCGAGCCCATTACGCTCAAAATGGCTGATGAACTCCGCCGGATTGAGTTTTCGGGCGTCTCAAGTAGAATCGATTCGCGGTTACCATTGGAAACTCGGTTCGAGGCAGTGAACAGAACAGACACCATTGAAGTTCCAAACATGTTAAGGTTTTAAATTTAGTCCGTATTAGTGAATCAAAAAAGTCGAAATAAGAAATATTACCATGTTCAGAGAAGTAAAAATTTCAGACAACGCATAACAATGAGAGCAATCAAGTCCACAATGACAGCGAGTGAGTGATTGTTTTTTTCTATTAAAAAGCATTGTCAAAGTACAGAAAGAAATGGTAAAGTGATACTGAATAAAATATAGCAGTTAAGAAAATGGAAAGCGTGGGTGTTACTCGAAAGCAGAATCCAATTTCGAACCTAACCGGAACCTATTACCTACAGTGAAGTATTACTGCTTCGGCAGCAGTGGTGCTTTGTTCTCGCTCTTTTCTTTTTAGAACATGAAGCGCTTTAAATTATGACAGCTAATATTCTGAACCTTCCAATCTAATAGCAAAGGAAAATTAAATGCAAAAAAGTACTCTTGAATGAGGCTGTATTGCTGCGTAGAGCCTCGTGTGCCAATGATGAACGGCACTCGATGGAAATCAGCAAAAACCAGTAGAGCACTCAGAGAGCGCATACCTCTGCCAAGCAAAGCAATGGTAGTAAAAATTCAAATTGGCTCTAAAACCATAATTTTCTTTGTATAAACTCCAAAATCTAATCATTTGTGCCTTTTGATAGTTATTACAGCTTCTGCAATTTTCTTGAAGATCCGTTCATAACTTTTTGAGTTACACTGCTAACAAACGTTATGACAAACATGAGTCAAACATACAAACGAATGAACCGATCTGCACCAAAATTTAATCATTTAGGTCTTTTAACATTAATTACAACCCCTATAAATTTCGTAAAAATCCTTTCATTATTTTTCTGAGTTATTGTGCTAACAAGCGTGAAATTAAAAACAATGACAAATAAACGAACGAACAAACGGATAATCACAAAAAATTTGGTAATTTACTCTTTGTGATATACCTAACAACTCATATGAATTTCATGAAAATGCGCCTATAAGTTTATTGAGTTATGGCATTGAGAAAATGTGGCAGACAAACAAACAAACGGATGGACATATCTTCACAAAAAGTTAATCATCTGTTCCTCCTAACATGCCTAACAATCCCTGTAAATTTCGTCCAAATTGGTTTATAACTTTTAGAGTTATCTTGGTGACAGACACACAAACAAATAGACAGACACAGAGACAAACACGACGAAAACATAACCTCCTTGGCGGAGGTAATAATCACAGTTGTGGATTAGGCGGGTTTTCGGATTGTTGAAGTGCGGATTAGTGGGGTTTTATTGTATTACCTTCCCTATATAGTAATCGTTTTCGTAAATATTATAGACATCTATTAGACATTACATGTATATGATAGCATAACTATATAATTTGCACGTCACCTTCCTTGATATTTAATCCAATGCTTTCCCTAGGTGAACTGTCATTTGGTGCTATGTTTTACAAACGTGAGCATGTGTAACTTCTGGAAAAGGCTTTAATATAGGAACAGGAAGCGACTTGCAGTGCGGTAAAAACACGAGACACTCTGTGCGGATGTTCGCCACGAGCGGGAACAGTAAGTTGGAAAAGAAGACGAAACGGAGAGTAAATTTAAGATTGTCGGAAGGAATAGAAAAAGCAGGGAAGCTGAACAGACAGCAAAGAAATAAAATGATTTGAGGGCGCAACTTAGGACATACGGTAATCAAACTACCGTATGCCCCCTTCACTACGAGAACCAATGAAAAGCCATCAATTATTTAAGCAGTTGTGCTGATTTCTTTTTTTTTTTTTTTTTTTACTGTCGGTCTGGACGCTTCCTTCTTGAGACTGTTGGCTGCTACGATTAGAATGTCTCAAAAGAGTAGTGAGTATCAAAGTATAGATGTGGAGCAGCCGAGCCATTTCTCAAACGATTATGTTCTGAAAGCACAAACGTTGCAACATTGGTTAACCCCAGAATGAAACTATGCCAGATGATGCACAAATATTGTTCACAACTTCACTTCGAACCAAGACACTCATTCAAAATAGGAATCATTTTCAACGTCCGACGTATAACTTACGTCATTTATTGACCTATACGTCCAAAAATGCACAGTACGTTGATTACCTACATGTATGCTGCCCAAACAGGGGCGCTCAGAAAGTTGCAGCTGCATGCGCACATTCCAAATCATAATTTCCATACATCTGTTTTCTAGCCCAACATGGCTTCAAGACTGGCGATGACTCGTAGTATAAGTAAGGCGAGAAGGCGGCAAACATCACACGCTCTACGTACCGACTTCTATGTTGATGCATGTCGATTGATAAATGCATAGGTACGTACCCAGTGACCCGCTACCTCCCCACCGCAGTTAGCATGAGCTGGCGGCACGTGTGGAATAGAAACATCTTATCGGAAACACAAGGCAACGGATAAAATTCTCATCCAATATCACAGTCCATTAAGCTCTCATAAAGCTCTGATCCCTGTGGACTTCAAAGTTTTGCCACAGCACAATAAGCGCGCAAGTTTTTACATGTTTTTACTATAGTTCAAAATAGCTTTTGGATCGGTGATGATTCCCACTGCAGTGTTGGTGAATAGCCATCATGGTAGAATTAGTGTTTTTTTCGATCTTAGCTCTCAAAATAAAAAAAGACTTAGGTCAGAAATTACACGGATCATTCCAGACGGTTTTCAATTTACACTAACGTGGACTACCGTATTCACAACACAGTGGTACTCCGAAAGCGTAAACAGAAATATTGTCTCAATTTTGAGAGGAGTCCCTGTTTCAAAAAGGCAAGTTACACAGAACACCTTTTTACCTCCGCCGAGGAGGTTATGTTCTTGTCGTGTTTGTATGTCTGTCTTTTTGTTACAAAGATAACTCAAAAACTTACGAATGGATCCATACGAAATTTACAGTGTTTGCCATGTTGACAGTAACAGATGATTAACTTTTGGTGAAAATCCGTGTTCATCTGTTGGTTGGTTGTTTCCTTAAAACAACAACTAAAAAAGTTATGGAGGGATTTTCAAGAAATTTACATGAGTTGTTAGGTATATTACGACGAGTAAATATTATTTCATTTAGATTTTTCAGCGCAGCAATCAGAGATAGTTAGTTCGAATGGTAAATACACTCCAGCTACTGTTTTACTTAGAAGTGCGTACCTAAAATATTATTAACTGACGATACTGTACTGGATAAACACCTAAAACATCGATGTCCATTGCATCTGTCCTCGATTAAAAAAATATGTTCAATTCAAAAAAGGAAGTGCACTGAAGAAACGGAAACAAAGTCAAAAACAAAGTTGTTGATCGTCGAATATTCTTGATGTCATTTGCATATTTTTGTTAACCAAATTAAAATTATATTTCAACATGTAGAATCATCGAGTCCCATAACATACGAGCATATTTACTGTAAGATGGGTAACCTCTAATTCCATTAGACACATCTTATGTCCCATTGAGGGGTTCGTCTTCAGTCTAGCTCGTTCCAACTGCTAAATTATCAAAATGGAGGCCCCATCTACTCTAACAGCACGCACCGCAGCACAACCTCATGCGATAAGCGTGCGGCAGAGCCACGCGTTCCCCTACAGACACAACCTGAACTGAGCAGAGAACAGATACTGCGGACACACATCATACTATCTCCTAGGCATCCTGGCTGTCCCGTTGCTACAGGGAGCTGTAATTTTAAGAGAGAAATTATGTGAAGCATCAGAAATGAATGCAGGAACCAGTGGTCGGTCGAAGATTTCGGCAGGTCGCTCAAAATACTTGCACCTACATGCTAGTTTTACGGCAACGGCAAAGGCCACTTAGACTGTACGTACACCACCACTTGGAAAATCACATGCACTGATTCGTGCAGCAGATAAATCGTCGCTGGGGCTCAGAGAAAAACACGTTTGTAGTCGACTACAGATTATCTGAGCTGTGGCGTGATAGACGGACGGCTTCTATGACAATTGCTCTCCCTCCCCCATCACACGACTGTGAAATGGTGCTCCACTCACAAGAACACCACGACTTTTTTCTCCGGACTAGGATAAGAACGTCCGACTCCATGACAGCGAGCGAGGCAGCACCCCAAACCACTCCGCCACTGAAGGGGGGTGGGAGGCGTCACTAATATAATATCCAAGACAAGAGGAGGCGTTGAAAATACGAAAAATCAGGCAAGCATTAATGACCGATGAGCTCGGCAAATCTCAGCCAGTCATACAGCAGTTATACTACAACAATGATTAAAACAATGATTAATATTACAATAATTAATATACATTTTGTAAAGTATCGATCCGGTACATAGAAAAACACGAAAAATCAAGTATAAACGAGGGACAGATAGGAGATTATGTACTTTAGTGATTAATATATATTCTTGACGCTCTATATATACAGAATTGACACCTTACAATACGAAAAATGAGGTATAAAGTTTTTTTTTTTGGTCATCAATATTATTATGTCTTTAATAATTGCAGCAGAGACGTCAAAGAAAATAAAAAAAAAGGAAGTACGAGCGACTCAAGATTTCGACAAGTCACTTAAAATACCTGAACTGTCGTCGCTTCGATTACTAACTAATTAATCCATAATAAATGAGGGGCGGACACGGGCGGAGGAGACGCAAATAGACAATCAATTAGCACTTGTTTTTGAGCTCCAGCCCACGGCTTACGGCCAGCCGGCCTGCCAGTTTAATGAAAGACGCGTTTAAAAGCCGCTTGGGAGAGCCTTCATGATCAAACAGAGGTCGTCATGCTCATATAAATTGGTAATTATCACCTATTTGCATAATTAGCATTAAATTCAATCAACGAGATCTGCGAGGCTTTGCTAGAATGCTAGCTATAGCAATGGCACTTCGGCGGATTACGGACGGAGATGCGTTGGAACAAATTAAACAGCTCTGTCGTAGCAATTAATAAAACCTATGGCGCAACTATTTATTTATCTGTTTATTTATTGCAAACTCCACACAGATACGGAATCCCACGTGATTTCATTACCACGGGTCCAAGACTTATATAAACTGTGTACTTCTTTGAAAGCTCGCAGTAGAAATTATTTAACTTGACATAAGTATTAGTGAATCGTACATACTTTTGTCGTCATAGATGTTGGGCTGGTAAGAAAACAGCGTCAATATTTACCTACTATTGACAGCAAAAACTAAAGTAATTAACAACAGTTTAACAGTTACCGCATTCGGGTGATTAGATCTTCAATAGGCCAAGATTCCCTTGCGTAGAGAGAGTTGCACTCTACAGTTGCACATTCTTTATTTATTTTTTATACCTGACTATTTGTTACTGTATCAATTTATGTAGTTTATGAATAACTTACATTCCGCTGCATCTCAGGTGAAAAAAAGCAATGTGTATCTAACGCTACGTATGTACATCTAAGTTTATCTAAAATTGCTGGCATAATTTACCATGCACATTTTAAAGCTCAAGTCAATGATAACTTCCGGTAAAGTTGAAAACGTGAGGTAACTCTGCAACATATAATCATTGAAAGATGAGAGATTTAGAGTACGGATGAAATTAATAAAAAAGCAACAACACAATTAACAACATATATTTTTGTTTGTAAAGATGCGCTGGCATATTATATGCATAACCTTAGAAAACAAAAATAACATATACTAGCTGTTGGGATTTTTCTCATTTTTTTTACGCATAATACATCCCTCCTGTGATAATTTCACAGGGACATAAATACGCGGAATTGCCGAATTCCATGCATTCCTAACCTTTATATTTCATTTCTTACACCAATCCACCAGTTAGTTACCTCGAAACCGTAACGAATGGGAAATTGACGAATATTTGGATACCAAAGCAAAAGTTGACATCGACCAAAAGATGAGAAACTTCATTTTTTCTAAGCTCAAAGCTTCAAAAATGTAATTTATCATTGGACCCGGGACATCTTGTTGGTTATCAGCAACAATTTATCATTACGAAAACTCTAAATTCTGTCCTATCAAACACTATATTAAAAACCTATGTGCATTTAGCTGTTGAGTCACCAGTCTATCAATTTACTCCCTGAAACACTTGGAAGAAAATATAGAAATGCTAAATATAGGCCAGGTTGGAGACTGTGGCCATACTGCCACGCTCTGTTGAGTTCCGATCGGTGATAAATAGTCCAAGCTGCAAGTGATGGCGGAAAATGGAAATGTTACACAGTATAAGTTCTCATTCCCAGACAGCTGTTTTTCAGGACAACATAAGTTCCAGACACAAGGTATTCGGACAATCTATAGTTGGTATTAATTTCCCGACATGTAAGCCTTTTGTGCTCTTGTGGTGAAGAAGAATGGTTTTCTTAATCGTAAATATTTCATTTGAGAAAATTTAACGAAAAAAATTTGAGTATTTAGCCGTATTCAGTTTACTTTTTCAAACTAGAGCACTCTGAGAGCGCATACCTCCGCCAAGTGAGGCAACGGTAGCAAAAAATTCAAAATGGCTCTGAAACCATAATTTTTTTTATAAACTTCAAAATCTGATTATTTGTGTCTTTTGATAGTAATAAAAGCTTGTGCAAATTTATTGAAGATCCGTTCATAACTTTTTGAGTTATACTGCTAACAAACGTTATGACGAACATGAGTCAAACATACAAACGAACGAACCGAATGGCACCAAAATTTGATCATTTATGTCTTTGAACATTACTAACAATCCCTAAAAATTTCATAAAGATCCATTCATTATTTTTTGAGTTATTGTGCTAACAAGCATGAATTAAAAACAGTGACAAACGAACGAACGGATCATTACCAAAATTTGGTCATCTACTCTTTGTTATATACCTAACAACTCATGTTAATTTCATAAAAATCAATCTATAACTTTTTGAGTTATGGCATTCAGAAAAATGAGGCGAACAAACAAACAAACAAACGGATGGACATATCTTCACCAAAAAGTTAATCATCTGTTCCTTCTAACAAACCTAACAATCTCTGTAAATTTCGTCTAAATCGGTTCGTAACTTTTTGAGTTTTCTTGGTGCCAGACAGACAGAAAGACAGACAGACAAACAAATAGCCAAACAGACAGACAAACACGACGAAAACATAACCTCCTTGGCGGAGGTAATAAAATGTGCCTGCTATGAATCCAAAGAAAAAACTTCAATATAAACTTGTCACATGCTTATGTAAGCCTAACGTATGCCTATTTGTATTCATTCTTATAATTTACTACATGCATCACGAATGCGAATATTTACAATTTTGTAATTTGAAAAGCTTTTTCTGTTCTTATTTATTGGACTTGTGAAAAACATATTTAATTTCATTGCTGTTACATTTACCATCTCCATGTTGCAAACGCTTGTAGCAATGCTTAAGAAAAACTATATTTAGAACCGAGTCTCTCAATTAACCGTACATCGGATCACCTCTTTACTTCCGGATATGAGGAATTCTACTATATTTAAATGCACTGATCGCTTTGCCAACACTGAAATGCAAAACAACGAAGATATTAACAGCTTACCTTAGCTTTCTCATGGATCCTGATTTTCTTTACTTTCTCCCACTACCCAACTTCTGTAGCTGTGAGTTCTAGCGCACACTGCGAAGATGACCAGCAGAGAAGAGGGTAAGATATTCCTCATGGAAATGTAGAATATCAAAGACTGGCAAATTTTTTTTTCAACTGGATTTTATTCGTTGATAAAACAGCATTTCGCATGATACCATAACGTATCAATGATTCCCCTTGATGTTTATTAGTGATGCATGACTATCTGCAAAAAAAAAAGAATTTTTTATGCATTTCACCGACAGAAAGGAAGAGTTGCGCTGCACGGTACAACTGAAGCCGAGAAAATGCTATGTTCTTTTAAGTTGGGAGTTATACTACGTCCCTCATCAGCAAATTAGTAATGAAAGTGTACTCAATAAAGAAGTAGAACTTTTTTGTCATTATTTTTGACGACAGGGTACACTAGTATATTATGTTATGGGAAATAATTGCAATCCAGTAATAGCTATGTCGACATCGCTGAATTTCAACCCATTTAACACCATACCTACACAATAAGTCGATATTGTTGAACTGCAACAATTCATAATTTAAAAGAATTTCGATATTCAGAACTATATAACCTTAGTAAAGACCCAAAAGAAATTGTTAAACAGCAACACGTTATCAATGCAACATCTCTAAAATCTAATCTATGTAGATAACATTATTGTTGCTCCTCAAACACATGTTAATAGCCAGCAAACAATGACACCTGGCCTTGCCATCAAGTACAGGCTTAACCATCGAGAGCTTCCGGCGCAGCAAGCATCACGGCACAAAATAATATCTTTATTCGAGTAAGTGTAAAACTTCGGTCGTAAAAATAGCTCAGGCAAATCATTTTTCACTTTTAAAGCCACCGGAAAGCCCGAGTCAGTCGAAGCTTCGACATTCTGAAAATTAGCGAACTGCATCCGCCAGTCCGCAACCTCAATGGATTTCAGCTCAGAATTTTCTGCGGGGCTTCCCTGTATTTTTCTCATTGGGCCAAAAATTCGTGCCTGAACCTCCGAGTTTCCGTAGTGTTTCCGGTTCGTAATAATAATAAACCTGCCATCGGCGTGCAGTCAGAAGTAACGCCGATACCGACTTCGAATCTCGTCGGTGCCTAGAGTTCGCCCAGGGTGTCGTACCAGTTGCTACAGTGGAGAAGTTGTACGATTTGTTCTGTAAGTCACGGGGCAGTTAAGTAGTTCTTAGTAGAGAAAAATTGTAGTTCAGCAAATTAGTGCCGCACCACTACAGTGAGCGTACCACCCTCTCGGAATGAGTGCGCGATAAGTCATATACGCTCTTTCAATTAGCAGATCCATCTTGATTAAGCAAAGTGTGAAAGATAAAGTAACGTGCGAAGGAAATGGTATAATAAGTTCTCCAATACCCCACGCAGTTAAATGCCGTCTGCTATAAATGCAAGTGTTTCAAAATGTTGAACCCGATTTCTATCAGGTCTATTTTTGATAGCACCGTAAAACTAACAAAACGTTCTGTGCGCTATCAAGTTTTACTAGTTAATCTATACATGCGTCAAATGCCCTGCACCAGCCCTCCGATTCGGGATTGCAGAGCTTTAGGTAGTTCACATCGGGTAGCCTGCATCTTCTCTAAATACGAAACATTTAAGACTCAATATCAACATACTATTTTGTACAATAATTATTGTGGAATCACATCCACATTACGTACCGTTGTGCAGACAATATGGATATCGCACTGATGAGAGCATAGAGTTAACATTACAATTTGGACGGAGAAACTAGTAGCTAATGAAACAAACTCGATATGTACTCAATTCCTGGGGATAATTCTCTTCCTCTGTATCACAGGCTGATTACAGTAGATACACGTCAATTGAGTCAAAGAATATCTGCATTCAAGTGACAATCATCGGCTATTTAACTACACTGCGTCAAAAATATTACCCCAGATGATGTTTTAGTTTGAACGTGTAGCCATAATGATATATATATATATATTTTAAACTTGGGAGTCAATGAGCATATATTTGGCATTTTTAGCGGAAATAATAGTATGTTTCAAAACGGTATACATGTAAGTCCACAATATATGTAGAACCCTTTCTGTTTGTATAAAAATTTTCACTGCCAGGCAATGGATATAATACTCCTAAATCAGAAGGAAATATTTCGACTGCCTAGAAGTACAAATGTTTAATCTAAAATAGAATACATCGATGCGCAAGACCCTGACTCGCGGTAGGGGGGAGGGGGGAAGCGCTGAAAGCTAGCGGCATTGGTACTTTTCAGATCGAGGTTAACCCTCTCGACAGCCTCCAAGAGAATGCCATGATAGGTCAATCCCTTCCAGCAGTTTTTGAGAGGAAAGACTTACATACTCGCACAATGTATACAAAGGGGACGACACTATCACATCTCTCACTTCGTGCACGAGTGCTAATCACATAACGGCATAGACCAACGAAGCCGATATTGAGGCATACCTGCATTCAAAAGTTCAAGCGGCAGCACCCTTCGCTAGCACTTGCCAGCAGCATCACACAGCAAGTCTTGAGGAAGGCAAAGTTCTCTGATCACGGAGCGCGAGCGATATACATAATATATGTATATATATTTTTGCATCTCTGTAATATTAACCCTATTTAACTAGGCCGTGCTCCCCCGCTATGATCAAAGGCTTTAACCCCCCTCCCCGAGGAATATAATGTGCCAAAGAACCCTATACTGTAGTTGCAAAATACCACAGTCTGAGGAAAATTGGGCCGAGCCTTTGATGCCGCGGTTCACCTACCAGGGCTCAGTGCTTTAAGCACGAACAGTCAGCATCGGTGTTAATGTTAAGAGAAACTATAATGCAGTATTAGGCTGGTACTATACGAGTGCACCAGATGAAGACACTGATAATTACGAATTTGTACCCATCCGATCCATTTCTTACCTCGGGCAACAGTGTAGTTAATGAAAAAAGTCTATTGCATTAAAACAATATCGTATTGTGTTTATATATCTATACATTGATATTAACTGCAGCGAGCGTAGTCTGGCCGGCTGCAGGCTAAAGCACGGCACGCACTGGGGCGTGCGTTAGGCGAGCTTCGACTGACCGTAGACTCGGCAGCCCCTAAACCCTGCTGCCTTGTAGGGTCTTGCGTTTTTTTGGACAAAGGCTAGAGCAAGGATAGCTCGAAAATAAACCAGGACTGGGGGCCATACCAGTAATCTCCGTTGTCATTACTGCAAATGCGGGAAAAACTAAGTACTTTACAGAAATCCTCATTACTTCGTTATTTATTCTTCAAAGGACTTGTTCAGTGAAATTTTAATTTCTGCCTCTAAACTTGGATGTGTACAGTACAGTCGAGTGCTATTCCTGTATCCCCTTTACATATACAAACAGGCCCATGCAAGCGAGCTCAAGTTCATGTTAATTAATCGACCGTTCCGTGTTTGCTCCATTGATACTCCGTATCCTGGATAAGTTATCAGAGACTGGCAGGAAAAGCATAAAATTCATTGCAATAGAGATGTTATGGCCTGATAGAGGTACATCCCCTTCCGAGAACCTTGGGTTAGGTAGGCAAGGACTGGTTTTCCTAATATTCTATATGTTTTAACGGGTTCACAGTGCTGGGAAGCC
>LQNS02278094.1:23796221-23815121 GCA_001587735.2 Parhyale hawaiensis
AAATTCGACGGACTTGGAGGCTCAAAGGCATCACAAAGGCCAAGCATTATTATTATTTGGACGGTAGCCGCACGTCAGTCTTCATTGCGGCTATGGCTGAAGCTTAGAGCAGCCACGGATCTCAAGCGGGTCCCACTCGTACCAGCTGCTACAATGGAGAAATTGTACGATTTGTTCTCTAAGTCACGGGGCAGTTACGTAGTTCTTTGTAGAGAAAAACTGTAGCTCAGCAAATTAGTGCCGCACCACTACAGTGAGCGTACCACCATCTCGGAATGCGCGCGCGATGAGTCATACGCTCTTTCAATTAGCAGATCCATGTTGCTTAAACAAAGTGTGAAAGATAAAGTAACGTGAGGAGCAAATGGTATAATTAGTATTCGAATATCCCGAGCAGTTAAATGCCGTCTGCTATAAATGCGGGTGTTTCAAAATGTTGAACCCGATTTCTATCAGGTCTATTTTTTATAGCACCGTAAAACTAACAGAACGTTCTGTGAGCTATTAAGTTTTACTAGTCAATCTATATGTACATGTATCAAATGCCCTGCACCAGCCCTCCGATTCGGGATTGCAGAGCTTTAGTTAGTTGACATCGCGTAGCCTGCATCTCCTCTAAACACGAAATATCTAAGACTCAATACCAACATACTATTTTGTACAATAATTGTTGTGGAATCATATCCATATTACGTACCGTTGTGCAGACAATATGGATATCACACTGATGAGAGCACAAAGTTAACAGAACAAATTGGACGGAGAAGCTAGTAGCTAATGAAAACAAACTCGATATGTACCTAATTCCTGGGGATAAATCTCTTACGCTGTATCATAGGCTGCTTACAGTAAATACACGTCAATTAAGTCAAAGAATATCTGCATTCATGCAACAATCATCGGCTATTTAACTACGCTACGTCAAAAATATTACCCGAGATGATGTTGTTTTACTTTGAACGTGTAGCCCTAATGATTTTTTTTAACTTGAGAATATATTTGGCAAATTTAGCGGAAATAATAGTATATTTGAAAACGGTATACATGTAAGTCCACGATATATGTAGAGCCCTTTCTGTTGGTATAAAAATTTTCACTGCCAGGCAATGGATATAATACTCCTAAATTAGAAAAAAATATTTCGACTGCCTAGAAGTACAAATGTTTAATCTAAAATAGAATACCTCGAGGCGCAAGACCCTGACTCGCGGTAGGGGGGATGGGGGGAAGTGCTGAGAGCTAGCGGCATTGGCACTTTTCAGATCTAGGTTAATCCTCTCGACAGCCTCCAAGAGAATGCCATGATAGGTCAATCCCTTCCAGCAGTTTTTGAGAAGAAAAACCTACATACTCTACTCGCACAAATGTATGCAAAGAGGACGACAGCATCACATCTCTCACTTCGCGCACCAGTGCTAATCACATAACGGCATAGAACAACGAAGCCGATATTCAGGCCTACCTGCATTCAAAGATTCAGGCGGCAGTATCCTTCACTAGCACTTGCCAGCAGCATCACACAACAAGTTTTGAGGAAGGCAAAGTTCTCTGATCACGGAGCGCGAGCGATATATATATATATATATATATATATTGGCATTGCCTCACCCATATATATATAGCTATATTAAATCCTGTAAAAAATAACTCTACGGTCCTCTTCCGCCGTCTTCTCGATGGTAAAAGTTTTTGTGGTGTCATCATCCACCCCGACCAACCACCATAGTACGAGCCCTCTTCCCAATGAGCTTTTACCTCCAAGAACAGAGGTTAGGTCCCTCCAGGACTGGTTCACCTAATATCCTATGATATATACCGGTCTAAACACATTAGAACACTACGCGAACCAGTCCTGGAGGGACCTAACCTCTGTTCTCGGAGGTAAAAGCTCATTGGGAAGAGGGCTCGTACTAGGGTGGTTGGTCGGGGTGGATGATGGGACCACAAAAACTTTTACTATCGAGAAGACGGCGGAAGAGGACCGTAGAGTTATTTTTTACAGGATTTAAGTCTACGGAAGAGGATTTCAGTCCCGTTTTACATAAGGGGTACATGAACGTGTCGCCTTTAAAGTTTGATGTACCCGTAAAATTAAAGAAATTTCCTAGGGTGTCGTCGTACTGACACTACTATCACTAGCCTATATATATATATATACATATATACACTATTTTTTGGCAGCTCTGTAATATTAACCCTATTTAACTAGGCCGTGCTCCCCCGCTACAATCAAAGGCATTAACTCCACTCCCCTATGAATATAATGAGCCAATGAAACCTATAGTTGCAAAATACCACAGTCTGAAGAAAATTGGGCCAAGTCTTTGATGCCGCGGTTCACCTACCAGGGCTCAGTGCTTTAAGTACGAAACGTCAACATCAGTGTTAATGTTAAGAGGAACTAAAATGCAGTATCAGGCTGGTACTCTACGAGTGCACGAGATGAACACACTGACAATTATGAAATTGTACCCATCCGATCCATTTCTTACCTAGATATACAGTGTAGTTAATGAAAAAAGTCTATTGCATCAAAACAATATCGTAGTGTGTTTATATATCTATTTATTGATATTTCATATATATATATATATATGTTTCGCATCACGCTCCAAACGAAATACGCGAAAAATAGGCCAGGGAGCAGATTTTGTAATCATGTCGCGCTTTCATGGAGATCGATAAGAAAAAATTACATCAGGTTGTATAAGATAGCGAAAATGGGATCCTCATCCATTTAACTGCATGCACTTCTTGCTCACCCAACGTTGAAATCGAAACATCCAAAATATTTACAGTTTCTCTTAGCGCTGTAATGTGGTCTGATTTTTACATCTTTTTCCATACAGCGAAACTGTATTTGGTCTCAGTTTATGACACATAAATCCATTGATTGATCAACGAAGCTCAGGCAAAGCGATGATTTTCCAAAGGGTAGTAGACACAAAATGTTTTTCCAGCTTGCTTTCTGCCTTTTACGGAGAAGGTTTCATTTCAACACAAAATTTCGATGGACTGAAGGTGTATCATACGGTAGGTAGGACAAACGGCGGGTAATTTAAAATCAGCAATGCTTTTCTGTTTGTTAATGCATTAGCTCTTTTTTCATGTCCCCTAACTTTCCTTCGTTAGTTCCTACTTCAGAATTGTTGTTTCTTGGTTAAAATCTCTGCAAGGCAGAACAAGAGTCAAATTTTCATACTTAAGCTGCTACTGCATGCATGTTATAAGTAGATGATTTGCTTTCTAACTTTGACTTGATTTCACACTTCCTATCGAAGTGCTTCGTAATGATGACAGGAGTTTGAGATACCAGTGAAGTGCAATGCCTTTGCTTTGGTGAATTTTCGAGCTGATTTTTTGCGCATTCCAGTAACTTGTAACTCTCTTCTAGCTTTGCAGACTTCATTGCACGAGCTATCTTTAAATAGCCAGAATCCTGTCTACGAAACTATAACGTGAACGGAACGGTGCCGACTAATGTAAATATTCCTGCGAAAATACTAGTGAAAGGATCGGCTGAGTTAATTCGTTAGTTATTAGCTACTCACTTACAAAGAAATTAGGAATTGAGGCAGCTATGTCAAAGAACGATAGACACCAAAAGCCATTTATTGACAATTTAGTTAGGTGTGCGTTAGTGTTCACTTCCTCTTTAAAGCATATACATATATATACACACATAGAATAAAAAAAAAGAGTGATTACCAAGGACTTACAATGGATCTCGCAAGTGAATGTGTGAGAAAAAGTTACAGTGAGAAGATAAAGTTTCTGCGACTATGAAATCAAACACAGATTGGAGAAACGCAGTCATGGAATGCGAGCTAATGTGATAGAATAAGAATGTGAATAGAAGGTAGGCTACTTAAGGTGTGCTAGGTTCGTTCAGAAGCGATAGGTTAGATGAAGATCGTACGGTTCAATGAGGAGCGTTAGGTTAGATGAGGAGCGTTAAGTAAGATGAGGTGAGTTAAGATACATGAGCTGCAGTGCAGGTGAGGTAGTTTAGAGGACATTAGTTTGGTTAGAGGATGCGCGGTATATTAGATGAGGAGCGACAGGTTGTAGACATGGTTTAAGATACATTGGTATCGAGTATTGGAATTCGCGAAAGGCGTTAGCTTAGATGATATACGTTAGAATAGACGGACATTCTTGGGTTACATAGAGTTCGTCAGGGCTAACTGATGGGCGTTAACATAGGGTGGGTAACGCCAGAAGAACTGAGTTAGGTGAAACTAAGTTGCAATAGCGTAGCGTAGGTAAAGACATTCATCGACCGCGGATTTTTCACGGATCCCGCTGGTTACCATTATCATAGTACGTACTACGTACATACCAGTAATCTCCGCTGTCATTACTGCAAATGCGGGAAAAATTTAGTACTTCATTGAAATCCTCATTACTTCGTTATTTATTCTTCAAACGACTTGTTCAGTGAAATTTTAATTTCTGCCTATAAACTTGGATATGTACAGTACAGTCGAATGCTATTCCTGTATCCCCTTTACCTATACAAACAGGCCCATGCAGGCGAGCTCAAGTTCATGTTAATTAATCGACCGTTCCGCGTTTGCTCCATTGTTACTCCGTATCCTGGATAAGTTATCAGAGGCTGACAGGAAAGGTATAAAATTCAAATTAATAAAGATGTATATGATTTTATATATAAATAAATACACTTTTGAATTATTACAAGTGCTTGCTGTAGTTTCAGCTTCCGTAGTCGCTCTACAGGTGCTTCAAGAAAGTGAAAGGGGATGGACATGCATACGACGCAAGAAAAGTGGAACCCATGAACTGGAGTGTTTCCACATACGAAAAACATGCATCACTATTATTTTAACGGCAGGTCAGAGAAGAGGATGACAGCCCAGAACGTAATCAACGGGAGTAAGAAAATAGACGGAACTCCAGTAGGCACGAAACAAAGAGATTTCCTTCGAATGCCTAAGACTAACGTAATTCGCGTACTCAGCGCAATACATATATATAAATACTACATTAAGCGTAATTAGGTTATAATAACTGTATTTTCTTAACTAATTCAGGGTTTAGGTTTAACAGCCTACAGGCCAATGAGCTCGTTCTCATCTAGGTTAGGTAAAGGCTAGGACTTGTTCTGCTAACGTCCAATAAGCTACCCTTCATCTAGGTTGGGCAAAGGCAAAGACTGGTTCTGCTCACGATTAAGATTGACACTAAGTACGGCCAATCAAAATTGATGCTGAGTATGGCTAATAAAAAATTGACGCTAAGTAAGGCGGAACAAAGATTGATACAAACAAAAAAATACTAATAACCCCCCAAAAAATTCTCACCAAAATACATAATACTAATAAAAACACTAAAAACCCACATAAATTCAATATAAATACTTCGGGACGCGACAGGAACCAGTTCTGGCCTCACCTAACCTTACGAGCGTGAGCAAATTTGAAGGGGCTCTGTAATAGAGTGGTGGTGGCGACAGACTAAGGAAGGAGAAGCCCGTGGATTTTCCCGGCCATTAGGTGTACAGTTCAACGTTACACCTAATGGCAGGATTTACACTTAATGACGGTTTTAGTTAAATTCCGTTACATGCAATGTCTGTCATCGCTTTTAAACAACTGGATGCTCTCATCAAAATTTAATAATCGTTGTGAGTTGTGTTTTCGCCATCTACCCTGCAGATGTGCAAACCTTTGAAGCCCTTTTACAGGAAGTTCCTCTCGCCCGGTGCATCTGTGTTATAATCGACGCAGCGGACAAAGTTCGAAAATTTAAGGAACATTTGCTGGTTTTAAAATTGTAGTTAAAATTTTGGAAACTCTGTATCACAGCTACATCTCACTGTGCTAACCTGCCCAAATGTCTATAAAATTCAACGCTTTCCATTTCGACAATCTTCGATCCTCCTAATGAGCTGAGGACAGCGAAACGTGCGCAGTGGGTAACCAAATTAATACTTTGTGCTTCTCTTCGTATTTTTCAGTATTTTAGCATTCATCGGTGATTGAAAGAAAGTAGGAAGAAATGATTGGTACGTTGAAATTATCTGTGACAAGAAACTTAGAATCAGGATGCATAAGAGTGCTAAGGGAAGTTTCAGCTATCATCAGGGCTTTGATTCCAACTTAGTGGATGCAAGCAGTGCATTCAACTACAAGACTGCTGTATACATTTGTCATTGTCAGTAACCTGATCCAATTTTCGCTGCTGTGTTTTCTTGCAGTGTAACAGAAAAAGGACTAGTAAATAAACAACGAATAAATGAACAGCTGTATAATATTGGTTTTTATAATATTGTAGACTCATAGACCGCAAGAGTACTTGACTCTCAGGCTCAAAAGTGGCCTCTGACCGTTGGGGGCCAAAACGGGAAAAATGGGATTTTCTCAAGAGCTATTATGAACATGTTCACACACGGCCATGCAGGCAAGCGCGTAAGTGCGTCCCCGCCGTATCCAAGATACATTCTCCGCAAGAAAAATATTGGGTACCTTGAAATGAAAATCCCATTTTTCTGTTGCCGACTTTTGGCCGCCAGCGTCAGACTTAGGAGTCAAGTACTGTTGCGGTCTATGGTTGACTTATTAATAAATGAAGAGGTCTGTTAGAACGTACTTCTTTGAATTGAACGTTGCACGAAGTATTCAGCTAGTTATCCCTCGAATGCCAATTTTCTCTAATGTCTCAAAACTCTCACTTTCCTCATAACACGTCGGTCCGCTGTTGTTCGTGTTAAGAGGTCGGATTGTATTGCCTCTCGCGCCATAAATCGAGTCGTAGCAAAGATACGAGTCAGGAGATTGATGAAAAATCAAACTTCTGGTCTGCGAAATATCCACAGGTCCTAACTACCAACATAAAATGTGTGAAACTAGCTATCCTAATAATATGGGTAACAAAGACGCTTCTATGTAGAGGAGGGAGCCAGGAGTGTCGCCCGTGAAGCGGGAGAGTTTCTAGTGGCATGTGAGCCAGTCGCCAGATGCACCAATCACATATCAGTAAAGAGTCGCTTATGGCTGCAGCCAGTCGCGTAAATACAAATCGCATATTAGTAACTCGATTTGTCTGCTGCTGCTCCCCCATGAAACTCACTGCTCCTCCGTCACTTCCACCAATGAGATTCATGAACGCGTCTCACAGCCATAAGAGATCTGGTTGACTCGCTGGCGAATCTGTGCATGGGCCGCAGGGCTCCCTTCTCCTCTATAGAAACACCTTGTGGGNGATTTGTCTGTTGCTGCTCCCTCATGAAACTCACTGCTCCTCCGTCACTTCCACCAATGAGATTCATGAACGCGTCTCACAGCCATAAGAGATCTGGTTGACTCGCTGGCGAATCTGTGCATGGGCCGCAGGGCTCCCTTCTTCTCTATAGAAACTCCTTGTGGGTATCCCATCCTACGCTCCTTGAGAGGACTCGTAAAACCAAAATACTTTGCTTTCACTGGCATTAAAATGGCCGATAACTTTTCAATACGCAACCCACGAAACCAGAACCAACACTACACTGCCCCTTCGTACGAATAGCATTGTCTTACCAGGCAGACGTAGAAGGCTTTTCCAAATACATTCTACTTGAAACGAGCTCATCTTAGCAGGAGGGAAGAGGGTTTAGTGAACGCACAATTAGGACATAGTATGCCCTCGGATCTCCTGCCTAGACCACGTGTTGCAGGCAGCAGAAACAGCGCAGTTTTTTTATTTGCTTTTTTGACAGCTGGATGTATCAACAGATAAATTATTCGAAAGTTAACAATTTAACGACAAAGAAGACATTCTGTCCCATTCGGTAATAGTGTTATTGTGGCGGGGAGTGACTTTTAATCGAAATAATAAGGGGCTATTGAAACCGAACTGACATCTTAATGGACGCATCGGACACAAGTGTCACGTAGTTCCTTCCACAAAGTCAGGATGATTTCGCAAACTACAGACTGCACGGACAGAATTTTTGGCGAGTCCACCTTTCTAGCAGAATAGCTATACTTTTCTAATCCAGTTTTACGATCGTAGAGGGTACAGCAACCGTCCTGTTCGTCGTACAAACGCATCTAATAGAAACGGAATTCCTGCATCAAACGTCTATCGTATCTATAATATGACAAAATAAAAACGCATCAGAAATAAATTGTTATAAAGGAGCAGAGCTGCAGGCTGATCCTGTGACGCCGAGTTTATCAAACACGACAATCTGCCGGCAACGAGAAATTCATCCACGTCAATACCGAAGCGACATCTCGTATGCATGGTCCGCAAATGGCTGACTGTTCATCCAATCTTACTATCAATTATTGCCGAGACAGAGACTTAATAACTTGAACGCAGCGGGCAAGCTCTCAGTCCTGTAATACTTTTGTGCTTTGAAGTGCGAGCTGCTGCAGCTACTGCGGCTCTGCAGTACGCGTATGTACGTCGGCGCTGCTGTCCAGTCAGCCATTAAATCGTTAGTGTTTCATGTGATGCAAAGACTTAATAAAAACAGACGACACTGGACTGAGGTGAGCAGATTTGTTTAAATTAGAATTATTTCCATCGACTCGATATGTGCATGTGATGGTGTTTGAACAAAGTCAATTGGTTGTCAGGGCTTCAGATGACGCATTTGGAACTGGTACCCTATAATATATTATGATCGTGGATCAGAGCTATGACGACTTCTTAGGCTTTTAAGTTAAGTTTGGCTTTTTTGACTTCGATAGCGGCTTCTGGTGTTGAGTTTGATAAGGACAGGTCACGGAGGACACAAGTGAGTTACATTTGCAATTTACTCGCATTGTTACCGCAAACAGTGTTTCCGCAGTGGCTGAAATGATTGAAAAGAAAATGGCTCTACCCTTCAGTTTTCATTTTTTCTCGCGCATATTACAGGAAGTGTTTTCACTATAGCTGAAATGATTGCGAAAAACTACCCCTATCCTTCGGCGTTAGTTCACTTCAATAACTGAATATCCAATTGGCGATCACAGCATACGGCGATTTTAAGATGAATATTCAGGTAAAGCGTACCTACCTTAAGTGTCTGTGCCATAGGTATAGCGAGAGCGATGGAAGAAGACAAAGTTGTTAGGAAATCGATGTAAATATATTTTTTTCACTCGAATCCTGCAACAAACTGTAATACCACTA
Source organism: Parhyale hawaiensis (assembly GCA_001587735.2). Taxonomy (NCBI): domain Eukaryota; kingdom Metazoa; phylum Arthropoda; class Malacostraca; order Amphipoda; family Hyalidae; genus Parhyale; species Parhyale hawaiensis. The sequence continues at coordinate 23,805,348 of LQNS02278094.1, forward strand.
GGCGGTCTGACAGTTACCAGTAATTCCACTAGGCGGTCGGACAGTTACCAGTAACTCCACTAGGCGGTCGGACAGTTACCAGTAATTCCACTAGGCGGTCGGACAGTTACCAGTAATTCCACTAGGCGGTCGGACAGTTACCAGTACGGTACTCAAAAATGGAAACACGGCTAGTCAATTTAGTCAAAATTAAATTATCCACTATATGTATGTAGAATTAATTATCCACTATAAGTAGAATTAATTATTCACCATATGTAGAATTAATTATCCACTATATATGGAATTAATTATCCACTGTTTGTAGAATAATACACAGTAGTTGGTTGCTTGCTTCCAACTGGCTTCCTTGCTTCGGTTTGCCTTTCCCTCCGTCACGCTGTAAAGGATTTAATTAGGATAAGATTCATGTACTGAAAAATAAGTTAATATACCATGAAATTTCAGTCCAAGGAATTACGACGACAAGTATAGCTGCCGAAATATAGGCTCAAAGAGGAAGTAGTGTATTTTCTAAAGCTCGCTTCACTTTGAAAAGTAGCTCGGTAGTATTTGATTAGATGAATCTTCTTTTGAGCATGATAGATGAAAGGCAACATTCTTGATGGAGTTTTCGATCGTGTCGGGTATAAACAATATAGCATATTTCCAGCTGAATTTCTTCGTAGCAGTTAGCGAGGCTCAAGTCTTGGTTAGAGTTTTCGTTTTTTCATGCATTATGCATTTCGCTTATGCCTTATTTAGCTTAATCTCTTCGTGGCAATTGAAACTTCACGCTGAACAGAGGCCCGATTATATTCAATTAGCCTTTAAGCCAAATTTCGACCCTTGAAGGTTGAACAATCGGCTGGTATCCAGGCTACAGGAAGCCCTGAGCATTGCCGGTGAATTCTTTTCATTGAACTATATTTTCTAGGTGATACTCAAGTTTTAAACAATTCCAAACTGATATTCGGGGCATACCGTACAGGAGGGATATTTTGCTCTGGTAAACTCAAGGCGGTACAACTTGCGTTTCTTTAATGCAAGATCACGCATGCAGGTATGTGACCTATTTTACAGCAAAACCTATATTGGAAGCAGAAACAATAAAAAAATAAGTCACAAAATCATTGCCGTCATTTTTGACGGCTGGGCCCTCTGTTACGGAGAATAAAAAGTGTGTTGGAAATACATACAATTTGTTTAATGTAAATAATAATCAATGAAGAAATGAATGAAAGCTCCTACTGTCAATGATTTTAATTACCTCCGGCAACGAGGTTATGTGTTGGTCGGGTTTTTCTTTCTGTCTGTCACCAAGATAACTCAAAAAGTTATGGATGGATTTTGACGAAATTTACAGGGATTGTTATGTATGTTAGGCGAAATAGATGATTAACTTTTGGTGAAGATCCGTCCAACTGTTTGTTTGTCTGCCTCATTTTTCTCAATGCCATAACTAAAAAAGCTATGAACGGATTTTTATGAAATTCACATGAGTTGTTAGGTATATGAAGAAGAGTAAATGACCAAATTCTAGTAATGATCCGTTTGTTCGTTCGTTCGTTTGTCACTGTTTTAATTTTATGCTTGTTAGCACAATAACTAAAAAAATGAATGAATCTCTATGAAATTTATAGGGGTTGTTAGTAATGTTAAAAGACATGATTGATCAAATTTTGATGCAGATCGGTTTGTTCGTTTGTATGTTTGACTCATGTTTGCATTAACGTTTGTTAGCAGCATAACTCAAGAAGTTATGAACGGATCTTCAAGAATATTGCACAAGCTGTTATTACTATCAAAAGTCACAAATGATTAGATTTTGGAGTTTATACAATGAAAATTATGGTTTCAGAGCCAATTTGGATTTTTTGCTACCGTTGCCTCGCTTGGCGCAGGTATGCGCTCTCAGAGTGCTTTAGTTGTGAATGGTCCTGTTAACTGCTTGTGAACTATCCAGTTCATTGTTCTCGTTTCAAAATTTCTTGTTCGCACATTAGTAGAAGACAATGAATAAACATTTAGAATACAATGAAATTATATATGACAGGACTGTGACTACGAAATTATGAAAAACACATGACAAGTTAAACATGTCCCCAAGGGGCAAGCTATTCCCCAACCTACCTAACTTATATAAGACTGAGCGATTGGATCTCATTACTGCAGCTGGATCACTAAAGCACACGTAAAGATCTCACAATATACTGGAAAAAACATGGAAATTTATTACAAAGAGGAAACCACATGAAAGCAATTAATTAAATAAGTTGTATTGAAATTGAAAAATTTCGTAAGAAATTTGAAATAATAAACTACAACTGATTATAATTGAACAACTCCGCACGTTCTCTGAATATTATTTATTACTTTCAAACGCAAACATCATATACGTATATTATTACTTGAGGTCTATGAACCAAAGGAAAACTCACATTGATTACTGCCGAAGCAACTGTCCAGGTGGTAAAGCGGTACTTTCAGACAACAAATATATAATAAAATGCATGTAAAAAACATTTCATCATATCGATGTTGTGGTCACGAAAACACCGGGAAAAACCACACTGGCAGTATAACATTCATTCATATCATTTCCTAAGAAAATTCATTGACCACTATCTTCGACTCCAGATCACACAAATTTTGGTTATAATAGAAATTGCATGTATACTTTCGGAGAAATAAGTAGGTAGCACGAATCACCATAAATTCAAGTTATGAATGCATTGTAATATTAATTTATTTTAATCATTATCGTCTAAAATTTAAAACTAAGGCATTTTTTAGATATTTCACAATTTTTAAGCGCGATAAGAAACGCATGACCGAACTGCAAGCATCAATTTTTTATGTACATACATTTACATTTCTTTAAGCTTAAGACATTTACCGCAAAATAAACCCTTTCTATCAGTTGCTCTGCAGAAAATTCCACTTTTATCAATGCAGTAATACTCCATTTTAGTTGGCAAATAACATCTACCCTGTACTCACTTCGAGACTCTTCACTTGCTAATAAGAACACATGAATCGCATCGCACTGCGAAGGTCTAGTGACTCTTGCTTGACTACTTGATTAACACCGAGAAGAAAGATCGTAAAACTAACACCGTAAAACCCATCAGATCTTCTCTTGGTTTCATCTCTTCCTGGGACTAATCTAATCGAAGTGATGACACTCCTAGGCGGCTTCCCGGAAGCGCTATCGTCTCTCACGACGATTTGTGTGCGTGTTTGTGTACGCAGATCGTGTGCGCGTGAGCGGCGTTCAAGTTGGTGCGCCGCGCTGCTCGCTCTATCGCTGATTAAGTTGAGTTAGGTTAGCTTAGGTAAGGTTAGGTAATGTTAGGTAACGTTAGGTAACGTTAGGTAACGTTAGGTAACGTTAGGTAACGTTAGGTAACGTTAGGTAACGTTAGGTAACGTTAGGTAACGTTAGGTAACGTTAGGTAACGCTAGGTAACNTATGTCGACAGAAAAACGGGGAACCCATGCACGAAGGTGTTCCCACACAGGATCAACGCGCATGGGAACAGCAAGTCGGGAAAGAAGAGGAAGAACAGACAACATTAAGATCAGTAGGAGTATGAAAGTGGAAGGAAGCAAAGTGTTTAATGTAAGATCACGCAGGCAGGTATGTGACCTATTTTACAGCAAAACCTATATTGGAGTCAGAAACAATAACAAGATAAGTCACAAAATCATTACCGACAGTGTTGACGGCTGGGCACTCTGTTACGGAGAATAAAAAGTGTGTTGGAAATACATACAACTTGTTTAAAGTAAATAATCAATGAAGAAATGAATGAAAGATCCTACTGTCAATGATTTTAATTACCTCCCTCCGCCAATGAGGGTATGTTTTCGTCGGGTTTTTCTGTCTGTCACCAAGATAACTCAAAAAGTTATGGACGGATTTTGACGAAATTTACAGGGATTGTTATGTATGTTAGGCGGAGTAGACGTTTAACTTTTGATGAAAATCCGTCAATCTGTTTGTTTGTCTGCCTCATTTTTCTCAATGCCATAACTCAAAAAGTTATGAACGGATTTCTATGAAATTCACAAGAGTTGTTAGGTATGTAACGAAGAGCAAACGACCAAATTTTGGTAATGATCCATTTGTTTGTTTGTTCGTTCGTTTGTCACTGTTTTAATTTTATGCTTGTTAGCACAATAACTAAAAAAATGAATGGATCTTCATGAAATTTATAGGGGTTGTTAGTTATGTTAAAAGACATGATTGATCAAATTTGGTGCAGATCGGTTTGATCGTTTGTAAGTTTGACTCATGTTTGCTATAACGTTTGTTAGCAGCATAACTCAAAAAGTTATGAACGGATCTTCAAGAATATTACACAAGCTGTTATTACTATCAAAAGGCACAAATGATTAGATTTTGGAGTTTATACAAAGAAAATCATGGTTTCAGAGCCTATTTGAATTTTTCGCTACCGTTGCCTCGCTTGGTGGAGGTATGCGCTCTCAGAGTGCATTAGTTCTGAATGGTCCTGTTGACTGCTTGTGAACAATCCATTTGATTGTTCTCGTTTCAAAATTTCTTGTTCGCACATTAGCAGAAGACAATGAATAAAGATTTAGAATACAATGAAATTTCATATGACAGGACTGTGACTACGAAATTATGAACAATACACATGACAAGTTAAACATGTCCCCAAGGGGCAAGCTATTCCCCAACCTACCTAACTTACATAAGACTTAGCGATTGGGTATCATGCTGCAGCTGGATCACTAAAGCACACGTAAAGATCTCACAATATACTGGAAAAAAATATGGAAAGTTATTATATAGAGGCAACCATATGAAAGCAAGTAATTAAATAAGTTGTTTTGAAATTGAAACATTTCGTAAGAAATTTGAAATAATAAACTACAATCGATTATAATTGAACAACTCTGCACGTTCTCTCAATATTCTATATTACTTTCAAACGCAAACATCATATACGTATATTATTACTTGAGGTGTATGAACCAAAGGAAAACTCACATGTATTGATTACTGCCGAAGCAACTGGCCAGGTGGTAAAGCGGTACTTTCAGACAACAAAGATATAATAAAATGCATGTGAAAAAAAAAAAAACATTTTATCATATCCATGTTGTGGTTACGAAAACACCGGGAAAAAAACACACTGGCAGTATAACATTCATTCATTTCCAAGGAAAATTCATTGACCACCATCTTCGACTCCAGACCACACAAATTTTGGTTATAATAGAAATTGCATGTATACTGTCGCAGATACTGTACAATATAAGTAGGTAGCACGAATCACCATAAATTCAAGTTATGAATGCATTGTAATATTAATTTATTTTAATCATTATCGTGTAAAAAATTTAAAACTAAGGCATTTTTTTAGATATTTCACATTTTTTAAGCGCGATAAGAAACACAACCGCAAAATAAACCATTCGCATCGGTTTCTATGCAAAAAAAATCCACTTTTATCAATGCAGTAATACTCCATTTTAGTTGGCAAATAACATCTACCCTGTACTCACTTCGAGACACTTCACTTGCTAATAAGAATACATGAATCGCATCGGACTGCGAAGGTCTAGTGACTCTTGCGCGCTTGACTACTTGATTAACACCGAGAAGAAAGATCGTAAAAGTAACACCGTAAAACCCATCGTATCTTCTCTTGGTTTCATCTCTTCCTGGGACTTATCTAATCGAAGTGATGACACTCCTAGGCGGACCTTCCCGGCAAGTGCACTGCAGCTGAAGTCTACTGTCTGCACGGAACGTAGATACACTGTCATTCCATTACTTGCATTAAATTTTGGACTCGAGAGGCACCATCAATACTGCTTGCTCTTCACGCACTGTACGATTATTTTAAAGATTGTGCGACTTTTAAAGGAAAGAAACACTCTGGGTCATTTCAGCATAAAGAACACGTTGACTCGATCACGATGCTCTTGCTGCACGTTAGGAAAACACTGTGTTTTGATTACGACTGCGAACTTCGTCACCTATGTTACGTAGAGTATACACTGCAGTTCGTATCGGACATTTTTTATTCAATGAATATACACTTCTGGTGTATTACGTCATCATATCGTAGGCAACATAAATTAACTCACGACACTGGAACTTATATCGGCATTTACTTTAACTTGGGACTTAACACGTTGAAGCACTATCGAATTGGGAATGGCTTCATTGTCAAGACTAAAAGACATAGTTCTGATATAGACAAATGAAGCATTTAACAACTAACCACTGCCCAAGGGCACACGGTGTTGATTCAAGGAAGATTACTACTGGCATTAGCAGAAAGTCGATGATGATGATGCGGAGCACATGCTGCAAAACACAGGATAGTTCGTGCATGCCATCACTTTACATTGTCACGCTGTAGGGCTCAAGCAAGCAACAGGTTCTAGGATTACCCACGTTTACTGATAAACGCGCATCGCACCACCACGTAATATCTAGTTTTGGGCTAATGATCAGCAAACTGCTGAATACAGGGACGGACGAGAGGATCAAAAATCCACAAAATATGGAGCCAGGCGGAAAGAATTTGCACTGGGACGTGTCCCCTCTCCGTCAGGGAACACAAAAAAGGGCGTCCGATCGAGGCTCCACTGCATCACAGAACCCCTTTGTTAAATCTACCCACTGTATCCTTCAGAGCTTTTTTTTCTGACCGCTACCACTATCGTCGCTGGGACCAAAGTATGTTTACGCAATGGAGTCGAGCCTGCTTGCTCTCAACACACTCGCCCGCTGAGGTATCGTACTTCAACATTCTGATATTCACCACATGTCTTACAGTACAATGGCTTCTTCCCTTCCATAATTATAATGTGAACTTGAATGTTTAGTCTAAAATTATCCTAAGTTTTCGCTTCTCGTTTTTCTTCTTTTATTGCCTGTAATATATATATGTATGTACAAGAGCTACGTAAACATATTTATGTGAGATATTCCGTAACACCTCTAGTACCAGCAAAAGTGGAGGCCTTCAGCAAAACGACACCATATAATGACTTTTGCTGAGGGATTAAAACTATTCGCTGTATAAATTTATCCAAGTTATAACGCTGACCTGGTAAAAAATCGGCTCTGAATATATTTACAGAGGATAACTTGCCTGAGCTTGAAATTTTTCAAAGTCAACAATTTGCCTGAGCTTTAAATTTGCCCATATGAAACAATTGCCTGGGCTTAAAATTTTTCCAGGTCAACTATTTGCCTAGGGTTGAAATTTCTCCGAGTAAACAATTTACCTGAGCTTGAAATTTGTCCCGGTCAACAATGCATATTATTATTATAACACATTGTTCAACCTCGGTAGCCGCAGCTCAGGCGTTCCAACAGAGAAACTACTTGTGCAGCATTCAAATACCGCATATTGGGTAGGCGTGGTGGCCACGTGCGCTACTACGGGCAGGGAAACGAGGCGCAAGGTATAGTAGGAGACAAGTGGTCGGCCCCTTTTGTGTCCTTCCAAACGAGAGAGACTAGAGATGCCCCGCACACCAGGTCTGCTATCTCGATCGACAGCCCACCTCACGGGACAGAAAGAGTAAAGTAGAGAACCTACCTAACTTTACAAAACCAGCCTCGTCAGCAGAAACTGAGGCAAGCTGCAACATCTCCTGCGGAGATGGCACTCGGGACCCCTGGGTGCGTGATGCCCAAACATATTGTGGCAGGGATAGGGCCCGCCACAATATGCCCCTGAGGGCAAACAATAACATATGTCTGCATCGAAACTGGCCCATACACATTTAGAAAATGGCGCCTCGCTCTCTAAAGCTTGCTGCTGGAGTGTGTCTCTCCGCACCAATACGACAGAACACAATTATTTTCTTCTAAAACACAAGCACGTTCTGCACCGGTATGGTTTGCCATTGAGAAGATGTTCTGCACTCGGACGGTTGATTCTCTTAGGCAATCATTTTCTGCGTTTTGTTTAGTATCACTACATAGGATGACATAATTCTAAGACACATCAGTAATAAACCTCCAAGACCATATAGTTATATGCAAAGCCATTTTCAAAAATGAAAGAAAGAACATGCAGAAATGTCAGCAAAAACATTGCGGCAGGATATTGTCATTTTCATTTTTTTTTTCATATCCTGCTCCTGTAATGTGAACGCGAATAAAACGTACGCATATCCATCTAGTATCCCCGCTCATATGAACAGGGTTTATTCCAAAATCAAATGCCAAAGACAGTAGCGAACCCATTTACCGTATCACCGTTGGCGGAAGGAAAACTGATAGTAAGATATTCGACTGACTGTACAAAACGCTGGTGTGAATGGGCTGCACGTCAATGCAAACCCTTTCAGTACAGTTTCCTACATCCCACATGTTCAAGGTTTTCGGTGTTGGGTTGAACATCTGTTATAAGCCAATTCAGTAGCTTTGCACTATCTCAAGCGATAGAGATTTGCTAACGCGCCAACTAAGACGCTAAATGTAAGAGGGTCACAAGCCGCTATAAGCATCATAGTAGCGCAGCAACGAACAGGACTATTTTTAAAGTTCTTCGCATAGGAAAATCAGTGCAAATGGATCATAACTCGCCGCAAAAAAGCAAATCGAATTTTTAAGAGATCTGACTTACGACACTGCGAGCGAGTGGAGAGGATATTGCCGGGAATTCTAGAGAAATCATCAAAGGATGTTTAATTCATGACATTTAAAGGGCGCAAGAGAGCGAGAAGTTTAGGGCCCAATAGGGAAATGGAAAGGCAAAGAAGAAGGTGGAGAGCGGATTGGATTTGACATTGCTACCAAACCGTTTGAATGAAACGTAGCAATTCTTTGTGTATGTTATCATCTGACGAATAAGTCCCATCAAAATTCACTTTATACATATTGACCAAAAGAGCAAAATACCAATAGTCTTACTGATATCAAGACAATTTGAGAACGATTGTGAAGTTCAGCGATCGAGACGGCCATCAGCAATAAAAGCTAGGAGTACAGTCTGTAGAAAATAACTTATAACGCACTGCAGGAATCATAAGGGGTGAGATAACTGCCTGCAGAATATGCCTGCAACACTGTGCAGGAGTCGCGAAGGCCGAGATAACTGCCTGCAGAATATGCCTGCAACACTGCGCAGGAGTCGCGAAGACCGATATAACTGCCAGCAGAATATGCCTGCAACACTGAACAGGAGTCGCGAAGACCGAGATAACTGCCAGCAGAATATGCCTGCAACACTGAGCAGGAGTCGCGAAGGCCGAGATAACTGCCTGCAGAATATGCCTGCAACACTGTGCAGGAGTCGCGAAGACCGATATAACTGCCTGCAGAATATGGCTGCAACACTGAGCAGGAGTCGCGAAGACCGATATAACTGCCTGCAGAATATGCCTGCAACACTGTGCAGGAGTCGCGAAGACCGATATAACTGCCTGCAGAATATGCCTGCAACACTGAGCAGGAGTCGCGAAGACCGATATAACTGCCTGCAGAATATGCCTGCAACACTGTACAGGAGTCGCGAAGGCCGAGATAACTGCCTGCAGAATATGCCTGCAACACTGAGCAGGAGTCGCGAATGCCGAGATAACTGCCAGTAGAATATGCTTGCAACACTGAGCAGGAGTCGCGAAGGCCGAGATAACTGCCAGCAGAATATGCCTGCAACACTGTGCAGGAGTCGCGAAGACCGATATAACTGCCTGCAGAATATGCCTGCAACACTGTGCAGGAGTCGCGAAGACCGATATAACTGCCTGCAGAATATGCCTGCAACACTGTGCAGGAGTCGCAAA
>LQNS02278094.1:23837119-23847957 GCA_001587735.2 Parhyale hawaiensis
GAATCTGTTGACACTGAGCCGTATGGGCAGCTCCTTGACGGGCAGGAGAGGACGGCCGAATAGCGTGTGGTTTACGACCAGCTAAATAAATAAGCACAGACGATCGTGACTATTATTATTATTAATATTATTATTATTATATCCAGAAGTTTAAGTCTCCGTTTCCACAACAAAGGCGATGTCACAGAGGAAGAATGATAAGACACGTAGTGTGATAATAGACACGTGGAGCCCATACAAGAGGGTGTTCCCACACAGGATCAACGCGCATGGGAACAGCAAGCTGGGAAAGATGTAAAACAGATTGAAGAAAGATCAGTATGAGTAACTGGTGAGAAGGAAGCAAAATGGGCACGAAAGACAGACAAAACGATCGTGACAACGACCCAACGGGTCGTCTAGTATTATACTAAAAGTCTGTGAACCGGTCTTGCTTGTTTACTTGTGTCTTGCTTGCGATCTTGTTTGACACAGTTTCTTCACTTTTAGATAGGGAATAAATTCCATGGCCTTCTGGGAGGTATTGCCTATCCTATCAGTCATGGATTAGATCTTTAATTCGATTGTATCTGTGATACGCACGTTCTATGGGAACAGTAAGTCGGGAAAGAAGAAGGAGAAGAACAGATGGAAGAAAGATCAGCATGAGTTTCAGGTGAGAAAGAAGCAAAATGGGCACGAAAGACAGACAAGACGATCGTGATGGCGACCCAACGGGCCACGGGTCGTCTAGTATTATACTAAAAGTCTGTGAACCGGTCTTGCTTGTTTATTTGTGTCTTGCTTGTGATATTGTTTGACACATCTTCTTCACTTTTAGATCGGGAAGAAATTCCATGGTCCTCTGGCCTCTCCTTTGGGGCATGGATTAGCTCTTTAATTCGATTCATAGACACTATGCCTTCAACTTGACTCGACCCGGAGTTCTTGTCCGTACTAGTTAAGTCGCCAAGGTACCCGTTATGTTGACTTTATGCAAACATATAACAATTTAACTTTGCTTACAACCTTGGTGTTGAATATTCGTTAGAGAAGCAAAGAATCTGATGATAATGAACCGAACGGGCCGCTCCTTGATGGGCAAAAGAGCAGGGCCGAATAGCGGGTGGTCTATGCCCAGGTAAATAACACCTGCTTTTATTGCCAAAGCGAAGACGATCGTGATGGCGACCCAACGGGTCACGGGTCGTCTAGTATTAAACTAAAAGTCTGTGAACCGGTCTTGCTTGTGATCTTGTTTGACACATCTTCTTCACTTTTAGATAGGGAAAAAATTCGATGGTACTCTGGTGGCCGGGGGCCTCTGGCCTATCCTGGGGCATGGATTTGCTCTTTTATTCTATTGTATCTGTGATACGGACGTGGAAACAGCCACTAGGTTGCAAGAAAGGGCAAGATAATTTCAAAGTTGCTCGGGAAAATACAATTGGAATATGTAACATGTAAATTGAATTTGCTTACATACTGCGTGTTGAATATTCGTTAGAGAAGCAAAGAATCTGTTGATAGTGAGCCATACGAGCAGCTCCTTGACTGGCAGGAGAAGACGGCCGAAAGCGTGTGGTTTATAACCAGCTAAATAACACCTGCTTTAGAACGAAAGCAAAGACGGTCGTCATGACGACCCAACGGGTCACGGGTCGTATAGTAACTACTAAAAAAAAGTGCAATACCTACTTCCGCCAAGGAAGTTATTTGTCGAGTTGGCGTGTTCAGACGCATGTATGTTTGTCTACCTGCTGGTCATCAAGATAACTCAAGAGGTTATGGACGGATCTTGACGAAATTTGCAAGGATTGTTAAGCATGTTAGGAGGAACAGATGATTACCTTTTGGCGAAGATCCGTTTGTCAGTTTGTGTGTTTGTTTGTTTGTTTTTTTGTCTGCTCTTTTTTAATTTAAGCATGCCTAACTGAAGATATTATGGACAGATCTTCATGATATTTGCAGGAATTGTTACCACCGCCAAGGAGGTTAAGTTTTCGTTGGCTTTGTCTGTCGGTCTGTGACCAAGATAATTCAAAAAGTTATAGACCGATTTGACGAAATTTACAGGGATTGTTAGGTATGTTAAGAGAAAGCAAATGATTAACTTCTGATGAAGATATGGCCATCCGTTTGTTTGTTTGTCTGCCTGATTTCTTTTGTTAGTGCCCTAACTTAAATAGTGATAGACGGATTTTCATGAAATTCACATTAGTTATTGGGTTTATTACAGAGTAAATGAACAAATTTTTGTAATGATCTGTTGGTTCGTTTGTTTGTCGCGCTGTTTCATTTTATGTTTGTTAGCGCAATTACTAAAAAAAATATGGATCTTTAAGAAATTTTCTTGAGGTATTAGCAATGTTAAAAGATATAATTGATTAAATTTTGGTGATGATCGGCTCGTCCACTTGTGTATTAGACTAATGTTTTTCAAAATGCTTGTTAGCGCAATAATTTAACAATTATGGATGGATCTTTATGAAATTTTCAGGAATTGTTAGCAATGTTAAAAGACGTAATTGATTCAATTTAGGTGATGATCGGTTTGTGTGTGTGACTGATGTTTCTTAAAATGTTTGTTAGCAGCATCGCTCAAAACTTTATCAACGTATCTCCAAGAAAATTACGAACTGTACTAACGTTATCAAAAAGCACAAGTGCTCCGATTTTGGTGTTTGAAAATCCTAGTTTCAAAGCCGCTTTGAATCTTCCGTTACCGCTGCCTTGCTTGGCAGAGGTATGCACTCTCAGAATGCTCAAGTTGGGTATGTTATTAGAGTAAATGACCAAATTTTTGATGATCTACTCGTCCGTTTATTTGTCTGGATTTGCTTTTATCATTGTCAGTAACATAACCCAAAACTAATGGACGAATCATCGCGGAATTTCAAGAAATTGCGAGAAATTAAGAATGTACAAATGACCAAATTTTGGTGATGATCGGTTGGTCAGTTTGGGTGTTTGACTATTATTCGTCAGAAGATAACTCAAAAAGTAATGGACGGACCTTCTAGAAAACAACAGGAACTGTTATGTTATTGATGCCAATTAAGAGGCACTATTGACCAAATTTTGGAAATTAAAAGCATGATGATATAAATTGCTTCATCAACCAAGAGACCGGTCTGCAGCGGCAAGTTCATGTTAAATGAGCTTAAAGAATTCCCGAACAAAAAATCATAATAATAATTGCAAGAGCCACATAATTATGGTCTTGGAACCATGCAGGCCTACGATCACCATGCAGTCATCACCATATCGTTAATATGGTCGTTTAAATGAAGGTAGCACAATTATTATATTGAGTAGTTTAAGCCTCTATTTCCACAACTAAAACGATCTCACGGTGGAAGAAAGAAGGGACATGCAGTATACTGATTGAACCGTGGAACCCTTGGACGAGGGTGTTCCCACACAGGGTTGAGTCGGGAAAGGAGAGAAAGAACAGAGGAAAGCAACGTGAATAACAGTATAGACGCGCAAGTAAGCAAGTGGGCACGAGGGAACGGCGCTCCGATGGCATAGCTAACGCAAGCTACAGGGTCCACCTGCAGTCGCTGCTCCCCATATAGGTAACATAGAATGGGCAAACCTAACTAACTTAATCCTATGGCCCATCCCATGTTCATTAAGATGAAAGCGAGCGCAAGTGGTGCTGCGCTGGGGCCGGTGTGGTGCTGCACTCCAGTCCTGCGAGTAATTTCTGCTCGGAATTTAGTGCCTCTTATAGATTGTTACGAAGGTTCTGCCATGCTGAGGGCGGTGGGTTCCCGCAACCACTCCGGCGATACTTCTAGTTTAAGTATTCCCACCCACACCAGTCCCTGAAGTCAAAAAGAAGAGAAAGCAGATACATGCAGTGGATCAAATGGTAGGATGAACCCATGCATGACCGAGAAAAACAAGGAGGGTAAGAAAAGGAAGTACAGTAAAGAAAAATATCAGTATGAAACAAAAGCAGTAAAGTGGGGACGAAAGATGTAGTCTTTAAGCCAGTGCACACGAGAGCAATAGGTTGCCGGGAGTAGCAATTTACCCCCAAAATAATGTTCAAGCCGAGTCTGGGCAGAAGTCGAACGAACTGTAAGTTCAGCAAGATGGATCCACGCCAATTCTGTTCGTCGAGTTCGAACAATTCAAAGCAACTAGAAATCCAGTTTTCCCCTGTTTGTACTTCACAGCATCCGTGGGTAACTTACCTATTGTTCTTAAATCTTCACTTTATATGGATGATGTTCCACGGCACAGTCTGTTGCGTCCTACATGTCTAGCACAGGTAAATCCCATAAATTGTTCGGGATACGTTGTGACAAATCGAACACATTACGGGATTTTGTCAATATACGAGCATGTAAGTTTATCATCAAAGGTACTAAAAGTTTTCTCACAGAAAGAAAATGTACGTTTGGAGGTGCCTACTAGAAGTCGGTAAAATATGCTGTCATTCAACTGTTTTAAACTTTACCTATCTTACATTTATGTCCCGTGTGAATTGTTTTCATGTGAGGAGGAAGAGAAGCTGCTGGTCTACAATACGCACGTAACATTAAACTTTCGATGGGAATAAGATGGGAGATCAGAGTTCAAATTGTGAGCTACGGTGTTCATATTATGAACGAATAATAACTGGTATCGCCAAATCAAGATCGGACGAGTAAGGGGATTTGCCAGCATCTCCAGTCCGAAGTATTCCTTGTATGTTTCAACAGTATCAGGTGTGCAGCTTTCGAGCTTTAATTCACTTTAACTTGAAAAGATGCAGCGACAAGGTGTCTCTTAGCAAGTCTATTTCTTATTTTAGAAATTTGTCCACTTTTTACCACCCCTATAGAGAAAATTTTAGCACATTTCTCATTTTAATGTATGAGATTAGTACACAATACAAGGCTTTTTACTGCCAAAAGCATGTATCTCATGTACTTCTAAGTACTACCATCGCAAGTAGGCAGCTTTAATTCGATACATAGCTACATAATATATATTATGTTTCATTCTCATTTTAACTTGATCATGTCAGAGCAGTTATTCTGAACCAACGACCGCAGAAATGGCAACACATGAGACAAGCAAATTTTTTTTTTAGAACCTATCACTTGATTTCAACCCTTTTTAGCTCTTTTTGCATCTTGCCCACTTTAGCCCTGATTAGCACTTTTAGCACTTTTACACCTTGAGGGAACATTAACACGGGCCCCTGCTAAGACAGGTGCCTGGAGGGTTAGAAGACCAGTTCTTTGCAAGAACACACAATATACAGAACATTCAGTCGTAAGCACCATATAAGGAGAATAAAAACATGCATGGAAATTGGCATTACCGACGATATTAAATTTATACTTCCTATTCGCATGATAGCCTAACCAACTTGTCAATAAATTTACCCTACCAGATTTCAACTACAAATACCATTTCCGTACACTTGTACGCAGCTTGCAATTTAAATTGTCGCTGTAAGCTTATCATTTTGGCAGTTTCATCCTGTCAGAATTATTAATACCGCTCGTCCGGCGGGTCATTTCTACCGCGATTCCCCACAACAGCGAGTGACCTCAGTACGAAGACCCTACTGACTGAGGCCCTCCTCAGTCCCATCAGAAACAGAGAGCTAATGGATTGCCGATAATGCAAGAGCTCGTCACACTGCTGTACTACTACAGTAAAGTAAAAAGCGTTGCTGTAGCACAATGTTACTGTATTTTTTATTCTTAACGAGCGACGCGAGCAATATAAGGAACGATCGGCAACTTCTGTACCAGGGTGAAGCACAGCATATCTGCATTAACATTGCAGCGCATGACTAACCCTCATGTCTCAGTTTTGAACTTTTGCCAGCAAGCATTCAAGGATCTTTTCTTGCTAATCCTCCTAATTGAAGAAAAACGCATGAAGCTGAGCTCAAGCTCTCCTTCCTTCCTTCCTTCCCTCCTTCCCTCCCTTCCTCCATCTCTTTCCCTCTCCCACTCGTGCGCGCTGGAATCCATTCGGCCGGTCCGTAACTCCGTCGCCATTTCATTTCACTGTAACGGTTGTGAGGCGCAATTCTGGCGCAGCATTGTGTGCTGCGTGCGAAGCGAAAGACCTGCAGGCAGAAGCGCAGGGCAGAGCTTGCAAGGATCGAAAGTTCTGTGGAATTTGGTCGTTTGTAGAAGCCGCCCATGGTTTCTGGATCGTTTGGGGCAAGACGAACGGGCCATTGTCTGATCCCTGAGGCACGAACTCGCGCGACGGCGTCTTTTCGTCAAATCTTCAATCAGTTGTGAAATATGGTACAGCTTGGGTAGTTGATACGCGACCCGACCATTAACTCTTGAAGGCGGACTCACACAAAAGTCATTTGTTTCCTACATGGATAACTCAGCCCCCGAATCTTTTGTTTTGTCGTTGTGGACACAACAGTTACTGTGTGTCTGCTAAAAGATTTATTATTAAATCGATGGCAGTTGCGTCAAGACCTTAGTAACGATTCAGATATTTTTTTTCCAATTTCGCGTCAAGTGGAACTTACGAAACTGAGTCCGTTTCTGTAGCGAAACTAGATATTGTAACGTAGTCGGACGCTATATTGGCTCCGTTTAAGGGAACTAAAACAACAGTGTGAACCCGACTTGACTTTCCAATCCAAGCCTACGGACGATAAAAGGTTGAGAGTGTTTTCAAACAGACAGGCACAGTATTTGGGAAACAATCTCAACCGAGACAATGCCTGAGAAGAGGACGAAATATTTCATGTGGAAAAGCAGTAAGTAGTTATAACTAAACCTGGAACTGCTCCACGCAACGTCACCTACGAACACCGTGCGAAGAAGCTGTGGAAGAACTCTAGGACTAAATGTGCGTCATTCTGACATTACGGCACAGATGAAAATTCGGCACATGTAGTGACCTAAGAAAATCGAGAAACTGTCATACGGGAACAGCAAAGGAGCGAAGAAAAGGAAGACGACCAACATAAGCAAAAAGTAGGATACGAAGAACGAAGCATGCAAACTGGGCGCAAAATGTAAGAAAAGCTGTACCGCCAAGGAAGAAAAAATATAGCATTGATTAAATCTAAGCCTCGATATATACACGAGAATGCGAACCAGCAGACGAAAACAGAAAGGAACGTGCAGTACGTCCTGCAACGCGAAGAATCAATGTATGAGAATAACGCGTCTACGAACCAAAGCGACTGCAACAAAGACCTTTAGCGATGGTGAATTAAACGCCGAAAAATTAACATATTAAAACTAACTTGCTCATGTTTAATCTAATGTGGATGCCATGTTCATCTTATTACATTGCAGGGCACAACCACCTAGAGTTTGATGCAGCCCCGAACCTGTAAATACATGCAGCGTAGGTAGTTATACAAGAGTCGTTTCCAACAATCTTACGCTTATGAGAAACCAACGTTTATGTTTGGTCCTTATAGGTTGAATACTCAATAACAAAGAGAAGTCACTGCCGACGAACTTGCCAGCAGAGACTTGCGCAATTTAACCAAGGCATAAGCCTATCTGATGTGGTCGCGATGGTAAGGCAAGAGGTCAGCCAGAGGCAGGAGCCACAGTGCCAGCAACAAGCCCAACAGTGGGCTTGGCTACTCCATTAACATGCAAGAGAGAAGGCCAAGGCTTGGGGAGCTCTACAGCTGGTCCGCACTGCAAGATCACACTGGGGGAGTTTGTTAGCAAGTATCCACTAGGATCTTTGGGTGAACGCTCACGGAATGATGAAAAAAGTTCAAATTTGATGGAAATAGATATAGGAGTAGTTAGTATTTACGTTGGGACAAAGAAGTTTAGTTTTTTACAGTAGGTGAGAAAAATATTTGTGCCATAGAATGTGGTGGAAATCACCAATACATACTTTTCTGCGGCTTATGAGAAACGTATGCGCTACGATGGACGCTGACAGAACTAAGCCTTATTCTCGCTGTTCATGAGAAATATTTACGTCAATTTCCACAGATAAATTTAGACTGGTGAGCACACCATTAAAGGTAGGAACAAAATATCCTCAAGAGCTCCATATTTTATCATTGCATCTATGTCTAATTCTGAGTTCCATGTTTGCCTTTCCCTGTTCATTAAGATTTCACCATTCCCTCAATATTCTTCTTTTTTTCTTTCCTTCATGCTTTTCCTCAGCGAGTTAAATAACGTCTCCGTGAGTCAGTGCTTCGACGGTACTAACGCTCAACCATCATACGCTGCGTTTCTTGTTTTCATGGTTACAATTTTTTCAGTAAAACATTCATTGACCTACGCCTAAATTTTGAGTGGTTATTTACAGAAAAGCGCGCGTTTCCATTCCAGTCATAGTTCAATTCTTTTGCAAATCTTACCTTTCCTTTATCTCATTCTGTTTTTTCCACCTTCCGTTTTTTTTTTTTTTGCTCGTCTGTCTCCATCTAAAAAGGAATCATTCACCTACCATCATCTGGTTGCCTGTTCCACGGACCCTCTTTAGCACCACCGCTCACAAGCGTAATTACGCCCCTATAGGTACGACTGCGCAGCTTCGAAGGAAGCATCTCTATTGCTATACCAAGCAATGAGCCCCAGCCGACACTGTGCCGCACTGACATCGCGTATTACGTGTCACTGCTCCACCAATGAACGAGATAATTCATTTTTCTTAGGCAAATAAAAGCGACGGGGCGCTTTTTTGACATTTCCAATTAGCTCGCCATAATTGGATTTCTAAGCGAGGACCATTTTGTTGGGTCCGGGGGAGGTGCAGGTTTTCACTACTCAACGGGGAGTAATATCCATCAGGGTACAGAGCCCTTGTTTTGGAAAGGTCAATTTATTTGCGCTCAGAATTGATGCAAACTTTTCATACGGCCAGAACGTTGAAGTTCATTCAGCTCTACCTAATGTCCAACAAACGCCTCACGTCACAGCTAGCGAGTTAGAAAAATAGTGAAAACTTCACGAGAAGCAGAACGAAATAGCGGAAGATCATACAACTTCACCTCATATCTGAGTCATGCTGCACATAACAGCAAGCGAATTAGAGATACAGTGAAAATTGTACGAGGTGCACAACGCAAAGCTAAGACCAGACAGCCATGCCTAAAATTCCGTTCAAGCCAAACGTCACAGGGAAATGAACACCTATAGGTAAACAACTGTCTTTAGACTGAAGTAAACAACTGTCTTTAGACTGCACACCGAATGCCTAAGGTGTTTCTGTAGAGCTTGCGTGCAGAGCGCTGAGTGTACTGGCATTCTGGCATTCTCTGATTCATTCCATCAAAAAATTAACGACATCACGCTCTTCTGCTCCAAATGTCAGCCTCTAGCTATTAGGCTTTGGCGACAAATACGTAGTATGCTTCTCCTAACATTCTAACACAGTACACACTAATATAAGACCACTCAGGAATGTTCCACAGGAGTCAGATATAAATATAAGTCTATAACGATTCACGAACTACATTGTTTAATAATGGACAAGTGGTGTTTGTGAACTTGCCGCGCCAGAACTTGTCTCTAAGCTTTTTTTTCTCAGATACTTGGCCAAGGTGTAATTATTATTGCTATATTGAACAGTTTAAGCTTCAGTTTCCACTACCACGACGATCCAACAGAGGGAGAAACAAGGGATATATAGCATAACGAAGGAAACATGGAACCCATGCACGAAGGCGTATCCACACGGGATCAACGCGCACGGGAACAGTAAGTCGGGGGAAAAAAAGAACAGAGGAAAGTAAGATCAGCAGAAACATAAAATCAGAAGAAAGTGAAGTGGACACGAAAAACAGACGGCCCAAAGTCTAGCTAATGTAACCTACCTACAGAGTACCCTTGGGGCGCTGCTTCCCATAACATATGATAGGCGAACTTAATTAACCTTAGGTCCTATAACCCATCCAGTGCCATCTGAGGGGGGGGGGGGCGGAGGCGAAGTGAAAGTAGCTACACGCAAGAATTTGTTATCGGCGGACGAGAATGAAACTACCGTTTAGGAATGGTTCCAAGAAATGCGAGGGCGCAAAATCTGCAATCTGTACTCATCTACTAAATTAGAAAACTAATTTAATTTAGGTAAAAAATATGCCACTTATATTATTAACTTATTTCTATATAAAATAGCTTGACGCGCATTAAGCTGTATATGTTTATTACATTTATAACTATTGTAATCTTGATACGTTTGGCACAGCTTTTCTAGGAATTCCTACATCGTTACCCTATCTTATTAACTTCAGGAAATCTGCCCAGCTGCCTTCCGGCCGGGGAACGCTACACACCTGGGGCGTGTTGCAATCAGGCTTTCGGTGTCACCTGTGCTACACCGGCCACCAATGCGACACAGATTGGGTAACACCGGGTGACACCGACGACAACTCTACAAAATTGTAGGGTTATGAGCTAGGTAACACACAAACATTGACCTTGATGTTTAATTGTTATTAAAATATGCATGACTGCCATACATTGCTTGAATTCCTGCATTTGAAGCACTTTTGCGTATTTTTCTACTATTTATCCTAAAATACAGCCATAATAACGCTCCGCCAGAAATGTTTGGGTACCAGTTCTCTGCAAATTCCGCAACACTTCTTGGGTGCGCTGAGATCGCACGTCGCATTCACCGCTACACGTACGGGGTGACACCAGGTAAAGCAGTGAGGGTAAAACCGACGTCAGAGGCCTGTCGCATTCAGATTGCCTCAGAGTTACTCGGTGTAACGCTATTATAGAGGTGAATGAGACAGGATTTCTGAAAGCGTAACTCCGAAGCAACCAAAACAAAAACAAACCCAATGTAAACACAGACATTTATTCGTAATTATTGCTAATTTTAATGAAATAGCCTCTAAAAATTACGTGATAGGTGCCTGCAGATCTTTC
>LQNS02278094.1:23848106-23868237 GCA_001587735.2 Parhyale hawaiensis
ACGAGTTTGCGTAACACCGGGTAACCCTGGCGTGTCTCATTGACGGTAAACAGCTCAATGCGACACGGATTTTGGAGACAGAGTTACCCTCGAGGTCACACTGCGTAACCCGGGGTTACCCAGCGCGCTGAATGCGACAGGCCTCTGATTGCAACACGCCCCGTTGATAACCTCACTCATCAAAATGGCACGCAAAGAAGCAAGTCAGGACCTCGTCACTTACAAAGCCAAGCCAAGTAAATCGCTTGTAACGTGCACCAGTTTTGTTCTTACAAGAAAAGGGAAATAGAGGAAGCTGCAGTTCGTCATGCGGAAGAAATACAAGCTAATGATTCAAAGTCTGATATAGCCATAGAAAACTTAGTGTTGCGTCCTTAAGTATACATTTAGAAGATGCCTCATACGAAGAAGAAATGTTAAAGTTTGCAAGTCTGTCTGCCTTATACAGACAAGAAGAATAGGCTTTCAGGAGATGCCTCCATAAAAAAAAACGCGTTCAGGTTTTGACTTCATAGGTGAATGGAACAAAAAACCCAGCGATTATTCATTAGCAAATAATTATTCTTTGTATAGTTTTTTTTTTCTGCCAGAAAAAATAATAATAGTGGGCCCTTAATGATATTTGTATAACCTAAAGAAGATTTAGCCCAATTGTAAATTTGGCAACGTGGATGATGCTTCATGCTACGCCCCCAAACGGTCATTACATTCTTGTAGACTATAGCAGTTTTGCAGAAATGAAAAAATAGTAAAATCTATGATTGACCTATAAAGCCTTAAGAAGCTTTTAATTGTAAACAGCATCAGAAGTTAGTATTCTCCTAGTCTAGGCCTCCCCACCCACAGGGTACGCTGTGATCCAAAGAGAGGAAGAAATAAGGGACATATAGAATGCCTAGAGAATCGTACGTGGAACCCATGCACGAGTCAACGCGTGTGGGGAAACTCAAGTCGGGAAAGAGAAAGAAATGGAAGAACAGAACAAAGCATCATGAGTAGGTGTAAGAAGGCGGAAGGAAGCAAAGTGGACACGAAATGCAGAGTCCCGAAGGTTAGCTAAAGGCTAAGGTTACCTATGCAACCGCCCGGGGTGCGCTGCTCCCATAATATGGAATGAGCAAACCTAACTAACCTAACCCTATGGCCTATGCTATGCCCCCCCGAGGTGTTTTATTTAAAAAAAAAAATTACCAGTGCAATATCGGAAATAGAGTGAATAACCGGCACTGAAAAATGAATTTCTTATCAAGAAATATACAAAAGAAACTATATAGCACACGTAGCTACAACAATGAACAGTTTGAGAAGCGCAAACTACGGTTATACTGCCAAGAAAATGCTCTTTTAAGCGTGTTATAGTTAGTTCTTTAAACCTCAATTTTTCGCGTGTCCAGAGGAAGAAAGAAGGGACATTTCGTATGTCGATAGCAACGTGGAACCCAAGAACAAAGTGTTCCCACACAGGATCAACGAACATGGGTACAGTAATTGGGGAAAGAAGAGGAAGAACATAGGGAGGTAAGATCAATAGGAGTATGAAATCGAGAACAAGTGAAGTCTGCACGAAAGACGGACGTCCCGAAGGTCTAGCTAATGGCTCAGGTAACCTACATGATCCCCGTGGAGTCGCTGCTCCCCGCAACAGGGGATAGGTGAACCTAACTAACCTTACCCTTCGGGTATATGGCCCATCCTATGCTCCAGAGAGGAAATTTTGTTTTCGAGTAATCACCACGACCTTCGTGGTGAACTACCTATATAGGTAGTATTTCAAGTAAACGTCGTGCTTATGTTACTAGTGAATGATAACTCAATTCCTTGTCAACTTTTGTATCTCCTGCACAAAAAAATAATTATTAAAATAAGTGATGTACCTACTGCCCTTAGAAGAATAAGTGTATCGGAAGTCAATTCAGAAAAGTAGTTTTACCATCCACATATGCAAAGTTAGGTTGACGTAAGTTACATAATCTACGGAACACACGCGTAACATTTAACTATCAGATATCAATACCAGCGTATTCGAATAAAGCATTATTTTTTCAAGTCGTTACATAAAAGCAGTGGATTTTCTTTAGCCACTACGCAATGCCAATACTTTAGGCTCTGTAATCATTATTATGCTTTGTAGATGTCACAATAAAATACACTAACAGGTAAACTAATTTTTGTTTGAATAGCATTATTTGTGCATGAAAGGGGTAAACAGCGAGCATGAAAGGATCATATAAATAGGGCTGCTATAGAAACAGTGTAGACCCCAATGGTTGACATATACAAGCCCAGCTGTTTTGAGAACAATGAAATATAAAATACAAATTGATGAACTCTAGTAAAGGGTTACAGAAACGAAGAAATTTATTGGGAAATATCACTCCCACATGAAATAAAAAGAATGATAAAGCAAGACGGACAAGCTGTATCTTCTACAAATTATTCTTCCAGAATAATTTCCAATCTGCTGTTTATCGGTATTCGGATTTTTGCCACGTTTGGTGAGTTGCTCAACATAGCAAAGAAAACATAAAAAACTCAGCGTAAATTACTTTCTATGTAGTTTGAAACAACGGAAAACGTACTACTTAGCTGATACAAAAACATACGCAGCTGCAAACTTTTAGTAGTTTCAGGCATACTGTACCTAACGAGGCTGCCCGACGCCTATACAGAGAGTTCTAAATCTATTTGGTAGGTGCCCATATTGTACTTCCTAATAATTCTGAAAACATGCGTACTCTGATGCCTGATAGATTTGTAGACTTCTCGTTATTTGTCACCTCGGTCAACTTTAGCTAACTATAAGATGCAGAATGCGTGAGTAAAGACTTAAAAAAATCATTTTTGAGATATACTCACGGTAGCCTACTAAGTTAATTCTATCGCTCGATGTTTCATCCCCGGAACGCTATGGTATAGAATTCGTTGGCGGGAACCGTGTTCAATTGTATCGATCTGCAAGCGTTCAAGTCGGTTGTGAATATTTATTTATGGATTCTTTTTCTTAGCTTTGGGCCTCTCGGTGTTGCTTTGTGCTTCATTTAAGTTATTCGCGACATTTGATACCCTGGCGCGGAGTTTTAAGAACAGTAACAACGCCAGCTGGTAATAGTGTCGCAGGTATCTCTTTGAATTATTTATTTACCAAACTAGTCACTGACTTATGCTATATATGCTCAAATCCATAAGTCAACTACATAAAGAACTTAATTACCCTGGGTTGAAATTTCACTGTTCAGGAGGCATAGTGAAGGCAGAACGCATCACAGCGCTCCCGCCGCCCGCCACCACTGCGAATGGGACATCTTACTCGTTTATTTGAATTTCCTCTGAATATTTCCCAATGCGAGGTGGTTCATGCCAGAAATCGGAATGACAGCGTCAAAAGTTACTAATTTCATTAATGTTAACAGAGTTTTTTATAAGAAGATTGCATATACTACACACCCAACGCAAATTTAAATTAGATGCATCTATTTCAACACTAAAAATCATCCCTATACTCATCTAACGCTCTGTAAAGACAGGCCCAAACGAAGAATTAAAATTAAAATCCATTTCGTTGATGCATTCATTGTTTCGAAGTGAAGACGATATTTCAGGTGCGGTGTATACGAACGATATATTACTAAGATTTGTCGGGACTCGTCAGGTTGTAGTACAGACGTGCAGGTGCGCTTCCGTCTCATGTCAGATGCTATTCCTCGAAATACCGGACAATGTTAGACCTAAGTTTTTGTTCAAGCTTGAAGAAAAACCACATTGGTGTTTTGTTTGATATTGCCGATGGACCATTCATGGCCGATGTACTGGGTTGATATCTACCAGCATCAGTGATCACTGTGAGTACTGTAATCATTTCTTTGATAAAGTGAATAGTAAGTGCAGTAAGGCCTCGCTTATCGCGGGAGATAGGTTACCGTAATAGGCCTAACTGAATTTCTGCGAAGTACCAACAACGAATTTATTTAAGCGATTAATGTATATTTGAACCTCCGTAAACCTTCCCTGTACTGTTAACAATCCGCCCTTTATTATTAATAACAAGGACAACAGTTACTGTTAACCAATATGAAATCGGTACCTAGGTGATTTATTACATATAGTAATACAGAATGACAGAAGATTAAAATAACTAAAGATTGTTCCTGTACTCACAACCAAAGAAACTGATGTAAAACTTGAATGGTGTTGAATTTGCTGCTCAGAAGAAATTACGACAATACATCACACTTTATCTTGAAATTTTCAGAAAATCCGCAATAATATTTTCCATGTTTATTAAAAACTCCGAAGAGTCGTGATTCTGCGATAATTGAGCAGCGAACAGTAGCGAGGGAACACGGTATGGTACCTACCTACATCAAAAGCAGTGGCCAATAATTAGTACCTTCATTATACGTCCTGAACGCTGATGCCTCTACGTGAACCTAAGGAAGAAAACGCAGACATTTGTGCGAGCTCCAGGGCCGCTCCTCGCGTGCTGCACGGCAAAACAATGTTCAATTTTAAATCGATGCGTGACCAGCAATAGCATAACAGGAAGGGATTTGGAGCATGGCTCAGCAGCGACAGCAAGTTAAGCCGTGCGGCAAATCCTCTGCTGCACTCGCATATAAACAAAAAACTCAACAAATGATGACTCCAAAAATTTGGTCTGAGAGCCAAAAGAAGCAACTCTGAGAACTATATTTACCACAAAAACCAGAATCCTTAATTGTACTCCCACATGAAAGTGAAACGTTCAGCTGGTGGAAGCTAAATGTAACTCCAAATGTTTAGGTCTTGAGCGCCAAAAACTAATGCTGAATGTTATATTCACGGGATTATTAAATATCTTTATTGACCTGAAAGCATAAGTTTTCTCAAATTACTCTAATCATAATTGATTCGCTTACAATAGCTTGTCAGACAACTGAATTTTTGTTTAATTCAGTGATGTACATGCATTAAGAATTTCCAATATTTGGCCGTCTTACTTCGCGTACTTCCTTCTTATTAAATTATTATTCTATTGAAGAGTTCACGTCTCCGTTTTCAAAACAACGGCAATCTAACAGTGGAAAAAAATATGGGTCAAATGTACAGAGTATCGATAAAAACGCGGAACCCATACACGAGAGTGTCCCCACACACACGGTAAAAGCGCATATACACGCAAGTCGGGAAAACGAGGAAGGAGAGAATAACGTTCAATTAGTAAGAGTATGAACGTGGACCGAAGCAAAATGGGCACGAAAGACAGGACAAAGACCTATAGCTAATGGTTAGCGCACTTCCTACTTTACGGAAGACTTTTTGTGTGACAACATCTCACTTTTCGATTATGCCTTCTATTTTTCGCAGTCTGTGTTGCATTTGTTGTCAAGCGAACAGTGCGACGCGTAACACTCGATCGCGTTTAGTAGCCACCAGTGACCGTCATAAAGAGTCCTTGCTAGTTCACCCTCCATAATATGTGTTTAGTTAAAGTGACCAATTGCATCAGGACTGAAAGTAGATGCACATCTAAAAAACAGAGAGAAATTAGTTCCTACTGAAACTGAATTAAACGTTCTAAAGCAATTTCAAAAAGGAAAGCAAGTGATGGAAATTGCTTTAGATGAGAGATTACTTGATGCAGCAGAGCATAATATTAACAAAATGAAGACATCTACAAGATAGAAACACTGCTGCACACTTGGATACATTATCATAGAAATCAAGGGGCTCCGTAGGTTGGATATACGGCAGCAAACAAAGAAAATGTACTTGTACCTTTTACATTTCGCTCGACTCTTGGAACGTATCTTGAGGAAAGTAAGAAGTTATATTTTATATATACGTATATAGTGTAAGTTATACTATACATATGGTATATATATATATATATCCTTCATACATATCACTATATCTGACAAGTGCATACTGTAGAACAAACTTTTGACATTGCGTTCCTACAACTCTCTTAAAAAATGTGAATAAAATCATGTTTCAATATAACTTTTCGCAGTCCAAAGCATAATAATGGTCACTAGTATAAGCATTAAACTAATATACAATTTTCTCTATATAAATATCCACAAAAAAATAAATATTGTTTGTTCAATAGCAACGGGCTGTTTTAAGAGGGCTTTAAAGTTGCTGCAAAAGTATGATTCCATAAAATATTTTCGCTGCATTTAAATTTTTTACTGAAAATTACGTACGGTAATGTCAGCTGCGTTAGCAAGGTTTTAAAAAATTGAAAGTAGCGAAATAGGAAAGAAGGAAAGACGTCCCGAAGGCGGAGCTCATGTTAAAAGCAAATTATAGAGTTTCTCAGCATGCAACTCTCTATAACCTAGGATGGGCGAGTGTGGCTAACGTAGCTCCGTAGCCCAGCTACTGGTTTCCGAAAGTGAGTCACAAAGAACACAAACGCCGCGAGGTGCGGTTAGGTGCGCCGCGAGGTGCGGTTAGGTGCTCCGCGAAGAGTGGCTAGGTGCTCCGCGGAGAGTGGCTAGTTGCGCCCCGCGGTGCGGCTCGGTGGGTCACGAGTAACTTATTTTACTATGAAAATTTTATGCTTTTACAATAGTCTTCTAAGAGGTATGCCAGGGTGACAATAGTAGGATACATATAAAATGAAATTGTTGAGTTCAGTTCTAGTCTTTGGGCCCGAAGCACAAAAATAATTTTGATGTTGCGAACATGACCACTTTGTACTTACCGAGTTTCATCACCTACTGCTTTGTTCCAGTTTTTCCACGCCTCCCACAAGCTTACATTGGCCAAATTTCCACGCCTGCTACAAACTCACAATTACCAAATTTCCATGCCTGCTACAAACTCACAATTACCGAATTATTTCTGCTTACTTGACAGCACATTCATGGTCCTGCAAGTGTCTCTGTGATCAAACTCCGGCGTCAGTTAATCATCCTTGAGGAAACTTTCATACATCAATGTTCAATTCAAGGTCGTTATCGCCGTACGTATCCACTATCGCTAAGTTAGCTAATTAAGCCAAAATATGTGCTGGTTATGCATGTATAAACATCCATTCCGTGACAACAGATTGATTCTCTTGACTGTTTTTGTAATACTTTTCACTGTGTGTATGTCTTGGCATTAAATTTGTTATAATGCTAGTTGCTACCACCTACTTCAACCTGCCACCCTGACAAGTAGAACTGACCAACTAATTATCAATGTTGAGCGTCGTTCGTGCCTGAGCTACCGTCCTTGCGAAACCGTACATGGGATGAGAACATCGGTGGCGGATATCGTTAATCGCGTAGCAATTACTTAGGATTCATTGATTTTCATAAGTTGAAGTGGTCTCCACTGCCTACGGCAGTTAGTTATGTTACTTATAGTCAGAAAGTTTAAGACTCCGTTTCGAGCGGAACGATATCACAGAGGAAAGAGCAAGGGATACATAGTATGTCGATAGAAACGGGGAACCCATGCACGAAGGTGTTCCCACACAGGATCATCGCGCATGGGAACAGCAAGTCGGGCAAGCAGTGGAAGAACAGAATACAGCATGAGCAAGTAGTAGTATGAAATCGGGAAGGAAGCAAAGTGAGCACGAAAGACAGACGTCCGGAAGGCCTACAGTAGCTAACGGCTAAAGTAACCTACACGTTCCCCTGGGGTTGCCTGGCACCATAGCATAGGATAAGCGAACCTAACTAACTTAACCCTATGGCCTATAGCCCATCCTATGCTCCCTGAGAGGCTTGCCTACACTGCAGACCTTTCAGGCACCGTGCCTGCGTTTCCGTGCCCTGACTCTTGAAGACCAGCCACTTGTCTGTTAAGTCTGATAAAGAGTCCAGACGTGCTGACTCTCGGCACGAAAATAACAGCCTTAGGGCTAACTATCTATCACTCTGTTCAAGACTGTACAACAGTATGCAACTGTGTTCACTTTCGGGTGCTTTTGAGTTTTT
Source organism: Parhyale hawaiensis (assembly GCA_001587735.2). Taxonomy (NCBI): domain Eukaryota; kingdom Metazoa; phylum Arthropoda; class Malacostraca; order Amphipoda; family Hyalidae; genus Parhyale; species Parhyale hawaiensis. Next base: position 23,856,023 of record LQNS02278094.1, read on the forward strand.
CACAATGATTGTTGTTTGGTGTTTTTAATTTCCTGTGTTCCCTTGTACGTGAGTCCACTTTAGTTCTTGTTTAAGTAGTTTCCTGAGTTCGCGTAAGAAAGGTACCGTAATCAAGTTATTGTTCATCAATTGGGTTGCTTTCATTGTTCGACCTTTGCGAGTACTTTTAGGTCATCTGATTTTTAATTTGAAGTCTTGTAACTTCGGGCCATTGCTACAGGGAGGGGACTCTGTCCGGCAATGGACTTTTGATCAATTTTTCAAGAGGTTCGACAATACTGACTACCACGCTACGAAGGTAAAGACAAGCAGTACAGGAATCCTCGTTTATGGCAGGACTTGTTTTATACCGGTTTCGATTTAGCCCCAAAGTTCTTAATTCCAGGTAGCCTTGGTTTCGAATTGTATCATTTTTTCTGCAGCACTAGTGCCAACTTCCAAAAGGCGTACTACATCCACCCTTTATCTCAGTTTATTGAGTTGACGTAAATTAAACACTATCCGTGATGATATGCTACGTTTATTATCATTTAAAGATTCTTTTTTCCGGTTTATTAATTTGAAAATCAGTAAAAATATTGTGGTATATATTCCATCAAAACGGATCGTTTTCTATCCTTCTCTCAGTAATTAAAGAGCGCGGATAGAGGAGTGTTGCAGTGAAAGTTTGGATCGTGTTGCTTCGAGTTCCAGTGTAATACAGTTTCACTCCAAAATTTTAGAAGTATACGACGCAATCTCAGCGGAAAAGCAGGAACCTCACTCTTTAACATTGCTGGCAGAGCTTTAATTGGGCTTTTTTTTAGGATACAAATGTGAAAAACGGGTAAGAGGCCGAATCAGCCGTGGGATATTTTCTACATTTTCGCATATCACTTGATCGCAATGCTTACAAGCAATGGCAATGTTTGTAACGAAGCTGGTTTTATTAAGCTCGAGCTCTCTAAATGTAATGATTGTCGTCGGTGGTACCTAACCTGAATCACATTGAATGTGGGGTAGCACACGTGACACCGGCAGTTTGATTGCAACACGCCTCAGGTACAGGTACTTGTTTTTACTAGACCGGATTTCATCTGCTCCGCCTCATTCCTGCACGGAACCCTGGTCTATATCGAGGACTTCCTGTAATTCAAAACCACAGTTGGACCTTTCAACAAGACTGAACTCCATCCCACAGATTAAAAAGAACCCAAACCCGCTACGGACCCAATAAATTTCTCCTTCATAGACAACTTATAATTATATTCAGAAAAATATATCTCCGTTTCCACAACAAAGGCGATATCAAAGAGGATGAAAGAAGGGACATGTAGTATGACGATAGACACGTGGAACCCATGCACGAGGGTGTTCAAACAGAGGATCAACGCGCATGAGACCCAGCAAGTCGGGAAAGAAGAGGAAAAACAGATGGAAGAAAGATCAGTAGGGTAGGGGTATGAGATGGGAAGAAAGTGAAGTGGGCACGAAAGACAGATGCCCCGAAGGCCTAGCTAGTGGCTAAGGTAATTTACATGGTCCCCCTCCACGCAAGGGCGCTGCTCCCCAAAACATAGGATGGGCGAACCTAAACTAAGCTAACCCTATATGGCCCATCCAATGCCCCCAGATAGGGTCATAGACAACTAGAACGCCTCTTAGCGTACGACATCACCCACTGTGGGAGGCAAATTTAGACACCGTCATTTTTTATGGTCAGCTTACTCTAGAGTTTTGACATTTTTCACACCCAGGTCAACTCCCCTGACTCCCTAAAAAAATTATCAGTATTGCTTAAGTCCGCCCTCTTGGATGGACAGACAAAACTTCGACGTTTTTTTTATGGGCAGCTAACTCAAGTTTTGGTATTTTCCACATCTACTGTAGGTCAACCACCCTAAAAAAATTATGAACATCGCTCAATTCCTTCTCCCTCTTTTTGGGTGGACAGTCGAACAAGTATACTCGAATCTTCAACGAAAACATTATCGCGTCTCTTCGCTTCGCTCGCGGGTGGTAGAAATTGGTACCTCCTCCCGTCACCCCCTAATCTGAATCGAATAAACTTCTCCATATGGTCCACTCCTGAGGGTAGAGTCTCTGAAAAATCACACAAACGTTCCCCTCTCTAAAACCAGCGCTTATTTGTGTTTGTGATGAAAATTAACAAATCAAGAGACGGTGAGCTATTGGCCTCAGTAGTTTACTTCTTTTTTCGAAACGCCTTCAGGCAGTACGCTGACACAGCCAAGCGACGGCCCACGAACAGAATGCTAGCGATGCGTAAAGCGATTAGCTTGAAAGTAATTGATAAAAACAATTACTTTCTTATCATCCCTGATAAAAAACTATAAAAATTCCTATTGTAAAAATTCAGTAGGCATACTTATTTGTAAAAAACACAGTCCCGCCCTTAGTAAAAAACACAGTCCCCACCCTTATTTGTAAAAGCAAAGTCCCCACCCTAATGTCCCCAGAGAAGGTCAGACACTAAGAACATTTTCAACTTAGTAAAGTGACCGAAAGTATTAACATATCGCGATATTCTATTTCTCGCCTGTCATACAAAGCCACGGTATAAAAGAAAAGTTGCTGGTCCCAAAAGAGCGCAACGTAATTGTTCCTACCTCGGTAAATCACATCAGCGGCGTATCTTAATTACATTAAACATTGCTGAATAATTCTTATTCGTACCTTATATGCGTTCCAAAAATGCAGCAATAATTATTCAACATGCTGAGCTTTAAGTGAGAAAAAAGACCCTACCGAATCGAAACGGCAAAGTTGAATTTAATCGCGCATTCAAGTAAATCAACAGAGTCACACGCCATCGCGTGCAGTACCACGACGGTGATATTTGAACAACATATCCGAGTGACACACCTCTTATGTTATGCGATACCTGGCTTCGATCCAAGGTAATACGTGCGCAATCTATACGCGGGCCAGCGCACAAATACGGCAGACTTTGGGTCTCCCTCGCCTGGTTTCATTAATTACTAACCATTCCTGCTCTCATTTGTTCTATTTAGCGATTATTGCCTGCTACGCGCGGCGCATACACGGAGTGTCGTAGTCTATATAATGCCGGCGCTACACTATACGATCACACGGACAACCTGATATGCGACGATGTGCGGATCGCATGCACGTCGCTTCAAATACATAATATAGGCATTTAAAGTCGGTAGCATAGATACGGTAACTTGAACGCCGTGCGCGCTGCTGCATTGTGCATACCCTTGCATAAAGAGATGCGTGCGAACGCTTAGTATAACCCCAGCAGCACTGCGGGCGTTGGTTCAATCGTTCAGAAAAAAGAGCGAATACGAAGAGACTCAACACATATTTTACACGATACTACATCACTATGTTAAACCCTTAACGTACTCATTTTTCTACGAAACCTTTATAATCTGGTAAGAATAACATACAAAAAGCACTAGGAACTGCTGGACGAATTTACTACTCGGGTTAGTACGTGATAGAGTTAGTTGTTACTCTACCTGGCCGTTACAAATAGCAATATGAAGAAACAGCGATGATATTTCTTCACTGATCATATCTGCATTGCTGATTTGGCTCTGAATGATGCACCGCGTTGGCCACCTTTCATTATAAAAATAGGTGAGCAGCTAGGCTCCGTTTTAATTCTGATAAGCAGCACATAATCATTCTCCCGTTCGGGAACATACGGAGGAATGATTCCCCGTCAACAATCAGGTAGCTATCACTCAAAATATGAACTGCATTCGTTGATCACTAATTTAGAACGATATTATTTTGGTTGTTTTTTTTCACTGCATAAAAGCTTTGATGTTGAAGAAAGAAATTTGAAAGTAACTACTGTAACAAATCTCATCTTCCGGGCTCCATTGCATGCTGCTTGCATATCTTACCATCAGCTCCGTTGTTTACTTACCCAATTTGAGCATCGGGACCTCAGGCCCTATCAAGAGTTAGGTCTGAGAAGACACTGAATATCAGAGTCCATGGGACTGCTACGAGTTACATCAGGAGTCTATTATTAAGGCTTTCACAACTGGCAAAGCAAGAAGTGTTTTCAATTTAGAAGCGTTATCAGTGATGCGCAAACTTTCAATTTTTTATCTGTTTTTTTTTAACTTGCCGAAAAATGGTGAGATAACTTAATAGAAAAAAAATGTATATATATATATTATTCTCTTTGGCAGAGAGATACACTCGGAGAACGGGTTAGTTGCAATAACAATGTGTCCATGGTTTCAATGATAAAATAATACACATACTAACTATAACAACCAACTCACATTACGCGCGTCCTAGCAGGGACCTGTGAAAATTTTATACAACAGAAGTGTCTTTCAAACGTATTTATGCCGGGAACGTATCATGCCTACGAACTACGAAATGTGAAAATGTACTTTACGTCAAAGAGCACATTATTATGACCCGTCTCGACAGGAAACATAATTGGAGTGAATTTCATTCCTTTTTGTTACAGGATGTTACCTTGGGAAATGGCTTTAGCCCGGCTCCCAATATACTAACTTCGTAAACCAACCTGGCTGACAGCCAATTGTCAAGTGTAATTAAATAGCGTGTACCACATGAGCCACGTACTGAAGCAGAAGCTGGCTCGAGGGACCTGCTAGCCAAAAGGTTACGGAGCTTTTATACAAGGAGGTAGCAACGGCTATGGAGATGTGAAGATGAACATTCTCGCAAAGCTGAAGCCTGACTGGCTCGCTGATTGGTAGCACAAAGGGCTGGAAGCCTGTGATTGGTGCGAAATAAAGCCATCGAGGCTTGACTCGTCTTGACTTCAGGCAGGAGCGCTGACTTCGATCCGATGAATTTAGTAACAGGCGTTGACCCTCAATTGATTACTTATGACACTTCTGGAAACTCGTTCTGGATTAAAAATGAAATTTCCAGCAGGTTCAACGTAATTGGCTTGCTTCAAACAATTGCAACACGATTCAAGGTGGCAAAGCCAACGCTTCCGTCTGAACTCCCGGAGAAGAGAGAGCCCAATTTTCATTTTTGCCAGACAATCGAACGAGCCCTAAATCTTCTTTTCACTAACGAAGGATTTTTTAGCGACGTCATTGATTAGGTATATCGTAGAGCGCTAAAACCTACACCCCCAACCATGATATGTTAGGGCATCTATTTGATCATATCCGATGCCACTCGCTATATATCTGTACAAATTGGATAAGTGCTAGAGTTTTCGATAGAAGACTATCGTAACCCTATACATACTGTACACAGAGAAATTTCCGTATAATACAATCAAATGCTTCAACCAGAAACGATTTAGTTGTGAATACGATAGCACTCAGTGCAAAACATATAGCAGGGGCACAAGTGAGATCCTTACTAGAGGTAATATAATTGGTCTGATTGAACTATTCTGTACCTATACTAACAAGCGAGGCTATTGACCGTAGGCGTTATATTAGGCTAAGTAGAAAACATTTTTATTTTGTCCTCACAACTACTTCCTTTGTTTCAAGCTTAGGGTACAATAAGTAGCGATTATTCTCTGTGTACCTGAAATTTATGATAATCGTTTGCAGCAATATTGGATGGACAACTGTAAATGTACAAGTGTTGCGTGTTATTTAGTTTCGAGTGCCAAAATGCCTACCTGTAGCAGTGTCAATAGCGTTGATGGGCTGTAAGAAGTCCTCAAATTTTGCTGCGGCACCACCGAGCAAGCTACGCTGGTTGTACAAAAGTTTCCAGTTTTTCATCATATGCATTAATAACCTTTGACATCACCATTTATTTCGCGGGTATGCACACTTACTCGTGAAGAGTATAACTAAAGGGTGTGAACGCTGTCGTACTTGACCACAAAGTACAGTAAGTGTACAACGTTCTCGGAGATGCCTCCACATAATAAGACGTCAATGCAACGGAATCGACGGTCGACTAAGCATGCACGTAATTTACAGCGCATAATTTATCAGCACATAATTTATCAGCACTAATGAATCACATAATGAACAGTATATGGGAAAACTTACATTATGTTAGAAACTAAGTTCCTGCTCGTTTTAATATAACAAAATGTTAGAAAACCATCAAGAACTTAACTCTCCAAACTAGTATTTTTATTCACTATAGACTCATTTACGCTCATCATTTCGTTGTAAGGAAAAGTTGGGTGATGCGTAGTTATTTCCGGTGTATACACCACTTTTTATCAACACAAATTACACCACATCAACAAGAAATAAGAAAATAGAGCTGGTTACTGAAACGAGTGAGGTGGTGAGGCCTCTGACCAGTGGGCATTGCTTCCTCTCTACAGCGCCGCGAGAAGCTTAGATAAGAAGGGGCAAGGAAGGACATTTGTCCTGGGACGCACCATTTATGGGACACCAAGTTGAGTTGAGAAGCATGCTTACAGTATTTACAAGAAATATAGCTACGTGGTGTCACGCTGGGGCCAAATGCGGGAGAGGGGGGGGGGCAGAGCTTTGGCACAGGACGTTGAAAGCCCACGCCCCGCCTGCGCTAAGTGCCCCAATGACAGCGGGCTATAGTGAATGGTGTCGTGCTGTTATCGTCAGGATCTACGCACGGTAAGTAACAGATTCTTTATTAGATATAATGCTGAAGTCAGAGTAGCGAGCACGCCTGCGTGAGATCGTTTGAACGAAGTTCCATGAGCAAAATAAGATGAGTTGATAACAAAAAGAGAAAATCATCACAACTATGTCCCCCGGAAGCAAACAAGCCTCTGAAAAAACCTCTACAATAAGGCCGGTGCATCACAGGAAGCAACAAGCGACGCAATACAAGTCTTACGGGAGTCACGTTGCACCAATGCATGCACGTCGCGAACAATCCAAGTTAAGGCGGTGGGGACAGCAGACTGCTGTACCTTCCCTTACATTTTGTTACGCAAAAAATATGTCTCGTTGCACGTCGCTTGTCTCGCCGGTGGGGCCCTCTGCTAAACTGCATCAACAGCGCAGCACAATACAACCACCCTGTAGAACAGCTGAAGAGACACTGAGCGGTCTGGTAGCGGCTGGTAACCCTTGGAAGCACAGTGTACACACGAAGCAGTCGCCAATACAGTAACAGCTTTCGCTGCGCGATAATGAGCGGCAATAACATCAATCGCAGGTGAAAGGACCAACACCAAGACAAAACGCATCGGCTGAGCAACATGCAGCTTTCTCATATCTTTGAAGTATAAAGCTACTGCACAGAAATAGAAATTGATAGTAACACACGTGCATGCCGAGTCCCGTGTTACTCACAACAAAACTTCATCAACTGGTATCGATGAAATCTCTTTAACAAAATTTGCTATAAAAAGTATAGATTTTGCACGTTACCCGCATAAACATTAATGGAATTAAGGGAACAAATGAAGCGGTCTTTCACCAGAACGATGTTTTCAATCAATCAACTTTACTAGGTACTCACAGGGGTGGTCCAATAGATATATTAAATATAGCTTATCACTAGACTTAAATTAGACACATAAAGCGGTTGATAGTCTTCAGTCAACGCTCATCCTTAGCCGTGACAGCGAGACACTCGAGCAGACCAACAGGCAGTTAGATTTCATTTTCACCACCGTCGCCGCAACTCAGGCGATTCAACAGTGAATTTGATTTTTTTATCATTATTTCATCTGTAGGAATATTTTATCTCGGCATTCCTGCTGGAACGATTCAGCGCGCGACTACTGGCGGGAAAAAGGCGCAAAGGATAGTAAAAGACACAAGAGTGGACGGCTTCTCTTGTGGCCTTCCACGCGAGGGAGACTTGAGATGTCCCGCGTACCAGGTCGGCTATCTCTATCGAAAGCCCATCTCACGGAACAGAAAGAGGAAAGTAGAAAACCTACCTAATTTTACAAAACTAACCTCGTCAGCGGGAACTGCGGCAAGCTGCAACAGCTCCTGCGGATAAGGCACTCGGGAACCTTGGGTGCGTGATGCCCAAATACATTGTGGCAGGGATAGGACCCGCCAGAATATACCCCTGAGGGCACCGACAGGCAGAAGACAACTCTGATTATAAATACCTATGTTCATAGGCCAAGACTCGACTGACATTAAGCATCATTTCGAGATAGTGATGCACGAGTTTTCCAATCGTACGTGACGGCCCCTGAGACTTGGGAAACTTTCCTATAGCCCGGTGCCAGCGTTACAACTTTCGTTGCCGCTAGCAGCCTACAGGCAACTGAATTATTGCGAAGTCGTGGCCGTCACTTTAGTATCAAGTCTAGGAACATTGAGAATGTACACTAATTCTTAAAATATCAAGCTCTGTGTGATTAAACTGCTCGTAATTACGAGGTACATTTGAAAGTTCGCAATTGCCACGTGTTATAGTATAAAAATTGCAGTAGCAACAGAGATTTTCGGCAATTTTTCATACAGTTATTTATTGCACAAGCTGGAGCCGTGCCACGGCTATGTAAACGGATTAGTTGAGTTGCCTCTAGGCTGCCAGCGGCAGATGTATTTTTAGGTGGGCACCGGGCTTAACAGATATCTCCGCCGCCCCATCAGCAGTATTGCCATTTTAGCTTCCGAAGCGGCTAAGAATCGCGTTAAGGCATGGCTTGTGTACATAGCCCAACAATTAGGACTGTCATGATTTATGGTAGCAATTTCTTTTTGTCAAGTCTACTCACCCTGCAGCCTTCTGGTGCAGTCTCCATACGGCTGGTGGCCCTGCCCCTTTTATTGTAGAGTTTTAGATTCAGGAGCCCGCAACCCTTCAAGTTATAGCATGAATTGCATAATTAAGTTTTCAGTCAAACCGTAAGTTCCTGTCGCTGCTTTGTCTCAGAAATGATGAGGGTTCTTTGGGTGAAAAAAAAAAAAAAAAACTCACGTCATTTCTCAAAATTTTCCGCCAGAAAACAGCCGAAGGATATCTGGCAGCCAGTCGTGCCCAGCTCTGCAGACCCGACCCGTGGCGAACTAACCATTCCTTGTACCGCCCCAGTTACTAAGACAGAAAAGACAGCCAGTGATCCTTGATGAAACTTCCAAAAAGTCGACCATTAAAATTTTACTTTAATACATACCGTAACGACCCCCGAAAATTGATTAGGGTGGTCATATAGAAGAAATCTGAAATCATAGCGCTTGGTACAGAATAAACTATATATTTGCGCAGCTGTTGCGGTCTTGGCAACTGTGGTTATTTCACCGAGACGATGACTGTCTGCTGCAGTGCTCCGACCAGCGGCCGAGTTTTCCAGTCTTGCAGGGGTTCAGGCCTGAACAATTTTCTAGTCATTGTGCTCGGGCATTTTCATTCCCAACAACTTAATTAATGAGAAGGGAAGATAATTTAGAGCGCGCATTACCAGGTGCTTGTGGTGCTTCAGTGGCATAGAGCAAGGCGTTCACAGCACGACATCCGTTAGCCAGCGGAGGAGCCCATAAACACCAGACCATTGATGTACAGTGAGCCAATGGCGGACCAAGCACAACGCCTTAAGCCGGGGCCACACTAGGCATTTACACACACAACTTGATGCAAGGACGCGAGACTCGGACGTCATTAATACCACGGCATCTATGCGACCAATTTTGAATATATTTCGAACCGACCCGTGAGCTGCACATCCTAGCAACCAGTCGGGCGTCGAAATGCATATGTGGCCCCGGCACTAGGCATGCGCCACAACGATACAGCTTCGTGTCTATGCAACGAAAACTACTGACGCGACTCGCGTATACCGAGCACGGCACTACCAGCACACAGCCGTGACAATTATCAAACAGCTAATACGATCCACAGCGTAGCAGTTTCATGTGCACGTGTAGAAAGCTACCGATTTAACATAAGTAACAAGCGTACCGAGCAGGGTATTATCAGCATACAGACCGTAATAATTACCAAACAGCGGCTACAAATTAAAGCGATGAACCTTTCCATTTAATGCAAAGAGAAATATTGATGTGACCCACCTATCAAGCACGGCGCTCTAAGCTTGTACGGTTAAGGGATAAACCTTACAAGAACCGCACAGCCGCAGCGGTGAATTTTTCACAGAACAACTTGTTGAAGAAAGTTGCACGTCAAACGCAGCGCGACTCTATTACTTATATAGGATATTAGTTTAGCTCAAACCCCCTAGCCACGGCACGACACCCCGACAGAGAGAGAAAAAATGAAGACATAGGCTACCCAGGAAGCACACCACGAAGCACGAGGAACCCATGCACTAAGGAAGATAAAAAAGATCACAAGTACTATCACGAAAGCGAAAAAGAAGTAAATTGACGGAAAAAAGAGTCATTCAGAGTGCCCCCCCCCCTCGGCAGGAGCACGAGGCTTCATAAAGAATGGGCGAACGTACCGTAACTAAGCTAACCCACTGACACACAGCCCATCCTGATATTGCTAAATACAGCCTACTAAATACAGCCAGTCGAAAACGGGGTTGTATGGCTGACAGTGTGGTGTTTGCCTATGTCCCAAAGAGTAGTACTGTCTCAGTGTCGTTGTGTGATGTTGCGACCCATTCATACCGATTAATACCCATTGCACCCATCTGAGGACAGCCCAACTGTGCTTTCCTGTGAAGAGTGATGTTTATAACTGAGGTGTTATAGGGTTCAATAATTTGTAGCGACTCTCATTTCTTATATAACGTTCTCGGGAGCGACGCACCATTAGACATTCTGCTGAGATCTTCAGCAAAGATTGCAACGTGACCATGGCTCTCATTCAGGAATATGATTGATGCTCTGTCATACGCAACTGACAGATTGACCGCATCCTTGAGTATTACCCAAGGCCAGATTAAGCCTCGCTGAGACCCTAAGCACTAAAGAGTTTGGGGCCCCACACAGCAGGCGTAACAAAAAAAATATACATATATAGATACAAATATTATACATAGTAGACCACAGATAATTTTATTCATAAAAAGAAACAAATCTGATAGCAAGAAAGAAAACCATGCTAAGAAAAGGGTGGGGACCTCGTGTATTTAGACTTCCAAAAGGCTGTCGAAAAAGTCCCCCATCAACGGCTAATGAAAAAATTGGAAGACTTTACGTTGGGTCAGGACATTGCTTGCGGGTCGGCAGCAGCGAGTTAAGTTTGAAGGAAAGACGAGCAACTGGACGAAGGTATCACCAGGGGTTCCACAAAGTACCCTAGCGTGCCTAATCTACTACTGTTCATAACTTACATGAATAATCTCGATCTTAACAACAGTAAAATCAGTAAAATTGCGGATTATACTAAACTATGTCATCCTACCACGAAAGGAGCTGAGCTCCAACAAGACCTTGACCACCTCATGGATTGGAGAACAACGTGACAAATGAGCTTTAATGTCGAGAAATGTTCAGTAATGCACGTAGAGCGGGAGAACCCTTCACGGAATTGAAAATGAACGGGACGGAATTGGCTGCTGTCACCTAACAACGTGACTTGGGAATAACTATTACAAACAAACTACAACACAGTCAGCAAGTTGACAGGAGTGTGATAATGGCAAGCAGAGTACTGGGATTCATCACAAGGAATTTCGCATACAAGTGCAGAACATCATCATTCCCTGGTACAAGGCTTTATAGTGCGGCCACACTTAGAATTTGCTGTTCAATTCTGGTTGCCACATCTGCTTAAAGGCATCGATGATATCGAAGAGTCCAACGCAGAGCAACGAAATTAATACCTCAGATGCGAAGCAAGCCATACGAATGTCGCCTGATCTCTCTCGAGCACAGACGACTCAGAGGGCAACTAATAGAAATATTCAAGCATTTGAACGGTTTCATTGACGTACCTACAACGGGACTTTTTGAAAGAGACGTTAATGATCGCCTGCAAAACAACAGTCAAACTCTCAAGCATAAAGCTCGAAAAACAACCTTGGGCCAGCAGTTCATTCCGTATTTCATAGTGAGCATTTGGAAGAGACTACCCTCCGACATTGTCGGTGGGGAGACAGGCAACGCGTTTAAAAATCGTTTTGACAAACATTGGGAGTGACATCCTAAACAGCTAAACACTCCCTCATCCAGGAGTCGCAAACTCTTAACGGCCAAAGCTTCCGAGGCCACCTTAATCCATCTTCTCTCTTCCACTCCAACTACACAAATAGACGTCTCTAGCTCCGCATATTAGCGCTATTGACCGTGCTTGTGTGCATGCATGATCGTCTCAGGGACTGAGATTCTTCCCTCCTTCTTTAGCCATCAATATCCTACTGACATAATGGCAATAGCTCATAG
>LQNS02278094.1:23876036-23886401 GCA_001587735.2 Parhyale hawaiensis
CACACACACACACACACACGTAGATACAAGCGTATTAATATATAGATTACATCATTATCAAAGTACGCGTTATCTATAAAACAAGACAATTTTAGAAATTTATCTCCTGGTATCGTGTTGCAATTGTCAAACGCTTCTTTTGTCAGACCACCTTAACTTAGTTCTGGAGACCAGGCTAATTAAACTATTCAATGATAATAATTTAAAGCTACTCAGATACATCGAGCACTCTCAAGACTTTATCTTACGGAGTACAATTGAGTTCTCGAAAGTTTCAAGGGCACTCAATTAAGATCAAATTGTTTAAAGACGATCCTAGCAGTGAACACCAGGATATTAAAGGTTTTCTCCTGAAACTAACACGTTATAGAGTTATTTCACAATCTAAGAGTAATCAAACATCTCACAGCAACCACTAGCAGATACTTAGCCTATTAAGTTAGATAGCATGGTAAATATTTTTGAGCAAAATCTAGATTATTCTAGAATATTTTTTTCCCTCAAACTACATTATTTTCCTCGGAAGAATGTGGCAGCCTGCCCCCTGCGGGGCACGTGGCACAGGAAACTGTGTTCGGACGACTGCGTCGCGCAGGCCGACACAGGTCTACACCCGTGCTGTCCGGCGTGTCAATATGCGCGCTTAGCTAAGAACCAGTGAGACACAGTTTTCTGCTTTGCTCTGTGCTGTGTCACCTGCGTCTCATTGTGCGCCCGGCCTTACACAGGGATCACAGTGACTCAAGTTCGGCGTCGAGGACACAGGTGTTACAATTGCATATACATATATCCGTTTTCCTTTTATAATCTATTATTGTATACTGAACGTTAATTGCCCTGTTGTCAACATAAACAAATTAAAAATACATACCGGTACGATTCCGTGGCTTTCTTCGTTGCTTCCGAGTTCTGCGAAACAACCACCAGCTGGTACCCGGGGTCACGTTCTCATTTGCACGCGCTTCGATGAATCAGGCGCAGTTTCTGTGGCCGCGAAACATTAAGATTCTGACGGTTCCCCTTCAAGTTTACACGCGCAGAAATAATTTTACGTAATCTGAAGGTTTCTCTGTGGCCACGGTATTATTATTAGGTAATTATAACACTTTGTTTAACCTTGTGGACACGGAAAAAAAGCCCTGCACACCGAGACTTCTGGTAAAATATTGCAAATTATTCGAGCAAAATTTTACAACACGTCTTGTAAGGCTACTTTTAACAATGACCTCAAATATTTTATTATAGTCCAAGCACAGAACTGTTTACGTGAGCAGTACAGCCTTGCAATAACTATTATCGATACATTTATTTTATAGTCACTATAAAAAATCTCAGTCTCCTACAGTCGTCAACTCTAGGTAGTTAGATTCTAAAACATTTCATTGATATATTCGATACCATTCGAGTTAACATGGCTTCAGTTTAGTAAAATCATATTTATATATTTGTCTATTACGTCTTTCATTCCTCGGTCTTTTACAATTGAACTTAGTTGCTCTAAAATGTTTTTTTTTAAATCTTAGAAAATATTTCAAAACTATAAAAAAAAACACTTCTGCTACTTTTTTCCGTTTTTCTTTTCAGGCTTCCAGCCAGTCACAACGCAATGGCAGGTTTCGCAACGAGACAAAATTATGTAGGCGCTTCTGTATCGCCACAAGCTTTAGAGTTTCTTTACAGCTCCCTTTACGCGTTTCTAACACGTTAGCTTCTCATTTTATTACCGTAGATAAAAACACTCACTTCAAGGTACCCGCTGCAATTCTGGTCAATTTTACAAGTATTTTCGCCTGTTCATCAAGAGCCGTACTCGACTGGACATTAAATATTAAGATGACGTGAAAAGTTCTCTTGGTAGCGGCGCTGCATGATACGAGGGTTCAATTTCATGGTCAGGTCAAAGTAAGGTTGCTCAAGTTCACACACGCACCAGGGCAAAGGTGGCAGTGACACGCGCCGTGGACCTATACAACCTCACTCTACAACAGCAAGTAGCACACTGAACTATTTCCAGGCATCACACAGACGGACTTCCCTCGGCATGAATTACCCATGGCCGCCTCGGAGCTCTGGCTGTGGCTTTCTGAATTTCTCAACAGTGCTGTTAAAAACCAAACCGTTTCTCGCGTCAAATATTGACGGCAACAAGGCTTGGTTTAAATCAGGGATTAAGGCAGGAGAAAGTAGCGAAGATTTTTCTCGGCAGCTCTTTACTCTGAAGAAAACTACAGTATGTGACATCATTGCAGTTATTTCTGCGATCTAGATTTTTACAAGCGAAATACGATCTTGTTTTGACTATTTGCGTGTTCGATGGGGTGGTGAAAGTATGCCTTCGAGGCTTAACTAGTCCCAAATTTCAGACAGAAGTTTTCGCTTTGTCATTTTGATTCGTTATTGCAAGTGGGCTAACACTACCGCAGAAATTGTTCTGGCACTTTGGCGACCCCGTTGCCTTGACTATAACTTACAGTTCAGTAAAATGGGGTAAAATGGGTAACCCACATTAAGGGTAAAAAATGAGCTATTATTTGTTACTGCAAGGGAGGGAGCCCATTTTTTATCCCTACTGTGGGTTATCCATTTTTCGCCACTTTACTATATTTGATTATCACCCAAAGTGAAAAGTATATTCCTAGTTTCTGTAGTTTGACCATTGCCGCTTGCCATAGCGTTCAAACCGCAAGAAACCACTCATATCTATCACCGGCAAAATAAGTATGAGAGGTGATAATGATTTCCCAAGTAACAATTCGACGTTGATTCGACGTAGAAACCTGGGCCCAGATTTTCGAAGCTACTAACAATGTTGTAAGTTGTAACTCCCTAGTTTAGCTTGTATCTCGATTTACTGTATTGTAACTCCTGCCAAATTTATCAAGTTGCTTGCTTGTTGTAACTCATTTATCTAGTACCTCGAATTATAACGCGGTTGAAGAAAAAAAACTTTTTTCCTGCAAAAATTAGAAGAGACAAGCTAGAAAATCTTGCAATGTATGTTATATCTTTGCTAGACCTTGGGAAACCTTGTAAGTGGTTACAGCACTCGAGTCTCAGCGTGTAAACTAAAACAAAACGCTGATATAATCCACCTGCACCAGGAAGCAAAGAATGCAACGGGAGGACTCAATAGGACTAAAATAAAACTTAGCCGTGACCGCACGTAGCAAATTTACATCATGTCGACGAGTCGAAGTGTTTAGGTGTGGGACCCCAGGCCTTCGTATGTTGTTTTCTTGAGCATATTACCGTATTTTTTCGATTTATTTCATTCATTCTCCCGCTCATGACTGGCCAGCTATTTGAGCTGCAAAATACTGTAAAATGTTGTCGACAACTACAGAAAGTTCAAGCAATGGGCTAACTGTTACTGTGGTTTCTCTCGCGTACAGATTGGCTATATTGGTGCTTATATTTGTTGGTAAGGAATAAATACGATCTGTGAAGAGCACTATAAACTGAATATGAACTGTAAATAAGGCTCAATCAAGAAAAAAAGTTAAATCATGTCGCCGAAAAGGAACAAATTCGGCGCTAGTGCCGTGAAAGTTTCCACCAGCGTGCACTGCAATTTTCTATAGATAATTGCTAAATTAATATATATTATCCTAATTTAAAACCACTATCGTATGGCAAATTACATAAATGAAATATGAGTCGACACAAACTAATATTAAAATTTACCGTTTCGGGAATTTTATCCCATCACCAGAAACCTAATAAAATCTTCTAAGGATGCCTAACAAAAGTTTTATTTAAAGAGACCTAAGTGCTAGCACTATCGAAACTTAGGGCTCCTTAACTAAAACTCTTGTTAGGCATCCTTAGAAGATTTCATTAGGTTTCTGATGATGGGATAAAATTTCCGAAACGTTAAATTTTAATATTAGTTTGTGTCGACTTTTATTTCATTTTTATCCTAATTCATTTATATGTTAGAAATCAATTTTGCAATTTAAAGCGATTTTTCTGTTTAAATTAGTTAAAATACTTTTAGGCTGCTCAGCCATAGATTCGTCGATGATGACGTCACTTTTTGGGTCGAATTTCTCGTGAGTCCTCTCGTTACTCCCTTTGCTTTCTGACATGCATACAGGTGGTTCGTTGAATGGAAGATGCAAACTTACACCATTGGTTATTCCACGAAAAGAAGACGTAAAGCGACCGTTTATTGGTTGTAGTAGTGATCTATAACTTCCAATCACAAGGCAGATAGAATACTGCCTTGTATCGTCGTAGTAAGATACAACCTTGCAAGTTTTACAACATTGTAAATGTTAGTAAATCTGGGCCCAGTTGCTGGGGAGTCTACATAGCACGTTGATCTGTGGACTCCAGATAACGTTTTTAGCACGATGTGACCAGCACGTTGTGAGGCAACGTGCTGACAACGTTAAGATAACCTCCATGGCTACCTGACATTGTCAATTTAGCTCCAGATAACGTTGTTAGCACGTCGTATCACAACGTGCTATCTATGCGCTGGGCACGTCCTTATTAGCGAGCACGTTGCAGCATAACGTGCTAGAGACGTGTCCAGCACATTGTATCAGAACGTGCTAACAACGTTGTCTGGAGTCCACCGACCAACGTGCATATCACGTTGAGCCACCGTTAAAAACGTTGAATCTACGTCGTGTGTTAGCGGGGTTATAGTTCTATATTTGTTTGTCTGTCCGCCCAAAAAGAGGATGAAGGCGTTGAGCAATGCTCATAATTAGTTTGCACTGAGTCAGGTGAGTTGACCTAGATGGACAAAATGCCAAAACTCTAGAGTAAGCTGGTCGTCAAAAAACGGTGGCATTGAAACTTGCCTACCGCTGGTGATAGTCTTACGCCCTGGAATGTTCTATATAGTTTAGATATTGTTTTTGGTGGCACAGCTTTGTGCAAGCTGTAGCGTCCTCGGATGTAGAATTGCTTGGCGGGGTAACTTATGCGTTAGTGTGCGCCCGCCGTAAACCTCCTGAAAACTCTATTCTACGGAGCAAGAGCGAGTTTCTGGAAGTCTCAAGAGCGCCCGATTGAGAACCATTGCCTAAAAGTCAATCCAGCGGTGCGACGCCAGAGCACCTGCGTGAAGATCGGCGAAAGTTAAGCCTCGAAGGTTTAATTTTGACGCCCACTCAAACATGCCTCAAGTTAAATTTCATTCATTTTCAGTTTTTAAATATACGTTGACTCTATTTAGCTATAAATATAGTTCTAAGCTTCAATTAAGGGCATCATCACTCGATTTCATGCTATGTAACTCTACATTCAGCCATTTAATTTTTTCCTGCCTTGTTTATTGGTATCGACTGGACAAAAATTAACTTAAATTCTCATCCACTTCCATTCAACTCCTTAAACAGTAGCTCCATCTAACTCCAAAAACCTTCAGAAGCCCCCATATAGTTCCATTTTATTCCAATTTTACCATATTACTCCATTCAAGTCTACGTAAGTTCAATGAAATCAGCTAATCTCCTTACAGTCCACTTAGTTATTTTTGCTATATTTAACCTCAGTGCATTCCATTCATCTCCGCATCGACCTTATTTTAATGCCACATTAAGTCCATTAATTAATTCACGCAATTACATTTGCTTCTTATTCCATTTCTTCAATTTAATTCTTTAAAACTGTATTAACTTCTGTGGTCGCTGCACATATTTCCTTGAAACGTCATGCAGCGCCATTTTATCCATTTAAACATATTTACGTCCTACTGCGTATAAGAAGTCTCTCGATCGGACACCGAAATTAAGCAGTCGAGTTCTGACTTGTCCGGCACTGCAGACAGATGCCCTGGCTTCGACCTGTTGAATTGAGCTCAAGTCTTGACCCTTATTCGGTTAGCCTTGAGACTTTCAGAAACTTACACTTGTTCCATGAGATGCAGTTTTCATCTGGCCCAACGCAATCTCGCTGTTTTCAGCACTTGCAACACAATTGAAAGTGGCAAGGCCAAAGCCTCTGACCGCAGTTTGGGATAAGTTAAGCCTTGAAAATTTAATTACGGCCTTCAGTCGAACAACCCCTTAAATGGAGTTGAATTTATGTAAAACTTTCAGATGAAGTTGCAAAAATGGAGCAGAATGAACTAGCCTCGAGTGAAATAAAGTTGAATTTACTGGAATGGAGTTGCATTGGCTGAGATCAAACTGCATGGATTGGGATGAAATAGAATAACGTTGGAGTTAGAGTTAATGAGAAAATTTATGAAATTTAATCGAAATAAATCTGCATAAATTTAAACATTGGAAACAGTTTGTATGAGTGGAAATAGAGGAAAACCCTGATTAACATACCGGTTAGTTTCAATAATATAGAATACGATCAACATAGTTTCGATTTAGATACCGAAACTCCCAATTAAGATATGAAATCAACACCGTTATTCAATTAACATAGTATTTCGACGACATAGAGAGTTGTTCAGTTACTACTTATTTCCATTATCATATAGATTCGATTTACATAGCCGCTCCCCCCCCCCCTCCATCCACTATGTTAATCGGGAGTTTCCTGTACGTTGAAATTAATGAAATTTTATCTCACATTCCGAATTTCAAATAACCACTTATAAGAAATTTCAATTTGCTTAATTTTCACCTTTGAATTAAACATTTAATGGCGAGTTCGACTGAGCACTGAAACTACGCATCTGAGACTTGTCTTGTTCGATACTGCAAATAGAAGCTTTGACTTAGCAGCGCTGCACGTGTTAGAAGCAAACCAATTACGTTTGGCCGGCTGAAAACTCCATTTTAAGGAACACTAGTAAGTTGCCATAAGTCTTAAGGACACTCGCTTGAAGGTCAATGTTTTGAGCTCAATTCAACAGGTCGATGCCAGGGCGCCTAGGACAAGTCAAGCTTCAAATATTAAGGCTTAATTCAAACGCCCAATCGTATGCGCCTTGATTCAATATTTAAGTCAAGATTTGAAGTTAAGCCAGACAGGGAGAATTGTGTTGGCATAGGATGGCTTGCAATGGAGTAGTAACAGTTGGAGCAGCTGGAAAACTTTCATCGGATGGAGGAGCTGGCGAACTCGGGGCAGCTGGGTAAGTTTTGCAGTGATCAGGATATCAGTCGGGGGGCGATGCTGTAGTTGGAGCAGTAGCAAAAAAAAAAAGAAATATAGCAATCAACAGCTTGTGCTTTTTCAGTATCAAGTAGACAGCAAAGCCGCCAGCACGGTTCTTCTCAGGAACGTAAGGTTTATTTATTTTGCAGGACCTGCCATCATTTAAGGATGGAGATACCTACCTATTTTGCTGAGTTCTATCGATCAAATTTTGGCCGAGGATTAGCCCGGATCTTCATCCATGGTAATTTGCTGGGTAACTACGACAAATTTACTATATCTTCAAAACTATCTTTTGAGAAAGCATGAAGTACAGTACAACCAGTATAATGTAGACTTTCCTAACTTGAAAAATCTTCCAAGTGTAGACTCCGTGAACTGTAGACTCTGTATGGCGTGCTGCGTAGACAGCTAAATTACAGCGACATTAGTTGCACGTTTCTCTGACTGTTTAGTCGCCGGCTGGTCACAATGTTGACACATCTAAAGTTACATGATCATTTTTGATGGGCGGTACTGGTGGTGTCTTTCATATGCTGATATACCCTAGTACCCTCGAATTTATGCTTGTATATCTGTCAGTTTTCTATGACGTGTAAATTACAGATAAGTGATATCGGTATTATATACTGCTAGTGGACCCGCGCGTGAAAAAATTCATGCAATAATCGATATGTTTTTTTATTAGTCTAGGCCGTTGCGGAATCTTCTCTTCTCTGATTTGCTTCATTTTCTTCATTAATCCTATGTCGTGCTTTAAACCTTAGGGCTTTTTTTTCTCTGACTTGTTGCTTCCTCATTTTCTCGCTCACGCTTATCGATCAGCAGCTTTCATTCACTTCTGTAACCTTTCTGCTTCAAGCCTTTCTTAACTGTAACGCATAGACGATTCATCTCTCTCCAAGGATTCGTAGCACATGTCGATGTTTAGACTGCAGTAGTCTCGTACTACTTATACATTCCCTATCTTCCTTCTTGACTAGGCGTGCGTCTTCAATAGTGAGAGGCAGACGTAAATCTTGAGTAAAACACTGCAATAAATTTGAATGTTGCTCCAGCCAGCTTGTATACATGTAAGCGCTCCGTATCTAAGATACGGTCTTGCGAACTTCAATATCTGTTTCGCTGAAGTGCTGAAATTTGGGGCTATGGAGCAAAATGCGCACCGTCAGAGAAGGACAGTGTGAGGGGTGATATGCGTGGTATGGAGCTGGAGGCGCACATGGTAATGGACAGAAATACATGGGAATATCAAGATCTGCTTTACCAACCCCCGTTTGAATGGGAATAAAACTGCTGTAGAAGAAGAAAACAAAAAAAGATAAAGACAGTAAGCTCGAATAAATAGTTGTCTTCCACCCGTGAAGAAACATCATCTCGTGAGTGCTCCATTAGTCATCTGCCGTATTCATACGTCGTGCCCTGAGAGAAAAAAGTTATAACATCAATTCCAGAAAGTGCATGCACATTGTCCCTATTTTAAGAAGTATTTCAAGCAAGAATAATTGTCTTCAGATACAGGGATAAGAGATCAGCCTTCGCCATCTTCTGCAACCTTGTCGTCGATTTACAAAATCAGCAATCTGACTTATTTTTCGTCTATCTATTTCCTTTAACGCTTACTCGAAATAAATACATACGCCAAGCGTTTTGTTAGGTATATAAGGATAGGCTCGTCAGTTACTGTGTAGCATAGACTCTCTGTTGAGTGTAGAAGCATACACTTCACAGGCTTGAGTGTTTACTTTCAAGGGGTGAGGGGTGAAATCATCCAATGTTGTATGGCATTCAGCCGGAAGATATGATCAGCAGACTGGTAGACAAATGGAAGAACTGGAACTATAGTTCCCCGTTTCCTTATGTCTAACATAATTTCCAATATTTTAAACTAGCATATGGTGCACTTTGCAGTAATTAAAAGGACAGTATACTTCGAGAATTTGAAACACTTTACCATATAACCAATCAATCACTAGTCATCGTTTTAAAGCAGAGGTGGGCAAACCAAGACCCGCAGGACACATCCTGCCAGTCAGATTTTTTAATCCGGTCTGCCGAAGACTTGAGGATTATCAGTATATTAACCAATTTTAAGAGTTTATATAATGTCACATTTATTCTAAAATTACATGTGTTCACCAAAAATGGGACTTTTCATTTATGTTTGGAATTGAATGTAAGTACAGTATTAACACAACGTTCATTTCTTCTATTTATGTCTGATATGTATGCATCGCCTGCTGGACCGGCCCCGTCCGTCAATTTTTAAAAGTCCCTTTGGCGCCTGAGTCACAGAGTTTACCCACCCCTGAAATAGAGTGCTTCAACAAACTATATATTTACCATTCGCTGTGGATATTCACAGCACCAGCCCCTGCTTACCACTCTGTTGCCTCCCAATAGCAAATGTTTGGGTATTTAACCGATGCTATCGGATACCACTCGCTATTTATTCATAGGCAGCTGATATATGTATGCCTATAAATTTCAAATTGGGCTGACACTGCGCAATACTCAGCTCTCGTGTTCTTCAAAGCCAAGGCACAACACTTACGCTCGTACGTAAGTGTTGCGAACGATTCTATAACAATCGCTCGCTATACTTACAGCTATGCGCAATCACTGGACCAAATTCAGTTATTGCGCTGCTCAAACGAGGGAATAAAGATACTCACTGCGTAAAACCACCGCTAATTTCTGCGGTTACGGCCCGAGGAGCGGCTGTGGAGATATGGCATAGTGCTGCTCTAACGAGTGAACGCATTAACGTGCTGATGATAATGGTGCGCCCTGGCCTCTGAGGAGCCCTTTGGGCCCGATGCTCACTGCCGGTACTGCTGAGGAGGCTCTGCATCTCACTTAGTGGCACTGTGCCTTGTGTGCCTCAATGGCTGGTGTGACACTGACATGAGCCTCAGTGACTTGTGCAGCACTGACATGAGCCTCAGTGACTTGTGTAGCACTGACGTGAGCCTCAGTGACTTGTGCAGCACGGACATGAGCCTCAGTGACTTGTGTAGCACTGACGTGAGCCTCAGTGACTTGTGCAGCACTGACATGAGCCTCAGTGACTTGTGTAGCACTGACATGAGCCTCAGTGACTTGTGTAGCACTGACATGAGCCTCAGTGACTTGTGCAGCACTGACATGAGCCTCAGTGACTTGTGTAGCACTGACGTGAGCCTCAGTGACTTGTGCAGCACTGACGTGAGCCTCAGTGACTTGTGCAGCACTGACATGAGCCTCAGTGACTTGTGCAGCACTGACGTGAGCCTCAGTGACTTGTGTAGC
>LQNS02278094.1:23927237-23939357 GCA_001587735.2 Parhyale hawaiensis
ATTATTATTAAAACTTCACGCTTGAGCTCCCACGGACAGGTAATACAACCTAAATGAAGCATCTTGCAACACCGGGAAGCCCAAAACGCTGCTAAAGGAAATCCAGCAAAAAAAAAAAACATTAACAGCTGACTTGAACGCCTGCAGGCCGATACGAACAAAAGCCGATGCCTGCAACAAATTCCAAACCTTAGCCGACCAGGGCACGAAGCACCGACAGAATTGATTAGTTCGACACCTGACAGCCTCCAAAGTGAAAGAGTGCGCTCCGCGCGCAGCACGAGTCTCTCTCCCGAAAACCTTGAGGGCAGGGAGAGAAGAATACAACCTATGCCTCTCATTGTTGTACACGTTATAGAACATACATAGCTCTGCTACTCTTCTCCTGTGGGACATGTTCACCAGATCATTATCAGCGCACAGCCTGCTGGCTGAACTAACAAGTCGGTCCAACAGACGTAAGTGAGTGTCAGCAGCTGAAGTGCAGACCGGGGAGCAATACTCCAACACAGGCTGCAAAAACGCGTAAAAACATCTGCGGACAACCTGACTGTCACCAAACACAGGATTCACCTTACGCAGGAGCCCAATCTTAGTGGAAGCACGTGACATCAACCTCCTAATATGCGGCTCATAAGAAAGCTTCTCATCAAAGACAACACCAAGAATCTTCAAGGAGCTAGACTCCTGAAGCAAAGTGTCATTAATCTAGAGTAGGGGATGTTGCGGTACAAATGTCCGAGACCGACTGATAATCATCGACTTGGTCTTACTGGCATTCAGCTTCATACACCAGGCCGAGCACCATGAACTAATGCGTGACAAATCCCTATTTAGAGACTGAGCGACAGAATCACGCAGGCGAGGAGCAGGTATCACTGCCATCAAAGTTGAATCGTCGGCATAGTTGATCATCGTGTTTTCAAGCGAAGAGAACATGTCACTAGTATAGAGAACGAACAACAGCGGACCAAGCCAGACACCACCGCGACTGAGGCGCTCAAAACGCCGTCAACAGACACACTCTGCGTTCGCTCAGTTACAAAATCGCGAATGATTGATTGTAAGACCAGAAATTATGGTTGCCTTCTTTCAATACCAGGCGATAGTGAGCACAATGATTATGGTTGTTCTGCTCTGGATGCCAGATTCTGACAGAGACAGAGATATTAGTAACTTTTGCCCGAGATCAGATGGTAAAACAACAGAGACGTTGGCAGCGTTTAGTTAGGGATCATTTGCGAGTAATTAAAGAGATTTCACGTAGTATTTTGAGGATCGAGTGGAAGTATCTATCTAGCTTCATGTTCGATATCCAACATTAACAGGGTCTGAGATTTTCATAGCTCGGTCTATGACTATATTAAATAGAACTGACATTTTTACTGATTTTCTAACTTTTTTTCAGCATCTGAGAAGTATTGGAGAGTTTTTCAGTTGTTTTTCATAGATTAGGAACTGTTCGCAAGGCAACAGTAGTCGTGGCTAGTGAAACACAATGGTTAATAAAGGGTTAAAACGAAGATATGTGACTACGACCATTTGATATTCATATGCAATTAAGATATAATAGTATGGATGCCTTGTTAAAATGAATATCAGTAACCAGGTAATGTTTGGCAGATATTAAATTTCACACTCATTAATATATTCACGAAAACTGAAGCTACACGACAAAATATATTTGGTTAAACTATGGCTAAACAACCTTGAATATTTGGTGAAAGTAATCGGCAATTTTGAAAGATAAATTCTGATGATTATTTATCCAAATATCAAATTCAGATACACGGGCAGGAAATTTCTTTCAAAACTGAACACAAAGAACTGCTCACAATAGTTCTCTGTTAAGTCATCGCAGGAAACTTCATCATGGCAAATGCATCGCCTAGTAAAAACAACTCCTAGTTAACTTATTTCTTGGTAAATACACCATTATTACTGAAACTATACGCCCAAGCGCCAATGGACGAGTAGTAATTTATATCCCAGAAGGGCATTAAAAATCACTAAAAAAAACCCTCGCTTTTATCTAAAAACGCTTGTAAATCAGCAGAGCTGTACAAGGGTCCCATCACTGTATTCCATGTCATCACAGCTTGGGGTGCAAAACACCCCCTGAGAGGACGTATTTGACACCATGCATACCATACTGTAAAGGGGTGGGCTTCAGCGGCAGCTTGAGTGTTTCTCCCAAAGACGTTGAGGACAAAGCTAGAGAAATTCAACCATTGCCTAATAAGCTTACTGTGGGTTAATATGTCATTATTCATGTGCACTTCAAACCCTTCAAGGACATGGAGTGCACCCTTGAATTACGTAGGCTTTGCTCACCCTCTGTTTCGAGCCGTCTGCCCCCACCCCCAAAGAGAACTTTGTCCGTTGTCTTAGACTTGCTGTAGCTAGGCTTAAGGGAATCATTTTTTAATACAACTGTATTTTTTATATTCCCTATCGTTCATTGTTCACTGCAGGGCTGGATTTATGGGGAGGCAGTGAGGCAATTGCTCCGGTCTCCGCTGCCAATGGGATCCCTCTTCTGAAAAAGAAGGTACATAAAAATGTTTGAGAATATTACTTTACACTGCCATAGCTATAACTTGATCGTTCAGCAGACTGAAGCTTTTGACATCTATTCTCAAGGCCTCTAGTTCAAACATCGCTGCAAGCTAGGCAAGTTCTTCGCGAAGCTTGACCTGATCAGTCAGCATCCGGTCTGCGTACTGCTGTGGGTCTTCTGACCTTTCCCAGTAATGGGGAGGGTAGGGGGCGCAGGTTGTCGCATAGAGCCTTCCGCCACTGGCGCCATAACTCTAAATGATCAGTGGTCTACTGCAACTGTATGCTCCTCTGGGGCCTGTAGGCCTATATCTGTAGCATAAACCAATGCGTGTGGGTTTCCGTGTTGGAGGTATGGTCAAGTTGACTGTACCTTTCTTGTCCTCCCATGTCCCACTTAGTGCAAGTCAGACTCCGATTATCCACGCTGTTTATTTTCTCTGCTGCTAAATATAATTATTGCATGGCGACATTACCGTCAACGCGAAGAGGAACTCAGATTTTCTATTTGATTTTGGGCTCGATGAAAATGAAATTTGACTTCGATCCCTAATCATCTATTGGAGACAGTATTTGTGCTACGCATTTTTGAACTTACAGCCCATTTCTAAATTTAAAATCCTGTATGACTTCTCGGAAACTTAAATTCTGTTTGTGGATTCAGATACACTGGCAGTTTTGAATCACTTATAGTAAAAAATACCTAAATATATACAATACTGCACGTTGAATTTGTCACTATGAACTTGCTTTACAATTATGCTGTTGATAGAAAATTAGTTCATGGTTAAAATTAAAGTGCAAATACTATACACTCATATTTTTTCATGAGCAAAATGAAATTAATTTACAACTCTAACGCAGTTAGCGGTCTCTTTTTTAAATAAAACAGAAATTCATAATAGAGGACAGATTTTCACAGTTGGCTGTAGGAACCAAACGTCGCTTATGAGCAACGTGTAAATAAAATATCTGGTCGTAAGAACTAAGGCGAGAATCTTTGCTGGAGATCATGGCCGCACCACATCATCACATCGTACAACACTAGTGGGAAAGATTAGTGGGAAAGATGATTTGCATGTAGATATAGTTAACCGCTAAGCTAATTCATGGAAGCTGAATGAAGTTGTACGTATAAACAGTTCATATTAAATAAAAAATTAAGCATAATCCAGTTGATAACTGAATAAATTTGCAAGTATAAATAGTTAAGCATGATGCTAGAACTCAAAAAACAAAGCCAGAGGAGTGGACCTATTTACCTAGCCTTCCAAAAGGCATTTAACAAAGTCCCCATAATAGTTAATGAAAAAAGTGAAAGCCCATGGCATACAGGGATACTATGCACGTTGAATCAGACCATGGCTCACTGGTCGGCAGCGGCGAGTGAAACTCCAATGAGTGTTGAATGACTGAACTCCGGTCTCATCTGGCCCTCCACTTGGTAGCGTGCTTGGCCCATTCTTGTTCATAATTTACATCGATGATCTTGACCGTACCATACGCAGTTGAGTCAGCAAATTTGTAGATGATACCCAATATGTTACGCTACTGTGTCGACCAGAGATAGACTCGAGCTCCAACAAGATCTCAACCTCTTCATGAAATGGACCGCTACGTGGCAGATAAATATCAATGTTGACAAAAGTTCGGTATGCACACAGGACATCAGAATACCTTAACCCAATTGGAAATGAACGGAATAGAAGTAGCAGCTGTAACCCAACGGAATGACCTGAGATTGACCCTCACAAACAAAAATTTAAAACGATCAACAAGTTGACTAGTGTGTCAAAATAGTAGATTGATGAACTCCAGAACCCCAACACTGTCCTTTGTGCCTTCTTCGCAGGGGATGTTGCAGCTGACCGTAATTTCTGCTGAGAAAGTTAGTTTTGTAATGTCAGGTAAGTTCTCTATTTCCCCCTTTTCTGTTCCGCGGCGGACTGTCGACCGAGATAGCTGACCTCGTACGCGGGACACCTCTAATCTCTGTCGTGTAGAATGACACAAAAGAGGCCGTCCACTGGATTATCTTTTCCTATTCTTTGCGCCTTTTTCCTGCCAGTAATAGTGCACTGAGCCAACTTATACTACTGTATATGGCAGAGGAGAGCCGATGTCGTGATAGGGTATTCCCACTAGAGCCTCCTAGCCGACTAGCATCACTGTGCGGATCGCGCCTTGGGGTGAAAAGCGGTGGGTAAACTAATAATTTATTAATAAAAAATATTCAATTGATAAAGCCGTCGTATAATGAGATATAAATACATGATTTCGAATTTAAATGTCTGTGCTGTATGTCGTGATGTATGGTACCGCCATACCTATTGGATGATATTGTATGTAATAGTATTTAGTCAATCAGGTGAAATAGTGTTAAGGCATGCAGATCTCTCTACTCGGAAAGAAATTAATGCACATACCTTACTTTCATGAAACAAGCTGTAATGTTCTTCTGTAATGTAATGTTTTGTAATTATTACATTCCACCCTGTTGGAGGGTCATTGTATGGTAGTACAATTGCGGTGCCAGTTCAATTAGCCAGTTTGGTGTGTGATGGCACTGAGCCTTGCTGAATTCGTTGTAAATTCATAGCTGAAATATTAATAAGAAATGAATGCACGCGATATTTTTAATATAAGCTGTAATAGAATAATCCAAGAACACCTCACTTTCCGCTAGTGGAGAAATGTATGATAATCAATCAATCGCTTCCTGCGGATTATCTTAATGAAGTTTGAGCACCAACCTAAGGACATAATTATAGTCCCTTTGTACTATGGACGGGTACTCCGGAATTTAGAGTTTGCTACTGAATGCTTGTCAATTTCTGGACGAAGGTCGTCTGAGGAAGTCGGACACTCAGTCAACAATTAATAAATAAATAGAAGCACTTGAATGGTATCATCTAAGAAAAAATTACGGGACTTTTTGGCTGAGATGTGGACGAGAGCATCCGAAACAACGGCCAAGTCTCAAACGTCAAGATCGAATGAGTGCGCTAAGCCAGCAGTTTTATTTTTTCTGCACTTTATACAGTAGTTAACTTATGTAACAGTCTCCCCACTGCTGTAGGCGGTACAGAGACAGTTAACTCATTTAGAAATCTTTTTGACAAATAATGCGAGCAACACCCTCCACAGCTACTAGCTCGTCTTCCAGGTCTCATATACTCTTAGCCGTCAAATCGCTAGAGGCCACCCTAATCCCAAACCATTGTAACGTTTCAAAATCCCCGAAGGTCTGCTGCAGCTAATTGTGCTTGCAAGATCACGCCTTTGGCTAAGATTTTTCTTAGTCCCAACTGCTCTCTTGGAATGGTCTTGTTGGTCTGTCTGCTGCCAGATAATCTAATATAATCAAATCCAAGTCCGACCTGACTTGACTCTATCCGCGACCTCACCAGATCCGACCGGGTACCCGACCCGATCCGATCAGCGACTTGATCCGATCCGCAACCAGGCTCAGCCTGATTCGATTTGATTCAATCTTATCTAATCTACTCTAATTCCTTGCTAGTTGCATAAATGTGCAGGTATAAGTCGCTTTAATCACAATGCTAGTTGCCTTCTAGCTGGACCCCGTAGATGAGCAGGTCACAGCAATCCCTATTAATCCCAGCGGTATTAAACTAACGAGGACGCGCGTCCCTCTTTTGCCGGTAGCGCCTCCGGCAATCATTATAAGCTAAGCAGTGGCTGCTTGTTTGCTTTTTTTTCGGAGCCCCACAAAATTCTCCGTTTCGGGACGGACTCTATGGCTGCTTTTCAAAACAAGTTGGATCCCTGAGCATTCAGAGCCTATGAGAAATACTGGTGAACCGAAAATATACCGGGAAATGTGCGTGTGTGTAGACACAGAGACTCTCCATAGCAGAGGTAACTCGCTGGTGCCGCAGTGGTGGTGCCGCAACAATAAAGGTTCATTCATATGAACCTTATGATAATATTAATAATAAAGTTCATTAAGTAACTAGAGCACTCTGATAGCGCATACCTCCGCCGAGCAGGGCAACGGTAACGAAAAATTCAATTTGGCTTTGAAACCATGTTTTTCATTGTATTAACACTCCAAAATCTAATCATTTGTGCACTTTGATAGTATTTACAGTTCCTGCAATTTTCGTGAAGATCCGTTCACAACTTTTTTAGTTAAGCTGCTAACAAACATTATGACAAACATGAGTCAAACATATAAACGAACAAACTTCTCTGCACTAAAATTTTTTCGTCTATGTCTTTAAGCATTGCTAAAAACTAACATAAATTTCATAAAGATTCAATCATAACTTTCTGAGTTATTGTGCTAACAAGCATAAAATCAAATACAGTGACAAACAAACGAATGAACCAACAGATCATTCCAAATATTTTGTCATTTACTCTTCGTAATATGCCTAACAACTCGCGTAAATTTCATCAAAATCCGTTCATAACTTCTTGAGTTATGACATGAAGAAAAATGAGGCAGGCAAACAAACGGATGAACGGATCTTCACCAAACGTTAATCCTCTGTTTCTCCTAACATACCTAAGAATCCCTGTCAATTTCATCAAGATCCGTTCATAACTTTTTAGCTTATCTTGGTCACAGACAGACAGAATAATAGACAGACAGACAAAGCCGACGAAAACATAACCTCCTTGACGGAGGTAATTATAGAAATATTTCAAGAAATTCACTATAGCGTCACATGGTACACAAGAGAATGTTGCCTATGTCTAGGTTACAAACAACATATGTAATTACTTATTTGATTGATTGATTTGATTTAATCGAAGTCCCGATGTTAATTAAATGTTTAAATGTATCTAAATTAGCTCAAGCAATCCTTGAAAGAAATGCCAGATTTCAAGTGGACAGTAAAGTCTTGAGCAGTTCATAGCCCAAACAACAAAGTGAATACTTATTTGGATCTTTGCTACTGATAAATCTTTACTGCCCACAACCTTCTAGAGTGCTTTTGTACAGTAGTTTATTGAAATGGAAAATATAGTTTAAAGCATTTCTTCGAACAGACGACTTCGGGAACAGACGACATCAGGACTTCAATTCTTAGCAAAAACGTCATACAGGTGTAAGAAATGTGTTCACTACTGCAAGACCCACAACACAACAATCTGAGTAACTTAACCTTAGGCAATTGTTTTAGCTCTTGATTCAAAAAGTCTAATAAATAAATCATGATTATTACATAGATAACTAATGATTCAATCAGGCTATCCACCAATAGAATGCTTTGACAGTTGTGGTTATAGCTTAAAATACATTTCCTTGATTAGTTTGAACTTAGAAGTTATCAGTTTTTTATTGGGAATCCTTGAACTAAATAGGCCCTCCAGCATTTACTGAAGGGTGAGGGATCACATTCTGAACATATTCTTGAAGTGTGCAACCAAACATAATGCTATAGGTACATGATTTAGTAGTGTAGTGTTGACTATATTTGAAGAGTTATTCACAGCAATCCAGCTTTTCTTTGCTTAAAAAATGCTTTAAAAAAAAATAGTACCGGGTGTTTTTTCTTTGTATTTTTTTTTTTTTTGTGGTTGTTTTGGGTGGGTTTCTTAATGCCAACGTTGCTTGTATCCCTTACTTTTCGCTGTTTCCTATTTTCCGCTTCACTCTCGGAACCTACAGTATGTATCTAACGAACAGTAGGAAGTTCTACAGACACGAATAGCCAATGCTCACTAGGTGGAACTCAATTACGATGTTAAACAGAAATATTCGGTCAGCCAATGAGCATTGCCCAATGCAGACTCATTGGTAATTATTTGACGTTTATAGGGCAAGCATCAAATAATGTCCCATAATAGCCCATAATTTTCCATTGAGGAACGACAACGGCCGCCTACGAGCTCCCAGTTGAGCATTCCAACAAAATTAAATCTCACGTCATCGCGTTACGTTAATGGAAAATATAGGCACGGTAATTGAAAATATAGGCACGTTAATGGAAAATATAAGCACGTTAATGGAAGATATAGGCACGGTAATGGAAAATATAGGCACGTTAATGGAAACTATAGGCACGTTAATGGAAAATATAGGCACGACATAGGAAAATATAGGCACGTTAATGGAAAATATAGGCACGTTAATGGAAGATATAGGCACGTTAATGGAAGATATAGGCACGTTCATGGAAACTATAGGCACGTTAATGGAAAATATAGGCACGACATAGGAAAATATAGGCACGTTAATGGAAAATATAGGCACGACATAGGAAAATATAGGCACGTTAATGGAAAATATAGGCACGTTAATGGAAGATATAGGCACGTTA
This sequence comes from Parhyale hawaiensis, assembly GCA_001587735.2. Lineage (NCBI taxonomy): Eukaryota > Metazoa > Arthropoda > Malacostraca > Amphipoda > Hyalidae > Parhyale > Parhyale hawaiensis. The sequence goes on from LQNS02278094.1 coordinate 23,936,093, forward strand.
ATGGAAAATATAGGCACGTTCATGGAAACTATAGGCACGTTAATGGAAAAACTAATTTTCCATTCACCCTGCAAAAAGAGTGAAAATTTCCTGTAGACAAGCAAACATGCACATTCAATCATGGAAAAATATTTAATGACGCAACATAGTGAGTAGTATCAACTAAAGTATTGTGGGTATCGATAGAGTTTAAAGTCAGGTCAATGGAAAGTACAACGCCCACAGATATTATACGGTATATGTAGCTAGACAATATTAGAATTTTATATCTCCGTTAAATGAAAGTATTCCCTTTTCACTAGTATTACTGTACTTTGGTCTATTTCGCAGTCTATTTCATAAACAAGACCGCCATGGAACCGGATTAGACGAAAAAATTTTCCCGGTCAGGATTTGTTAGGAGTTTATTTTACTATTATTAAAATTGAACATTAAACAGAAAAATGAAAACCAGCATAGCTCGAGGGCCCACTGGAACGACCTATGCAGCAGCTGGTGTAAAATACAACAAGGATAATAAACTACCTTCTAATGGGAAATTATATGACAGTTAAAACGCTAAAGACAGCAATAATTGCCAATAATAACTGCGAAACTAGTAGAATAGGCACCGCTTGTAAAAATTAGCAGCATAGGAACATTCGAAATAGCACTGATTTGCCATTATAGACATAAACAAGTATCCTAGAACTATATCAGAATTTAAATTTTGTTTTCTCACTAGAGTCGAACCGACGTTGTGAGCACGTCGGGCCCTTCCAGCCAGTGACCCACGGACACACTCACACACGCGCGGAAACTATACGGCTCCGCGGACCCTCCTCTAGCTGCAATAAAAACAACTTTTTTCATGTTCAAGTACCCTCCTCTTTCTCTAGTGTCACTGCTTCATAATAAGCGGGCACATTAAAAATTGACGTCAATAAGGATAGCACCCGTTTTGGAACGCCACTGAAAAGGTCAAAGTGAGGTGAGATACAATTTCCCCGATCTCTACACCCATGCCAGGGGAGGCGAAGGTTCACAGCCTCCACACAGCACAAATAAAATGCTCAGGTTTCGTCAGCACACGCAACAAAAAACTTTAAAACAATAATTTTCCGGCATCTGGTGCCCAAAAAGTAATTTTCAGCAATTATCATTAGAACAAATGCGCTCGTTTGCTAGCAGAATAAATCATGTTACGTTCTTAACTTCCATACAGTTTACAAATAATTACATTAGAAAATGAACACGAGCACTGCATTCACTAACATTCCTAGCAAGCTTCCATGTAATAGCTTCCTTCAATTGCAGATTTAATAACAACGAAGCTTTGAACTGAAGGTAGCCACCCAAAATATCAATGAGACAGTTAGGAAGCGTTGAAGATACTGCATGTTTCAATATGCTTTGTTCGCCTCAGACGCGTGACCCCCTGCTAATAAAAGACACAACTTCTGTTTACCAACTATTGGATAATGGTGTAGTCTAAACAAGCTCCTTGGCAGCATTGGTGCATGCGTAAGTTCTAACCATCAAAATGCATGCTTACCCCAGGGAAGTTTTAGTCCATCTAGGGCTAGGCACATTTAATGCACCTCCAATGCCCATTGTTAGCAAAAGAGCGTGCTCTAGGCATCCTCTCAATGCATTTTGGTATATGTAGAGTCCAGATCCAAGGTAGTAAATTTATTGGTTCAACTGACGGAGATGGGGAACAAGAATTGCATGACATTCATCAAACCTTATTCTCTCTGTCCTCACGCTTACGAATACATGATAAGCATGTCATCTAGAATGCAGTAAGGAGTAAACTACTCGTATGTTCATTGAAAGCCATGAATATATAATATACACCTAGATTCTTGAAATTGTTGGTCTCGAACTATATGCTCTCCGATGTTTGGAATTATACACCGAAGTCCGCTGTAACCAACTGATGTGGTCAAATTTACTGCAGAAATTCCTGCTAGAAAATTAAATGAAAATATTCCGAGGTAGAACATAGTGAGACTTGAAAGTAGGGTAACATGTCAAGTACCCGTCCACCATGCTAGTAGCCGTCCACTTGGCACAAAAAAACTTCCTGTGTGAAAACTAGCAGTGCTAGAAAGCTTAAAATGCTTGCAAAGCGACCTTCCAAAAGTAACAAATTACAGGGAAAGAAAATAGCAACAGAATGTCATTCACTGCGGTTGTAAAATCCAACTAAATATGTAACTCGAGAAAGTAAACGAGAATAACAGAGGAGATAAATATGTCTTTTTAGCAAAGCACACTGATGAATGAAGCCTAAATTCGTAATTCATGAAGAATTCAAAGGAAGCATAAAATATACCAATATAATTTTATAATTATTTTCAAGGTCTGGAATAAATGGACAGTAATTATATGAAGTAGTGAGAGACATCAACATTTTTGCAAGTCATTTTACAGAAACGGTGAACTATCTCCGTGAAAGTGAAAAAGTATATTAATAAGTTATCTATTTAAGAAGTTCATATTGTAATGAGAGCAATTATTATTACAAAACGACAAACGTTACTGCAGATTTAAGAAATAGAAGGTAGTTTTAGAAACACATATTATGGCACTAGTTATTCTCTTCATCTTATGTCTATGCCACAGTAGAATACCTTTGGACAAAAGGCGCATTATCATTCCAATTTTACAAACGTAAAATAATCATTCTCAAATTTAGTTGTATTTTGTTTTCAACGTCAGCAAGAACAAACTCGCAAGTTTGCCTTCCTTATTCTGATCATTTTTGTTCACTTCACTACAAATTAACTTGTTTGCCAACATCGGCAAAGAGTCTCAGGAAGAGCTTTACAAACATGCCGGATCTCGGCCCTCAGTCAGCACCGCGGCTCCAGACCAGAGAAACATCTTGCCTCACTAATGAGGCTGGCCGTATTTCCGCCCTACTCAGAACCTCATTACAGTTTAATGAAGTACGATAACCGCTGACCACATTTATTTGGCGGCAGTAATTCACTGTACAGCTTTACCAAACACCATGTTATGTGCTTGGAGACTTCTTCACCGGCGGGGTCTTTTCAGGAGGCAACAATCGTCAAAACAGGAAAACTGGGAAAATTAGAGAGAAGGGAAAGAACGAGGGGGAGCGACTTTAATTTCGGTATTTTCTTAGCGTTTGCCTGCTGTAGCTTGAATAGCTGAGCAGAAAATTTTTGAATAACTAGGACAACGCTTGTTGAATAACACTCATCAAGTGAGTTTTGGTTCAGTAGTTCTCATATCTAGAAGGACTTAGCCAACC
>LQNS02278094.1:23967143-23994296 GCA_001587735.2 Parhyale hawaiensis
CGCAACATTTGGCTGATGGGCGCGGTTTAGAGGCCTACGTCATCGTTCCTCAACGCTGTGATTGGCCATGGCCAACCTGCCATGTCTTCAGCGATGACGTCACAGGTCCGGGCTAGTTAAGCGAATTTTAAATATCAAGACACAGTAAGTTCCGAGACGTATCTCAACAATGTTCCAGAATTGAATCGATCACATTTCGATACGTTTTTCTTTCTCTCCGATTTTCGATAGTTCATAACCGGCAAGATCTTCTGAACATCAATAAATTTGAGAGGCAAAGAATCCACAAATTGTACTGTAAAAATTATTGTTCGTATATAATAGATGCATTGGTCAACCCGGTAGTTTAATAAAATAATTGTTTAACAATCCTCCTGTTTTAGAAAAAAATATATAGTTTATACTCCAACCGTAGTGGTCTATCAACAGCAAAAACTTTGCCAACATTCGAGCGATAACCTAATCAAAAGTAAATTTCGGTAACTAGTACATAATTTCTAAAATTCCTGCCCAAAGTAAGCATGCTTACTGTAGTCAGTGATAGCCAATTCTCCATATTCTTTTCTTCTATGTCTATATTAAGTTATCGAAGAGATTTTACGCTTTTTATTAACTTAAATAGGGCATAACGAGGAGCATTATTTTCTTGCCGGCCGTTACCATTGCCCGCTTCTCTGCTATTGGCCCGTTGCTACAGCATAGGGCGTGCCTAGATTGTGACGCAACGTCTCCGCCCGAAATTAACAGATTTTCCCTACATACCTTTACTTTACTGTGGCCACCGCCCCTTCAGGCTCTTTTCTGATCGACACTACTAGTTGAATGGAGAAACATCAACTGTATCTCATACTGAAGACTATTAAGTATGTGACCTATTCATGTAATTTTTGCTCTAAACTCCATAATTTCTGGAAAATATAGTGATTTTTGGATAATATTCGACCTATACAGCATCAACTAGAAAGCACTCTGAGAGCGCATACCTCCGCCAAGCAAGGCAACGATAACGGAAAATCTAAATTGGTTCTGAAACACGGATTTTCTTTGTATCAACACCAAAATCTAATCATTTGTGCCTTTTGATACTATTAATAATTCCTGTAATTTTCATGAAGATCTGTTAATTATGTTTTGAGTTATGCTGCTAACAAACATTATGACAAACGTAAGTCAAACAGACAAACCGATCATTGACAAATTTCAAACATTTATGTATTTTCACTTTAGTAACAACTCCTGTATATTTCATCATGATCCATTCATAAGTTTTTTATTTTTTATGCTAACAAGCATGAAACCAAACGTAGAGGCAAACACACGAACGAACAGACAGATCAACCCAAAAATTGGGTTATATGCTTTTCGTATTATACCTAACTACTGATATAAATTTCTAGAAAATCCACCAATGTCTTTTCGAGTTATGGCCTTAAGATAAAATAGGAAGACAGTCAAACAAAGAGACAGTCAGATGAACGGATTTTCACCTAAAGTTAATCATCTGTTACTCTTAACATGCTTAATAATCCCTGTAAATTTCGTAAAGATCCGTCGATAACTTTTTGAGTAATCTTGGTGACAGACAAACGGACGCACAGACAGACAAAGAGAATACCAGTTAGACAAACTCGACAAAAACATAACCTCCTTGGCGGAGGTAATTATAGTGCCCCACCGGCAGACTTTTTTTGGACAATCTCTGTTTCTTGTTCATAAATATATTTCCTTCTTGCGAAAGGCTCGGCTTCAGTGGGCAGTGAAGCTTTAGTGTAGCATATGGTGTTACCTTTTCGCTACGGACTGCATCTTTGCATGCGATCTGTATTCGTGATTGCACAAAGCAGCTGTTGTTTTGTAGAACTTTATTCTTTGAAAAGTGGTAGAATTTGACGAAGCCAGTGTAAAATTTTTCAAAGCTTTCTTTTCTGTGTTAAAGTCAGTACACAGACGATATACATAAGTATGTATAGTGTATTTTACTAGGAAGAAGCACTTTATTATTCATTCAATCTTTCACATCCATATTTCGGGAGGCAGAGGAGTCAACCGACCGCCAGCGCGTAAGAGACGCGCACGTGTATACGGCCGCGTACATTAAGCGCCTACTTAGCTGACAATGAAAACCATTTCCATTGAACCATACCTCATGACCACCAGTAATTCCCCTTTTACAGATCTGGAAATATTTGCAGAATTTCCGTGGCCGGCCGAGAAGCCGTCTCGCTCGCTTCCATTTTTGGCTTTGAGCTCGGGTTTCTTGCAAATATTTGGGAAAAATTTCTTCCGGAAGAGCCAAAAAGTGCAGCTACTTCGAGCGGGGACACTCAGAAGCAAAGATTACGTTACTACGGATTCAAGAAATGCCAATCTGATTTATTTGAAAGATTGGAGTACTGTTTTTTTCTCTGCCATGCCATGCGAAAACAACAACGAATGCACCAGGCAACACGTCGCCTCTGTATTGCTGATGGAAAGCGCATCCTCAACGGAAGAATCATACAATAATCAATTATTTTCTTACTGGTCCATCAATATAGGTAGGAGTATAAATTAGCTAAGTTGAACCTTGATTGATAAATGAAGAATTAACGTAAACTGAACCTCAACCTGGGAGGTAAAAAGAGGTGAGCGTGCTTGAGTCACTAATGTACGTAAAAAACTGGCCTATTTTTCGCCCATCTATTTTCTTAAGAGCATAACAAGAAACATACAAATATATAAATGCTAGTGGACCCGTGCGTGAAAATATTCACGCAATAATCGATACGTTTGCCCTCTTATTTGACTTGCCGTTTCCATATATTCACGATCACGCTTATTAGCAACGCTTATTCGTTTCTGTAACTCTTCTGCTTCAAGTCTTTCTTGTCACTGTGCCCCATATGCCCTTCATCTCTCCATTGATAGCACGTCTTCCTTCTTGATACTGTAGTAGTCTTGTTCTTCTCTTACGTTCCAAATCCTCTTTCTTAATTAAACGTACGTCTTCCAAAGTAAAATCTCAAGTAAAACACAGCAATAAATTTGAATGCCCCTACAGTCAGCTTGTATGGAATGTGAGTGGCCCGTATCCATAATACTGTTTTCCACACTTAACTTGCTGCTTCGCTGATGTGCTCGGCCGTGAAATACTTGAAGAAAAAGCTACATCTTCAAATTTAATAAGAAAGACAGTAAGCTAGAAGAAATAATTGTCTACTGCCCGTGAATTATCATCACCTCCTGAGTGCCCCGTTGATTATGTGTCGTGACCAGAGCGAAAAAAGTTACGAAACCGGACTCCAGAAGCTACATGCATTTTGTCCCGATATCAAGAAGTGTTCCAAGCAATAAGTGCATCCAGATGAAGAGACATGGACCCAATTTTCACCATATTCTGCAAACTGGTCATCGATCTATACGAAAACGTTGTTACGGTATGATGAAAGTGAATGGAGAGCCCATGGGCGTGTTGGGATGTGGAATAAAACAGGTCTTAATTTAACAATATTTATCAATAAATCAATCATAATTAATGAGGAACTTAGGAGATATAAAAAAATGAGACACGATCGAGCTGAAAATTGAGCTACTGCTTCCTTATCAGCTCATGTGATATTGGTGTAGGGTCTTACAGCTCCATTAATACTTTTATTCGAAATACGCCTATCCCACTGGAAGGCTCGAATTTCCAATAGTGCACCGCGTAACAGGGATTAATTTGGACACAAAATTATAGTACACACATGGAATACAACATCCCAACGCCGCACCAGCAACGCTCACTACCGAATATTAGGAGGACACCCAACCTCCGACATTTAATCAAATAATCTTAAATTTAACATGCACTTGGCAAATAACGGTGTCTCACCTGGAAGATGGCAGCGACGAGCCTAAATTGCGGGGAAATCATAGGCATGATCTTTTCTACCTACTATCAAAATCATCGAACATTTATGAGGAAACCTAAACCACAATGGAAACTCTTTAAATTTGACTCAGACAAAAGTCGGGCACTCCATGAAAATTCTACTAACCTGAACATCTGCGTACGTATGCATTAAACAAAATGTCAGTACAAAACTCTAGAACACCTGTGGTGGTGTCCCTTTGATGCAGCTTCACTTCACAACCTTCATAAGAAGTGACGGCAGACTCATAAAAGCGATGTGGAAGTTATGCACACAGCCTGAATGTGCAGATAGATGCCAAGGCGCAGAGAGTGCAGAAATCTAGTTGGCGTCTATGCACGATGAGTACACTTGTGGTGAGTAAACTGGTGGTGATTGATCCCTCCCTCCTGTATGGTGAAAGGCAGCATTAGCTAGAATGTTGAATTTTCTTTTTTTTTTTTTTGTTTTCTGCGGCTAATTCAATTATATCAGAGCGTGATATCATTCTTTATATAAATTTGATTTAGGATTTCAAATTGATTAACATAACATTCACTGTTTCAAATTTAATTTAAAATTGTATCCACATAAATTTCTAAGTAAATGCTGAAGCTGCTTCAAGTGACATATACCGATAGACTTACCACAACTCCAAATTTAATGTAATTTCGTTTGTCTTCACATTGCTGCTGCGGCTACTACGCCGTTAAAGTGCTTAGCAAGATGTGTCGTCGCCGACCTTTGCACACTATTGCACTCAGTCCCATGGGCTATACGGATTTGTCGATTTTATCAATGGGCTTCACAATACCCCGCTGAATAGGAATGAACACATGAAAAGGCATTTACCCTTATACTCAAATAAAGATAACTGGTTTTCAATGGGTAAAGATTTACATCAGTAAGCCATTGCTTGCTCTTACACGAAACACTATTCCCGTTTTTCAGTGAACGGAACCTCAATCATGCCATCTAGCCGGCATGGCACTTTTCGGTAAACTGAGTGACACTCTCTCTGTCCCAGGGCACTTTCTGCCAATTGCTTACCTTATATCCCAGTGCAAGGCACTGCCAAGCACAAAAGCTTCTTTGTGCTCGTCAGCGCGCTTCTAACGAACTCCACACTTTCAAGGTGTTCTTTCCACGACGACATAGACCGAACCTACCTACATCAGTAACCACATACGTAATATTTATATATGCGTGCTTTCCCAGCTGTATAATTAGCTATTCACAGCAGCACATATTGTTGCCCAATTATCGTCGAAAAAAAAGAACAAACTGTACTTTAATATGAGTATATAATTGACATTCAATCGTAATTTAATTAGCTTCGCAACCTAATTCATAACAACGTAACTGAATTACAAAATCTGCAACCTGACTTATTTTTCGGCTATCTATTTCCTTCAAGGCACACACGAAACAAATAAATACACGAAGCGTTTTATAAAATTAGGATAGATGGCGCAGTCAAGTGTTATTTCCGGTAGAAGCTTTGAAATTTGAACATGTCTAAAGACGGTCATGCATGCAAGCGAGCTAAGGTTCCTCGGCTGGAGCTCCTGAGTGCGACCTCCGTATCCGAGACACCGTCATCGACACTGGAAGATCTGCCCATCTTATTCCCATAGAGCTTGACAGGAGAGATATAAATACATTTACAAATATAAAAACACGATGTGAATTATTATATAGTACTGATGTTCGGTTAAAAATAGCTCCATATCGTACGTTAGTAATAAATTTATGTACTCTTTCTAGCTGTCGTAGCTTTAAAACAAGGTTATCATCTTTTGTAAAACAGTTGGCCGGTGCTGAAGTCATCGTACGCTGGCTGTACAGAGGTAGTGGCTTCCATGTAGTAGAAGTGCTGTGATTGTTGCGAAGCGTTTCAAGCTTGGCGAAGGTCATAATCAGGCTTGTTAAAGGAGCTTGATATGTGCGCTGAGTATAAGTAAAATAAAATCTTCTTTGTTCTTCTTCGGTGAAGGAAGTTATCTTATACATATAGTTTCTTTATCGCGTAGTAAGTAGCTGCCTTGTTCCTGATTGGCTCGCAGCTTGCAAGAGGAGCCAATCACGTGTGAGAACAGGCCCTCATTGTTGCGCCTGGTAGCTCTTCCTGTAACTTTAGTATACAGATCGTTCCTGTGATTTGTCCATTGATGATTGATCGCAGGTTTTGAATGAGCAGGGATTCAATTATTGGTAGGCTTTGGCCGTCGTTTTTTTCTGGTAAACTATTTGGCTCCACACGATGGTGATTATTACATTGTGTTTGATTATTTACTTCTTACGGAACACGCTCATATGAAATACAGGGACAATCAATGGTCTAAATGATAGATTGGAAGTACAGTAGGATCAGATACTGAAGAATAATCTAAAGTAAGTTAATGCCAAAATCCAAAAAAAAAAAATGAAAGTGATAAAATACAAAGAAAAGAACTACGTAAAATATAAGAAATTGGAAATGCTACAGAATGTGTCATGGATGACTGTAATCGCGCCGTTATAATTATAGCAATGTTCCTGAAAAATATGAAAATTTTTTGTGAGGCGAATATTTCTCTCCAGATTGCAATGGTTCGACACTAAAATTATACGCATGAACGGTGCCTGAAAAACATGAAAAATCAATTTCGGAATGTATTTCGTGTGAATATAATCGAGTTGAAATAGAAGGCAAAGTTGTAAAAATCATAGAAACTACAACGTTTCGACTTCTGCCTCCTGTGAACGTAATGACGTGGCAACAGAATGCTGTGCGGCACTGGCAGCTAAAATTATGAAGCGTTTGTGTTTGCTAATTCGTATAGAGTACGTGTCCGCGTAATGGATCTGCAACAGCATGTAAGTCGAGTGCTAAATGTGCCAAAGACACGAGCGATCGTAACGATTGGAAATGTACACATGTAGAGCTGTAATGGAGCTGCAGCACAAGGCAAAGTATTATCCAAAGATTACGGTTGCTGAGCAAGTCGCCCCTCACCACAGCCGGCAGATTTCCCCTTTGCCCCGAGGCAGGAAACTAAAACTTCCCCTTTGAATTCAACCCATTTCCAGCGCCCCACACACGCAGATGCTCCNCGCAGATGCTCCCCTCCTGTGCGTCCCACCAATCCAGATTTGCGAGCGACTCTCGTTCCCTTCCAGTTCTGGTGTCCAGAAAAAAGTGTCGCCAATTTGATTTCGCTTGAAAAATCCCATGAATGGAAATGAAAAAGGAAAAAAGAGCTCGCTCTCTCTCTCCTCTGTATACCTGCAGGGGTACTCTCTGGGCACTATAGCTGCTCTTGGCAATGAAATTGTAGCTGGCTTTGGAGAAGCAATATACATAGCTTTTGATAAAAGATAAGTTTTCTGTACGTCTCATATTTTGTGTATACCCGAATATTCATTACAATATCTCCTCTAAATTATTATTTAAGGCGACACACCAGTACGTGTGTGACTGATCCCAACGCTGCTACCGAAGCTCTGCCCGCTTACCATATTCTTTGCCTATATATAAGAGCTTTGAGAGGCAAATTTCTTACGCAAGACTGAGAAAAACACTGCACGAACTCTTTCTCGTAGCCTCATTGTCCTTTCATGAATTTCCAAAGGCGAAGAATAATTACTGTTCAAAAACTAATGACTTCACTTGCGTTCAAATTGCTAATTATGTAAGCAGTTTTCTTCTATTCTCAAAAATACTCCCGAGACGAACGATTTTCTGTGACTACGCATACGCCAGTGACAACAGCGGTTGTACTTGGAAATATCACAGGGGGAAAGCAAAATACAAATTTACAACTAGGGTCTTTGCAAGCTGAGCTAGGACGACCCTCTTCCGCTGGTAATTCGACCTCTTCCTTTTTGAAATGCAAATAGTGCCTGTTTTTCTTGTGAACCGTTGAAATCTGTGAAGTGTTAGCCGTTTTTCTTATAGTATATCGTACTTCATTTTGATTTTTTTTATTCTGGGGCGTGGTGTTACTGCCAGCTTCTGTTGAAGCATCTTTGTTGTTTTGGAATTACAAGGAATTGAAATTATACACGAAATACAGCATGGACACACATCTTTTTGTTCATTCTTGAAAAAGCTTGTAGCTTCTGATTAATCATTGGTGTTAATTTATTTAATATGACTTGCCCTAACATTTAGAAAATGAAAACTGCAACTTTCATCAAAACAATAGTTCGCGGGGGATTGTAATAAGCCAAGCCAAAATATGACGTTCAAAACCTCTAAAAATTTGTTCAAACATACAAAAATCTAAAGAATTCTGTGACAAAATAGTTTGATTGAATTAAGCCCGCTGCACACGAAAGATGAAACATGGAAACGTTTCATGTTCTTGGGAAAAAAAGTTTCTGTGGCTGTCACTACAACGTAAGAGGGGCATCCTGTTTTTTTCAAAACTTTTTTATTTGAGGATCGATTGTTCTGAAATTTGCACAGTATATGTATTTGTGAAAACGAAACATATTTTGCTCATAAAACTTTTTGATTTAAGCTTTAGTTTTTGAGATAATGGGGAATATATATAAATATTTATATATTTTTCAGAATTTTCAAATTAATAAAACTCAATGATTTTTCCTGCTAGAAAAAAAAACTAATGATAGTTTTGGAATTCTTGAAACATTCCTAACAATACTATAGAGCCGAATTTTTTCTATTTCTTTTTCTTTTGATACACGATTTTCGATCGCTAACAGAAATCTAGTAAAAAAAAGCAGACTTTTTAGTTTGAGCAGTGATAAAAAATATGAAAGCAAAAATTCAAAATCCGGCTCTATAGCGTTGTTGGTTAAGTATCAAGGATTCCAAAACTGCCTTTGTTTTTTTCCTAGCATGAAAATTCATTGACTTGCATTAATTTTTAGGTGAAAAAGTCACATTTTACACGATAGGCAAAAAACGTAAAATATTGTGGTATTATCCTATTCCATAATGCACGTTTTTTTCACTAGTCATAAAGTTTAAATATTGTAATCATGTTGTATTAGCATCTAAAAATAATGTGGATGAATAATTTCATTATTTTTCCCTTCCTCCCCCTCATTGGCACCCCCGTTAGGATCCCTCTTTTGGTTCTAGTGCCCAAAACCCCATGAAATTTTAGGACACAAACCAGATTTACCATTTTTTCTATTTGTTGACCGATTGTTCTGAAATTTGCACAGACGATGTATTTTTGAACAAAAAAAAACATTTTTTCCTACAACTTTTTTGATTTAGGTCTTAGTTTTCAGATAATGGAGAATGTATGAAATATATTTACCTATATATATATATATTGGAAATTTTAAAAGACTTTTTCAAAAATCCATACACTCTGCAAATTTCAGAACAATCGGTCCACAATTAAAAAAGTTATCACAAGATCATTTCCATTTTGAGCCCTCCCCCCTGCCTCCTTTGTACCCCCTTTTGGGGGTTACAGTGCGCGTAACCCCATAATAATTTGGAACACACACCCCCCCACTACCTGAGGATACTTTTTCAACAAGAAAACAAAATTTGATAATTACGAACGTAATCGCCAGAACCTGTTAGAGTAGCGCTTTAAAACATACGACGTTGCAAATTGAAACTTATCTCAAACTAGAGCACTAGAGCGCATACCTCCGCCAAGTTAGCCAACGGTAGCAAAAATTCAAATTAACTCTGAAACTATAATTTTCTTTGCATGAACTCCAAAAACTAATCATTTGTGCCTTTTTATATAAATAACAGCTTTTTCAATTTTTTTGAAGATCCGTTCCTAACTTTTTGAGTTATACTGTTAACAAACGTTATGACAAATATGAGTCAAACATATAAATGAACCACCCGATCTGCACCAAAATCTNGCATAAACTCCAAAATCTAATCATTTGTGCCTTTTTATATAAATAACAGCTTTTTCAATTTTTTTGAAGATCCGTTCCTAACTTTTTGAGTTATACTGTTAACAAACGTTATGACAAATATGAGTCAAACATATAAATGAACTACCCGATCTGCACCAAAATCTGATCATTTATGTCTTTTACCATTACTAACAACTCCAATAAATTTCATAAAGATCCATTCATTAATTTTTGAGTTATTGTGCTAACAAGCATAAAATTAAAAACAGTGACAAACGAACGAACGAACGAAGAAACGGACCATTACTAAAATTTGATAAACTACTCTTTGTTATATACCTATTAACTCATGTTAATAACTTTTTGAGTTATGGCATCGAGAAAAATGTTGCAGACAAACAAACAAACGGATGGACATATCTTCACCAAAGTTAATCATCTGTTCCTCCTAACATACCTAAAAATCCCTGTGAATTTCATCCAAATCGGTTCATAACTTTTTGAGTTATCCTGGTGACAGACAGACAAAGAGACAGACAGACAAAGAGACAGACAGACAGAGAGACAGACAGACAAACACGTCGAAAACATAACCTTCTTGGCGGAGGTAATTAAAAAAGCAAATATTTGAAACTACAATTCGAACCTGCCGTAGTGATATGACTGCAGGAGCGGCTCAGATTTTTAGCAATTTTTCCACTTTGCATGTAGTACTGGGTAAGCCGAAGCTTTAGACGATATTGAAATTCTGACCACAACGCGGCAATGCAGATTTGGAGAATAGTCCAGGCTAGGGGTTGTCTGTGTACATTTCTCTTTCACGGCTCTATCATGTATTATCCTATCCATATGATGTGCGCATTGAAGAAAATGTTGGGTTGAACTTTTGCAACTGGTACATTTTTGAGGGTGGGGGCACAAAATTATCAATTTTGGACTGATTGTTCTGAAATTTTCTCAGAATATACATTTAACAAAAAAAACACATACATTGTCCATACAACTTATTCGATTTAGGCCTCAGATTTTGTAGACCGAGATGATGGGGTATATATATAAATATATACAGTATGTATATTTTGGAAATTTCAAACGAATTGAACTCAATGAATTTTAATGCTAGAATGAAAGCAATAATAAGAAGTCATTGCTTTTTTAGTTATTTGCGAATGAAACTATCAAAAGTACTAACGAAAAGTATTTTTTCAAACATACATTTTCTATTTTTGCAAATCTTTAAAGCGATTTACTGCATTGAGCCTGTCTGCGTAGTTGCAGGGGAGTTTACACGTTTCAGGTGTAATACGGGACCACTCTCAAAAAAGCTTATATATCTTGCATATATTGAGGATTCCTTTTGTGAACAATGATTTTAAGGATTCTCCACAAATTCTCGATCGGGTTGGGGTCAGGTGATTGGCTGGGCCACTTTATCACATTAATTTTGTTGTCATCAAACCATTTTTGAATTAGCTGCGATACCTGCTTTGGGTCGTTGTCTTCTGTTCGTCCTCCCAATAGTGTTTACATTAGTTTTCACACCCTGTGATATCTTCCTTTATCGATATTTTCTGCGTGCAGGTCTACTATGCGTTTTCGAAAGCCATTAGACAACTCTTTTGACTTAAACATTTCCAAATAATCAAAAATGACACTACCTGTTGCTTTAAAATGCACTGTTGGTAACCGGTTCAAATAAGTTTTCACAACCATGGTTGGAAAAAAAAACTCAGTGTGAGTGAGTAGTGAGGTTTTAGGGGCCTTTTGGGGTTTTGTTGTTTTTTGGGGGTTTTTAAGGAGAAAAAGCTTCTAAAAGCAAATTTAATGCTTTTTATTGTTCTGCACCAATTCAACTGTGAGGTGCGTATTACTATTATAACTCATTTGACTGTTTGTCTGTCACCAAGATAACTCAAAAAGTTATGAACCGATTGGGATGAAATTTGCTCGGAGTGTTAGGTATGTTAGGAGAAACAGATGATTAACTTTTGGTGAAGATATGTCCATCCGTTTGTTTGTTTGTCTGCCTCATTTTTCTCGATGCCTTAACTCAAAAAGTTATTGATGGATTTTGATGATATTAACATGAGTTGTTCGGTATATAACAAAAAGTAATGACCAAATTTTGGTGATGATCCGTTTGTTGGTTCGTTCGTTTCTCACTGTTTTGAATTTTATGCTTGTTAGCACAATAACTCAAAAAATAATGAATGGATCTTTATGAAATTTATAGGGTTTATTAGTAATGTTTAAAGACATAAATGATCAAATTTTGATGCAGATCGGTTTGTTCGTTTGTATGTTTGACTCATGTTTGTCTTAACGTTTGTTAACAGTATTACTAAAAAATGATGAACGGATCTTCAAGGAAATTGAACAAGCTATTATTAATATAAAAAGGCACAAATTATTAAATTTTGGAGTTTATACAAAGAAAATTATGGTTCCAGAGCTAATTTGAATTTTTCGCTACCGTTGCCTCACTTGGCGGAGGTATGCGCTCTCAGAGTGCTCTAGTTATTATTGTAATTACGAATCTACTATACAACAGTATTATAAAGGAACAGAATTGTATTCAGCTGAATTACATGATTTTTATCCATATGAACTAGTAAAACTATTGAATTCAGTTGTAAAAGTAAGAGTATCTAGAATTGTATCTATAGATACTTTTAGGTATCTAGTATCTGTATCTAGATACATTTTAAGGGTGTATCTTGTATCTAGTATCTAGATACATTTTTGAGTGCCTATGCCCAGCTCTGGTTATAAATAGGCTCTGCTTTTAGAGATCTAACTATTTTGAAAATCAAAGAAGTTGCAACTGCATTGCTTGTTGCGGGATTGAAAGAAGAAAGAAGTAAGAAAGGTGATGTTTTTGTCCTGAAAGTTTCTATATTTACTGGTACGTACCGTATGTATACTCGTATCTTGCTTTTCAAAAGTACTGTTACACTGTTTCTTTTTCAGATAATTAGTGGTATTATGCAGACTTATTGGAATAATCATGTTATTAGATGAAAACTAATGCTTCAATCCATCAATCCATCCAAATAATTAATAGTTTAAAGAATAGTTTCAAAGAGTATTGAGATCGTTGTTTTTTGCATGCATGCCACCACAAGTCGGACATTGCCAAGCACCTTAACGTTAGTCGACAGACAGTGCACAGAGTTGCAAGCTATTTGAGAAAGGGTACAAACCTCTGTTATCGACCTCTCACAGACACCGTGTTATGAACACAGAGACCATTAGAATAGCCTTTGACAATGATCCAACAATCAAAATTACTCATATTGCAAGGAAAACTAAGATCTCGATGGCAACAGTGAGTAGGACTGCTAACATTGAAGGAAGAAAGAGCTGCAGATGAGTCAAGAGGCCTCTGTTAACCCCTGCAATGTGACAGAAGCATCTGGAGCAATGTGGTCGGCTTCTTAACAACCTGAAAAATCATGGGAATTGGATTGTCATTTATTGGGGATGAGAAGACATTTACGGTCGACCCAGTTGTGAAAAGGCACAATGATCGAGTTGTTAGATTCAGTCATGACATCTCTGCGTAACGATACGTGGTTACGACCAACCACCCGGCTTCTGCGTTGCTGCTTGGAATCGTGGCCTTCAATGGAAAAAGACCTCCAGTGTGGTTCTCAAGCGGCTACAGACTGACCGATGCCGACTACAAAGATGTTCTGGCCATAAAAGTCCTGCCTTGGATGAAGAAAACAACTAGAAATGCAGACTACGTGTTCCAGCAAGACGGTGCGCCTGCCCACACCGCAAAAGTCGTTCAAGAGTGGCGGGGATCAAAATGTAGTATAAATGTTTGGCTCAAAGACTTGTGGCCGCCATAGTCGTCTGACTTGAACCCTCTCGGCTACAGCGTTTGGACGCGTATCGAGAGCAAGGCTTGCAAAGTTTGTCTCAGCAGTGTAGAGGAGTTGAAGTCGTTCGTTTATCGCACATGGACCTTCATGAGGAAAAATTACTTCCGCAAAGTTGGCAAAGGTTCGATCATGTCTGAATCATGTCATTGTAGCTGAAGGAGTTCACATTCACCTGTAGTATTATGACAGTTCAATCTTATTTACATAAAAATCAACATTCGTTTTCTTGCTCTGATAACTACGTTTTTTGGAGACAGAAATAACAATATGTAATTTAAAGTGTAACAGAACTTCACAGAACCCGAATCTGTCTATATTTATTTGTATGTATGTATGTATGTATGTATATATACTTGTATATATTGAAGAAATCGATAAGAAGCAGATGAAATTTTGTTACCCACGACGCGTTTTGCTGTAGCCTCAGCTCATCAGGTGGGAGGCTTGAAGTTGACTGCCATCTTTTGCTGCCATCTTTTGTTATGTAATGCCCTCATCTTGGTATAATGGTTGACCCTTTTACGACTTCTAAGCCCAGATCAACTCCAAAATTAGGGGAAATACGTTACCATGATTTTTACCTTTTCCCTAGTATGAAAATTAATTTGTATTGATTTCAGTACTAAGGTATGTGGTTACAACAGTAACAAAATATTGATTCAATTCTAGCCAGCACCTTTCCCCAATGAAGTAGTGCAAGCCTGCTGCACGAGAACGTGAACGGCAAAACGCTTTACATTCTTAGAATTAGAATCTCATTTGCCGTGATTACAACTTAATGTGTTTGAAATTCTGTTTAAAATTTACTTAATGTGAACTTCAACTCACTCAGAAATCAATGAGCTGATGAACCTGTGCAATCAGTATTTGATATGGTACAAGAAAAGATTTTGGACAGTGCAACAATAGGCAAGCAAAAGTCATATTTCCGGTGAGCTATCGGAAGAGTATATATACAAGGGAGAAACCTTTTGTCATATAAACTCGTGGCCAGTGAGCTCAAGAAAATCAGAAATCACAACCTCTTGCCTTACGTGATGTTAATATGAGTAGTTCAAGTCTCCGGTACAAAGAAATACAATTATGAGGTAATTTGCTAAGTAATAGGTACAAAAATTCTTGAAAGTTTTGGTCAATGTAACACACACGGCTAAACTATTTTTTACTTGACATTGGGATTCCAATTATTAGTAAAATCTGTATTCAGACGTAAGGAGTGTCTTCATTATTGCAAGCACTAACCGATCAATCTGTGTACTTTGTCTTTGTGGTAACATGTGTTGTAGTTTTCGATACCAAACTTGTAACAAATAAATCACCATGGTAATTACCTAGATAACCTATTATGCAATTGTGCTTTTCACTAGTAATATGCTTTTGCTAATAGTGGGACTAGATAAAATATATATTTCTGGGTTAAGTANGTAACATGTTTTGTAGTTTTCGATACCAAACTTGTAACAAATAAATCACCATGGTAATTACCTAGATAACCTATTATGCAATTGTGCTTTTCACTAGTAATATGCTTTTGCTAATAGTGGGACTAGATAAAATATATATTTCTGGGATAAGTATGAAGTTATCAGTTTGTTGTTTGGAATCCCTGAGCTAATTAGGCCCTCCGGTATATTTTACTGAAAGGGTAGAGGGATCAGCTACTGGATATATGTAGTTTAGAAGCATACGAGGAAGAATTAAGCCACGCATGCTTTAGTATTGGAGCGTTCAGGATCGTTAAACTGTTACTCACAATTTTTCACTTTAGTTCAGTCAAAACAAGCTTATTAAAAAAACAGTACCCGCTGTTTTTTTTCGGTGTTTTAGGGTGGATTTTCTAACGCGAACCCTGAAAACAACACGTACGGCCGTGATTGGCTGAAATGTTTTCATATTAACATGAAAGTAAGTCATATTGGAATTAAATGTCAAACAAAGTGTTACAATATCTCTATAAATATATGATATAGCTAGAAGGGGTATTGAATACTTTTAAGTTAGCATTTTTTATGCCGTACTTTTTTCTCAAAATATAATTAAAAACACGAAGATACTAGCAAACTATTGAGAATTTACTATTTACGTTGAAATGATAAAAAATCATACTTATTTGAACTGCTATTATTGATTAGAATTTGCTATTTTTATATTTTTATTTTACTTGTGTGTGTCACTGTTCATCAAGAAAAAGTTTGCAGTCCGAAGCACACAGCAAAGGCAATTTAAAAGCGATTTGAGCACAATAGTTTCAATGTGATACCAGACATGGCCAAGTCACTCTCCCGATTTTCATTCAGTTGAAATTTATGGAAATTTTTGTCTCCGCTAGGAGCCTATTTTTATGTCGGCTTTGTCTTTTTCTGTCTGTTCGTCTGTCATCAAGATTACTCAATAAGTTATGGACAGATCTTTTAAAATTCTATGGGGATTCTCAGGCATGTTGGAAGGGACAGATGATTAACTTTTGGTGAAGTGAAGATGCGATAAATCGTTAGTTTGTTTGCCTCTTTTTTCTTGGTGACATACCTAAAAACGTTACAGATGGGTTTCATGAAAAATGCAGAATTATTAGTTACCTATATATGTTGCAAAGACAAAATGACAATTTTTTTTTATTATTCGCTTGTCCGCTGGTTTTTTTTTTTGTTTGCTTGTCTGTATGTTCTCAATGTTGATGTTATTTTTGGTAGCAACTAGCAAGCTAACTCAAAAAGTTATGAACGGGTCTTCGTGAAGTTTACAACAATTTTTTGAATTGTTAAAAGACATGAATGATCAAATTTTAGTGATGATCGGTTTGTGTGTTTGACTAATGTTTGTCAGAATATTTTTCTGCGACATAACTCAAAAATTTGTGTACGGATCATTATAAAATTAGCAAAAATAATAAAAGTGTTAAAAAGTAGAAATGATTAAATTTTGATAATGATCGGCCTGGCCGTATGTGTGTATGACTGATGTTTGTCAAAATATTTGTCAAAATGTAAAAAATTATGGACAGATATCCAGAGAACATACATGAATAATTATTCTCAGAAATATTAAGAAGCCCAAATGATCAAATTTTGGTGGCGATTAGTTGTTAGTTTATATAGATGACTTATGTTTTTCTTGGTGTTTGTAAGAGCATGACTGAAGAAGTTACGGACAGATATTTGAGAAAATTGCAGCAACTGTTTATGCTCTCAAGAGGCACAATGATCCAATTTTTATGATGATGAAAAAATCCTGGTTTCAGGACCAATTTGATATTTTTCTTAATATTGCTTTGTTGGGGGAGTTATGCGCTCTGAGAGGGCTTTAGTTTAAGATGAAGTTGTATGCAACGACACCATAAAATCTCAACAAATGAGCGAACAGTGCACGGAAGAATGCAGCATGAATCTTGTAAATATTTGCAGAAATGTCTAACAAGTATCAAGAACGACTACAAGCTACCAAATGCAACCGGGGTTTCCAATACTTCTGAGTTGTGTATTTTCGTATTTGTTGTGAAATATGCTTACTCATTAAGGACCATTTCCAAGTTCTTTTCATTAACATTCGGCATTTAATAATAACATATAAAGGGTGGGCCATTAGTAAGGTACCTTTTGAAATAAATTCTAATATTAAAACAAAAAAAAAATGGTTATGCGATTTGTGTTTTTTTGGAAATGAAAGAGGGATTTTAATTTTTTTTATTATTGTTTCTATTCTACCGACAATGCAGCAAATTCCTGTTAAATTCCATAAAATATGCCTCTCTCAAAATGAATCGTTACTCAGTGCAACAACGAGCAACAATCGTAGAACTTTACTTCCGAAGTAATTGTTGTTCGGTTACTGCAGTTCAGAGGATGTGCAGGAACATTGTTGGTATTGGAAGAAGTGCTTCAAAGAAGGTCATAAGGATACTGGTATTGAAATTTCGAGAACGCGGGACAACAGCAGACCAACAACGTAGTGGCAGACAGCGGGCCGTACGAAATGATGCTTCAATCGCACGTGTTGCAACGAGTGTTGCTGATCGGCCAAAAACCGTCGACTAGGATACGTTCAACTCAACTGGGAACATCATGTACTTCAGTGCGACGAATTTTAGTAAAATATCTAATAGCATCATCCATATAAACTTCAGATAACACAAAAAATCCAACCTATGGACTACCAAAAGCAGTTAGATTTTGCCAATAGGTTTTTACAGCTGGAAGAAAATGAAGAGTTTGTTAATCAACAGAAGTGTAGATTTTGGGCGCCTGAAAATCCAACACTAATTTATGAATGTCCACTTCACACAGCTAAAGTAACAGTATGGAGTAGCATCACGTCGTAGAGGATTATTGGACAATATTTTTTTGTTTAAATGCTAACAGTGATGCAATTTGTGTTAATGGAGACGCTATAAACAGATGATTTAAGAATATCTGTTTCCTGAAATTGAAGACAGCAACACAGAAAATACGTTTTTCCAACAAGATGGAGCTACAGCGCATACAGCAGGAGCAACAATTCAAATGGTGAAGACAGTTTTCCCAAGCAGATTGATTTCTCGTTTTGGCGACGTATTGTGGCCACTCAGATCTCCAGATTTAAGCGCTTCTTATTTTAACAACCACCGAGGAGGTTATGTTTCTATTGTGTCTGTCTGTCTGTTATGCTATTTGTCTGTGCGCCTCTTTGTCTGTCGCCAAAATTAATTAAATGTTATGGACGGATCTTTATGAAATTTTCATTGATTATTAGGCATGTTAACAGTAACAGATGATTAACTTTCGGTGAAAATCCGTTCATCTGTCTCTTTGTTTGTCTGCCTATTTTTAAGGCCATAACTCGAAAAGTAATAGACGAATTTTCATGAAATTTATATGAGTTGTTAGGTACAATATGAAGAGTAAATGACCAAAGTTTTCTGATGATCTGTCCGTTCGTTTGTTTGTCGCTATGTTTGATTTTATGCTTGGTAGCACAATAACTTAAAAAATAAAGGATAGATCTTAATGATATTTGCAGGAGTTGTAACTAATGCTGAAATGCATAAGTGATTAAATTTTGGTGATAATCGGTTTTTCTGCTTGTGTGTATGACTTATGTTTGTCATAATGTTTGTTAGTAGCATAACTGAAAAAGTTATGAACGGATCTTCACGAAAATTACTCGAATTGTTAATACTATCAAAAGGTACAAATGATTAGATTTTGGTGTTGATACGAAGATTGTCACGGTTTCGGAACCAATTGGATTTTCCATTACCGTTGCCTTGCTTAGAGGAGGTATGCGCTCTCAGAGTGCTCTCTAGTTTTCTCTGGGGATACGTAAGGCTATTGTTATGCCTGAACCATTGCAGCAGCTGAAAAGAAACATCAGCCAGGACATCAACAACATTTCAACAGCGACGTTAGAGAAAGTAATGAACAGCACCGTTGCAAGAGCTCGTGCTTGCTTGGCCAACAATTGAGATCATTACAAGGATATTATTTTCCATACTTAACTGTGTTGCATTCTTCTTCTATAAAAGTTTAAAATCTCCTTTTTCACTTACAATAAAAACATTGTTTTACTATGTTTAGTTTTAATTTTTATCCTGAGATGGCATTATTTTAAATTTAATACGATGAGACGCATATTAGAAATTTGGTTACCCACGACGCGCGTTTCGCCGTACCTCGGCTCATCAGGTGGGAGGTCGAAATGGTCTAATTTGAAGACGTTTAAATTTCCGAAAATCTTGGTATGATATCCCAGTAAGGTGTCGCTGAGATGCCGTTGATTCCAAACTTTTAAATATAACTTACAAACTAGCAAATGCTTCTTAAATTTTCAAACATTGCCCGCTGCGTCGACTCCAACTACTGCACATAAATGCACCGGGCGGCAGGAACCTCTTGCTTCTCATCGTAGTTTTAATTTTATAATTTTTTTTAAAAGGTACCTTACTTTTGGCCGACCCTCTACATAAACTGTTAAACCAAGGTAAAGCATCGCATTATAGGAGTGCTGAAGACCACGATGAGAAGCACAAGTAGAAGTTTAGCTACGCACGACGCGCGTCTTGCTGTACCTCAGCTCATCAGATCGGAGGCCCAGAGTTGGCAAATTTAATATACTTATTTGCTTCATGTATAAATGGACATCTTCAAGATCTTTGTTTTTATTGATCCAAGCTTTCGCAACATGTTTTCAAGGGTGAAAAACAAGAATGCGAGAGGATATATAGGTACACCTAGCAGTCGCATTCAATATACACACATTACAAAAATTCGATTTACATATGATATGATAAACAAAACTAACTTACGATTGTGTGAAAATTTTGGCAGGTCACCAGAGAACGATGTAACTATGATACCTAGTTCTCAAAAGATGTAAATTTAAATTTAAATCTAGCAAACGTCTCTTCAATTTTGAAATGCTGTCACTTGAGTCGAGACCAATTACTGCTTGAAATGCAGACCCACAGATGCACCAGGGCAAAGAAGTGGACGTTCTTCCAAAAGGCACGTCAAGGGACCACCCCGAGTGTTAGGCTAATTTCTTTATTTATTGTCCGATTGCAACGAAATTTGCGCATATGTAAAACAAAAATAAAAGAACGTTTTTACTCCTGTACATTTTCCCGTTTTTTCGTAATTTTCCTTTCATCGTAAACTAATATTATTTCTATATCTTACTAATAAATACTGCATCTCATTCAATATTCAAGCTACAAGAAAAACAAAGACAGTTTTGGAAAGAGCAATTCACTTGCTGTAAAAGTTCTTTCCCCGTTTTTTCGCTTTCTCCTCTGATTCTGTCATCTTTTGGTCTTGATTTTTGATTTTTATATTTTAATTTTTACCTCAATTTTTCAAATTCATCTCTCCATTACTGCAAAATTAGTAGGAAAAGCCAAAAACTAAAGAGTGACTTTTATGGCTATTGAATTTCTGTTTCCAATACTGTCCTTGTTTTTTATAGCATGACTATTTGATGAGATCAAGAGTTTTGAATACTGAAAAATGAAATTTTACAGGAGAAGCGAAAAACTAAAAAAAAAAGTTTTGACATGTATCTGTTGTTGCTTATAAAGAGGGTTCTTAAATTTTTTCCACAACATAAAACTATAGGTTCCTAACGGTAAAATAACAATATTATACTCTATCGAGGTGTACATCTGCTAATTCACTATTTGGTAGCTGATTTATTGTTCGTCTGAAATCAGGTACGGTGCAGATAGAGTGATCAATGTCAACAAATGACCGGCGTGATCTTTATCTTCGCTGTATAGTCCAGTAGTCCGCCGATTAAGTGAATCGCACTACTGAACTTTAACTTAACGTACCTTTAAATGTAGACATTTTCGGATATGTATCGATAGAGTAAAATATGGTTATTTTATTGTGAGGAACCTATAGCTTCATTTTATGGAAAGAAAATAGGAACACGCGGTATATGTCCAATCATGCTGAAAATGTTTCTGATTATCAAATAATATGCTTCCATAAACAAAACAATCTGAAATTATGAATATCTAAAAAATTATGATATATGTATGTATATGTGACGTCACACATATATATATGATGTTATGCATTTTATTGTCCCTTTGTGATGAAACTTGCAAATTATTTGCAAAATAAAAAGGTTTTTCTGGTATCAAACAGACCCATTTTCTAATTTTAAGATATAATATATTAAAAGCTATAAATCAATTTCTTTTAGTAAAATTGAATCCGCTAAAAATTTCATGAAAATACATCAGCTGCCCCTGAAAAATTAAAATAAACAAAAAACGAAGAAGAAAACGGGAAAATTTAATCGGGGAAAATCGCTTTTATTTTCAATTTTACATATAATTACAAGGTGTCAGCCAAATCCGCTGAATTGCTAAATTTACATCCTCTCGCCCCGCATGGGGACTTTACCCCCACTTAGAGGTGTTCCAATGAGCCCAGGGCCAAAATATTTTGGCCACAGGTCCGTCCTCATCCAAGGAAAAAACTTCGCTAAAAAACGAAAATGCCAAATTTTGACCATTTTCGCTGGGGTGGTCGCCTAAAGATCGGCACATCAGTACGGTAGACTTTATGACCAATCTATACTATAATAAGAGAGCTGTCTGTCCGTCCGTCCGTCCATCAGTCCAAAAGGGGCACATTATTATTATTATTATTTTCCATTACACAAGTATATTCCCAACCTTGATCCATGTATATATTTTAAAAATCATTTTAAAATAGGCTCATTTATTAATCGAAGAGAAGTATCGGATGTGTTGGTGCGCTCCTCAGTTGTGTATCATTACAGGTGTGACCGCTGCGAGCGATCGTACATTGGGAGCACTGCTCTCCAATTGTTTGTGAGGTGCGCCCAACACAGAGAAACTTCTTTTCGAGCTGGTCAACTTTTAAGGAAACCTTCAAAATCTTCCATCCGTGACCGTTGAATCAATAATGACAATGTTTTTAGGAGCAATAATTTTTCTATTTTAGACACGACCCAAACCACGGCTGACCTCCTCATTTTAGAATCGTTGTACAATTTTAAACGTAGGCCTGAGTTAAACGAGTGCGCATCGGCTGTTAAGCTCTCCATCATCTCATAGAGTTTTAACGGTTAGGGACCTATGATAGATGTATTTTTTTTATTCCTAAGTCTTAACTACCTTTTATTATTCAAATTTTGTCCTTTTCAGAACACTGATGATAGATTTTTATAAATAAGAAACGTAAGGTTTTTAATAATGTTTGTGATCACGTTGGTGCTTCTTTTTATCTTGAATCTTCAGTAATTCCTGTAATGCCATGTCAAATAAAAAATATATGTATATCTCATGTCGACTTGTTACTGTACAAACAGTTGTGCAGTGTACATTTTCTTCAGCCATACTTTTCAAGGGTATGCCGATTCATTGAGCAATACATTTGCTTCTATCGCTAACCTATGTTCTTTTTTAATACAATAATATCCTTACACAATTTCTGTCCCTTTGGAGAAACCTATTTCGTTTCTCTATCTACAGACTACTTTTTCTTGACTGTCAGGGCTTCACTTATTGACTACTACATTGGTTTCTGTTGATATACATGAATACGTGTCATTCATCGGAGAAAACAATAACTCCATCTCTATTTCGTTTCTCCATTGGTAAGTTAGAACACCCCTTCCGGAAACCTTTAGTCAGCAGCATAGCAAAACCTCACCCAACAGCGTGCACTGACAGGCGCTGAGATCCCAAATAGCTATTGCTACCTTGGCACTGACCCGTACCATGCTGTAACCCGTGCAATCTCACGTTCTGTTCTCTATACAGCAAGCCGTAATTATCGCGCTTTATTTTAGCTCATTTCGACATTTTTAAGTACATCTAAGGACTTCAAGCATCGAGCAGAAATCAGCTGTTTCTGAGAATAGCCATAGTTTTTATGTTCATTGTTGCGATTAATAGCAGGAGGAATACTACGAAAAGTACGGTAACGCTTCTAATCACACCTACGGTCGTTACTGCACAAGTTGTATTTGCCCTCCAGTTGTTACTCGACATTATTTCAATGATATTTTGCCTTCTGTGTCATTCACTGTAACTTTAAGTTAACTCAAATTAGGAGTGATATGAAATAACGTCTCTGAGCATACGTAACCGGAAACGTTCTTAATTCTTCCTGCGTTATGTTCCAGAGTCTGCTAATGATTCATAATGCATTAACGTAGTGAAATTTATGCACCGTTATTCTTCACCGACATTTATTACTAAAATATTTTCAGAACTTCTCGAGCAATTGCCATATTATCATTATGAGCTTCATATTAATTAACTGAAGTACAACAATTATCGACTGAGCCCTGTGTTGGAACTCTACATGTGTAGGAAGCCTGGCACTCCTTTGCCACACGGTACAAGGCAAATCCTAGACCCGCTCCGCTATGTACCTACATATTTTGAGCGATATGCTCGGTCGGTGGGCGGCCAGAATTTGCAGAATTAATGCTCCGCCCGTGATCCTATATCAGAATAAACCATAAGCCAGAGATGCATAGCTCCCCTTTCTCAAGTCTATAACTTGCAGTCGTGGCTGTAACTTTCAAGTGTCCTGCTGTATTATTTAATCCCGTAAGCCTGCACATCTCTCTTAGCTGCAGCTGTGACAATGGTGCTTGGCTTAGCCGCTCGCCCGCCGGCACTCCAGAAACTCTCCAACTCGGAACTGCGCGCACCGCATGAGTTTGTTCCTCGACTCTTCACTGCAGCTTGTTGCGCCGCACTTCTGCGGGAGTTAAAGCTTCTCTGAGTCTCTGTGTACCTCTGCTGCTGCATCTACCATTTGGCAGACTATGCACGAGTTTGTTTCACGGCTTTTCTCACAAGATTGTTGCATTGCATTTTTGCTGGTATATAGGTAACGTTACGCTGAGTCCCTAAGTATATTGGCTTCAGAATCATTTACGATCATACACGAGTTAATTTTCAAATTTTTCACTTTGTACCTTAAAGTAACGGAGCTATGATATAGTCACCCATATAATACAGCAATTGCTAATATATAATCATATTTTCACTATGAACATGCAAACTACAAATTCGCTTCCACGATTTTATATAGGGTGTGAAGACAGAATTTCGTAACCGGTATGAGAAAACGACGCAACACAGAACAAACGAATACCTTCCCTGCTTTAAATAAAACGTCATCTATCATGACTCAGTTCCTGAACAATTCTAAGAGCTTCCGGCAGTTGTTAGCAACGGCCTCTAAAGCTTCATCAGATTAATCTTAAATCGTTGTCTTAGTTCGTGAATGTCATCTACATCTGCATCTGATCTGGGCCAAAGCAGAAATGATCTGGGCCAAAACAGAAATGATCAATGCCAAAGAAGAAATGATCTGGGCTAAAGCAGAAATGCGGCCTGTCTCTCGGCCGACGCGTTGACATGGTTCCGGCGGCCCTCGATCCGATGTCAACTCTTCCTCTATCGTCATTAAATCATGCGGGGCTTCGGGCTGTCGGCAGCCGACCGACACTTTAGGCTTATCTTCAGTCACTTCGGTGCCGGATCGAAAAAAGTGTACAGTATGACAATTTGTCTATCACAATGTCGGACTCGTTTAATTCTTTTGAAATGCTTCCGTAGCCGTTCTCGGCTGCAAGTACGTTGGTCGCCCATGTTGATGCTCATTTAAGTACCTATTGCTGAATTGCAAGCTTCATTGCTTGCATTGATGTAACCTTTTACTTTATCGAACTCCTGGTAAGCCGCTGTCCCGATGACTGCAATTCAGAATCTTTTAATTACCCCAAAGTTATTTCAATCTCTCAAATGATCTTCTTGTCCTAAAACACAGGGTGGCTGTACACCCAATGCTGGAGATATCAGAGCTGAGATGTGCACCAGCAAGCGAGGCAACGTCGTTCATGTTAAGATATCGCATTTTATAAGTGAAAATCAAACGGCTTCAATATCGCAACTAAAACGCTTCTAACTGACTCAATAATCTTTCTAGAACTCTAGAATTATTATGAAGAAATTAAAAGCATTACATACAGTTCAATGTCGATAACTTCTTGATGATAAAATAATCTTCCTTCAATTTTTCCAAGTAATGCTGCTTTGCACTATAAAGAAAGGGAAAGCGATATCATGATGCAAAGCAAAGTCTGGAGCAATTGTTTGCAGGACTTGGATTTATCCACTTGTGTTAACAAATGTAATTTCTCTGGGCGCTGTCAGGACGGAGCGCTGGCTGAGAGGTAAGCCACTTTGCCCCCTCCCCGTAATTGGCTCGACGGTTGCAATGAGTTTACCGGGCCATTTGCCCCCCGCTGACTGCCGATTGCCCCAGCAGGTGAAAAATTTCTCCCCAAACTGAAGGGAAATTCAATGCTGGATTAACAAGGAGTGTTTTCTCCGCAAAATAAAACGGCCGCTTCATCTCATGGCCCTGAAGAATCGGGCTCCGAGAGGGGGTCCGAGGTCCAGAGAACAGAGCGGTGGGCGCGGGGTGGTGGCTGTGGGGGAGACAAGTATGTTGTCCTCGGAATGTTGGTAGATGCGGCGGTAAAAATTTAATGACGTGCTGTGGCTCAGTTCAAGGGTAAGTGTAGTGGCTAGTAGCCTCTACGGGTCACGTTACATAATGCCCTTTGAAACAAAGCTGCCGATCTCTAGAAAAAGAGCAATGAAACATTTCATTTTGAAAGCATGGATAAAAGCCGCCAGAAATACAGTTCTCTCTCTCCTGTTTTTATTTAACCATCGATTATATGACAACATGACGGAGATAACTTGACAGGCGCAGAAACATTGCAACCTTCACTGAAAAAATGGAGCTGTTCTAACAAGGGTTAGTAAAGTAACGGAAGTAAGTAACTAAGACGATCAACAGAGATGTGCAATGACACTGAAGGAAATTTCGTTAGTTCTTGCTTTCGTATCTTCTGAACAGCCTAAATGATTCTAATTTGACCGAATTAGCTCCATGTGTGCAACAGAACAATGCTTCGTCGACAAAAGTATCATGCCGCACTAGTCTAGCCTTTCAATTAAGAAAATTAATCTTCGATTTGCCACTTTGCGTCATAGTGTAGTTCGACAGCATCCACGAGTGCTCCACTGTTCGCCTGATGACATCTGTAATCATTTTACGGATTTAGAATTACTACAGCTAGCGGTAATAATTATAAGCGCGTGGAAGACGCTGCACAACAGCTTATTGAGAGATTTAGAAGTGTTAGGGGCTCCCGAAACAAATGAATAAACTTCTATAAAGCAATAATGCCCCATTTAAGAGTATGCTAGTACAACTCGCACTTCCAGTGATCAAGTAGATTGAATGCATTCGGGAATAATCTCAAGCCAGATCACAATTTAGCCGATCAACAGTTACTCGAAGACCCTCCTGCCCTGTACTCGCCTGAGACAGTACGTGGTGTCGCCTTTTAGAGCATTTTAGGCTTGCAACAGAATACATCCAGCTGTCGTGCGTCTGGTAGCGAAAACCACTGCCATTTTTTTTAGATTTTTGGCATTTATTTAAAAGTACCGTAGTTTCCTTAAATAACAAGCCCGTTGAGAATTTTCTAATTACTACTCAAAGAAATTCGACTAGTTTTACACCAAAAAAGATTCTGTGATATTCTCTTTGATGCTTTAAATTCTATTAATTACGTTCTTGTAAAATAGCGCTCTTCACACTAGTCTTCCGCGGTCCACAGGCCACTGCACACGAGAGCCAAAAATTGTCGGGAATGACAACATGCCCACAACTTCTTTACGAGACTCTGCGAAGAAGTCATTTGAAGAGAGAATTTGGTGGTGTCGATCTAAACCAATTATATATTCGTAGATTTGGATACATCGACCCAACTTCCATTCCGCTTTTCCTTTTCCACTTTTCAGTTTTCGGCCTTCTCGGTGGCGAAGTGAGTCGGCATCACAGGCTAGGAGCCCTGGTTCGAGTTATGGTTGCTGACAGTGATGGTAACGGATTTACTCTACGTGGAACACTCCGGCACCGAGTGACGAGGGGAAGTACGGCAAGGGAGTCTCAAATTAATTGCCACCACTGACCCCTTCTTCTGCTCTT
>LQNS02278094.1:23997733-24008062 GCA_001587735.2 Parhyale hawaiensis
CTCTAATCTATCACTAGGCTTATCGCAAACAGCCAGCAAAGTAACATCATCAGCGTAACCAACAAGTAAATTATTAACAAGATGAAACAGATCCGCCGTATATACAATGAGCAATAAAGGGCCCAGAACAGTACCCTGCGGGACACCAGAAACCAAATCCAAGTACTCACTCCTCATCCCATCAACAACTACACATTGACGTCTGTCCGATAAAATTTGACTAATAACAGCTAGAGCTGAACCACCAATACCCTTTAGTCTCAGCTTATGGAGCAGCCCAAGGTGATTCACGCGATTAAAAGCAGCACCGTTTAATATTAGTGATATTCACAGCGCTCCAGAGTAACATCATAACATGGGCACTATTATGATAACAGGCGTAGCCAGTTACCTATTATAAAGAGTACAACCTGAAGCATCACTCCTGCCAATTTTGACATCAGTTTATTTTTGTAATCTCAATTTCCGTTAACAGTGGCAATTGCAGTTAAATACTTAAACTAAGTTATGCTATGAGCTATATAACTGAAAACGATATTGAACAACCATGCTATGTATTGGAAAATAGGAAATTAATAATAGAAAAACTTTTCCTACCTGCTTCATAGGCTAACAAGCGGACTACGTATTATTTGCATATTGCACCGAAGACATCACAACAATATCTTAACACCAATGACGACCGGTCTTTGCATTCTAAATTACTTTTCCTGAAATTTGCATAACTTATCGGAAAACTGACTGTGCGAAAATGTTACAAACTCGTAGACTGCAAGACCATCGTTCATTGAGAGTTTTCTGCCAGTCACGTCTATTTCGGAGTGTCTACAGAGAGAATAATAAACTCACAATGAATGCCAAAGAGATCGTTGCAATATAAGTTTGCTTTCATCGCTAAGGGTAAAATTCTATTCAAACTTAATCTTCTTTTGCAAAGGCTGTCGCAAAAATGCTTTGACGATCCAGAGCACCTTGAGTTATACCATCCTCCTTCGCAAACATTTGCTTCGTTTACAGGAGTTTTGCATTTGAATTGGTAGGCGTCGGAGAAATATATTCAAAAATAGACGAGTCGCTTCTTTCTCAAGAGGAATTCCTTCCGATGACGGAACACTGGGTCTCATTTTAAAATTCATGCAGGACGATATTCAATTCGGAGTTAGTGGCCACAATTCTTTGACTGGTCCCAGACTATGCACGTTTGGGCGGCATTCGCCGTAAATAAGGGAAGCGCGTCAGTTTCCTTGGAGACCAAGGCGTGTGCGGCATGCCTAAGCCAGTCGCGACGGCAGCCATCTGCGGCTATACAGTCCCGGGTGCAATGCCGCCTGTCTTTGTGCAGCGGGAGCGTTAGGACCGTACAGTCACAAGATCATCTTCTCGTGCCAATAAACTGCAGTTTTGAGCTGATCATTTCTGTTCGCAGAGTATGAATTTCTGCGGGATTTGTATATCATGGGATAAAGGGAGCTTTGTGTGTATGTCATTTAGTATGCGCAGAGGCACAAAAAAAAAATAAATAATCCCCAGATAAAATGTCGTTTTGCAGGGTGCATGTCTATGCTATAATTTATGGAGCAAAAAAAATCGTCTCCGACTAGTTAAGAGTCCAATTGAAACTCTTATACAGCGAGAAAACCATCCACAGAAATTAAGAGTTACATATTTGCAGCAGGCATCACACGAAAAAGCGATTGATTCTGCAGACATGCATCATCCCATAGTACATCACCAAGACGCAACAAGGTAACACACAAAATTACAGGAAAAGTTTACTTCTATTGAGTTTTTTTTTCTTAAAATACCACGCTTACTGCGGAGATAATAATTCGTTACTGACGAAACCCTTTGGGCGCTAGGTGCGACCCAACATGACAGACCCAGCATCGTGACTCCCCTTACGTGAGGTGATGTGCAGAGCATCACGTGGACCACCGCAAAAAAAATATACGTATATACATCGTGAAGCAAAATTATGAGACAAATTAAGTGTTGTGAACTTTGCGACAACTCTGTAAAATTAATTTCCTACGAGTGTAACGAAGCGGCAAAGCTATAGCTGGCAACAGCTACCATCTCTGACCGTAACAACTACGCAGTCAAGTTTTGACTCTCTTACAACTATTTTCTTCCGCATAGCCAGCCAAATATAGCATTGTAAGCCCATTACAGCATCCACTCATATAATGAAACTCAGTTTGTTGATTGCTTGCTCACTTACTTGGTTGGTACGTCTCGTCGTCACCATGTTAAGGATTTCGATGAGAGAAAATTCATGTACTGAATAACTAGATGAGGTGCCAGGATACTGGATTTCTAAGTAATTATGTTAGCTAATTACCTCCGCCAAGGAAGTTATGTTTTCGTCGTGTTTGTCTGTCTCTTTGTCTGTCTGTCTGTTTGTGTGTTTGTCACCAAAATAACTCAAAAAGTCATGAACCAATTTGGACAAAATTTACAGGAATTGTCAGGTATGTTAGGAGGAGCAAATGATTAACTTTTGGTGAAGATATGGCTATCCGTTTGCTTGTTTGTTTGCCTACGTCATTTTTCTCAATGACATGGCTGAAAAAGTTGATGATGAATTTTTATGAAATTAACATGAGTTGTTAGGTATGTAACAAAGAGTAGATGACCAAATTTTGGTAATGATCCGTTTGCTCGTTCGTTCGTTTGTCACTGTTTTCAATTTTATGCTTGTTAGCACAATAACTCAAAAAAATATTCAGTGGAGCTTTATGGAATTTATAGGGGTTATTAGTAATGTTGAAAGACATGAATGATTAAATTTTGGTGCAGATCGATTTGTTCGTTTGTATGTTTGACTTATGTTTGTCTTAACGTTTGTTAGCAGTATAACTGAAAAAGTTATGAGCGGATCTTCAAGAAAATTGCACAAACTGTTATTATTATCAAAAGATACATATGATCAGATTTTGGAGTTTACACAAAGAAAATTATGGTTTCAGAGCCAACTTGAATTTTTTGCTCCCGTTGCCTCGCTTAGCAGAAGTATGCGCTTTCAGAGTGCTCTAGTATTATGTCTGAAATATGCTCGAGCTACTGCATTTTTTTGCAGCTCGCATCGCTTACAAAAGTAGCGTACTATTTGGAATCCTCTTTTGAGCGTGGTATATGAAAGGCTCAATTTTTATTGGAGTTTACGTTCCTGTCAAGCATAACTTGTTTCACTTATAATAGCCTTACCTGAATTCCTTATAATGGCGTTTAAAACACAAGGAGCTTCAGTACGGAGAAGGGAACCACGCCGCTAAAACTTTGGCTCGCCAGCTAAAGTCAACCAGATCAAGTGTGGCTGTGAGACGCGTTCATGAATTTCACTGTTGGAAGTGACGGGGGAGCAGTGAGTTTTACGGGGATGCAGCAGAAACTCCAATGTTCCAATATGCGATTGGTGCATAGAGCGACTGGCTGCAGCCACACCTGACTCTTTACTGATATGCGATTGGTGCATACTGCGACTGGCTGCAGCCACACCAGACTCTTGAGTTTCGCGGACGAGGCTCCTGGCTCCCTCCTCTCTGTTGAAATTCCTTGTTATAACATCACGCTGAACAAAGGTCAAAATATTTTCAGTTCTTTTGGCTACACACTTTTGATCTTTTTGATTCATCAACTAGTATCCAGGATAAAATTGCCACTGGGTAGTTTTAATGAATTCCTTGGATTAAACTAAATATTCTCGGTACTTTATAACTTTCAGACATTTCAAAACTAACATTCGAGCTTTTATTTGCAGGAGAAAAATTTCGCTCTTGCAAACTCATGATGACACAACATTCGCTGATTTAATCGAAGATCAAGCTTGTATGTATGAAGCTTATATAGCAGCAAATCCTGTACCGCCAGTAACAATATTGAGAAGCTCTTTACGAAATGGCTGCCGTCATTTTCGACAGTACCTAGTTATAATAATAATTTACAACAGTAGACACTTTAGGCTACCCTGCAGGCACTTGCTTCCCCACTACGTAACTGTGAAAACGTTGCACGTTTAATTCCTCCGTCTTTTTTTATTTTATTCATATAGCTGCGTTGTAGCCTCACCATTTTATTGAAAATCCAGTTATATAATAATAAAGCTCAATTTGTCGGTTGGTTTCTATTATACATACTTTTCACACATACAACATTGTTTATTTCAGTTCAACATTTTAAAGCTGGACATACGCATTGTTAGCAGCTACATCGTTGTGCACATAAACGGATGTCTGTATCAACCGTTTAATGGTATCCCAGATAACGAAGGCGAAAGATCTGATACATTTGCCTTAGGTAATCGCTCGCCGGCCAACCTCTTAAACTTACCGGCAACAGCAGTATTCATAAGCTCGGCCATATCGCAATAGCTGTCACTCAGGCTGCAGTGACCGTAGGCTCAGATATTTACTTGCTTCGTAAGCATACAGATATTCTTGGAGGTGGAATTATATGGGAGGTGCGATCATTGGAAGGTCAAGCGAAAACAGCCGTGTGCCGGGCGTTTCAAAATGTAAATGTGTCACGAAAGTGATGTTGTTTAAAAGCATGTGGTGAAACAGAATGAGAAGTGTATTCTGTACAGACCTCGTATCTTGTTTGGCTGCACATAGGAGCATCACATTTACAGTAGCTTCTTTTCAAGTAGCTATGCCTTGCTGCTTACTTCTTGGATTTGGGCTGATAAGTTTTGAGCATAAATTATAAATAAATAAGAAGAGTTTGGCATCGTTCTTTCCTTCAGCACTCTGCACCATAGCCTGAACACCTCATTACTCGCCATTTAAATTTAAACTTACAACCAAGTACATTGACGAACTCATAAAGAACTCACGCGAAAATTAAAACATAACATTTGCTTACTTGGTTGATCTCGTTGTCCCGATCTGAAGCATTAGATCGAAGAAAATCCATTTCTCGAGAGGCAAGATGACCGTTGCTTTACAAAAAAATGTTTAACACGAGAGAGTAAAGGCGCCTGAAGTACCTCTTCGTGGGAGTATAAATACGAGGATATATTTTCACCCCGCTGGAAATATTTTTTGAACTCATGATGAGCAGTTTAGGAGACTATTAAGAAAGGATAATGGAAAGATAGTCCTGAGAAGAGAACCACGGTAGAGACTGAATGAAACGGGGCTTCGTTAATATAATTACAGTCTACTGTCATATCAAGACCCTAGTTAATGCAAGAATCTCTAGCATCAAAACCGTTACCATACAGTTAGGAAATCATTGTACAGCAATCCCAGCGAGCAGAAGAGTAGTTAATTGTTTATCAGATACAATAATGCATAGCGTGAACTTATTGCTGTAACAGAGCTCTGAACACTTTCAAAACTAGGTTGTGTAGAAAGATAGCGCCATGGATGTGCAACTTAGTCCATAAGCCTTTTTGTCATTTGGTATTGAATAAGTTTTCTGAACTAGTACTTTAATATCACTAAGTTCTGAATACCTCCCCGGAGGAGAATTAAGTATGTGTTTCATTTATTTGTATATTTATTTACAAACTCATTTCTTCATTTACAGCACTGGAAATTCTTCCGCGTTGCAGGGAAATCATTGTACAGCAATAACACTGCATAGTTATGAAATTTCTTCTTTAGACTTCGGAATACCCAGCATTGGAACTGCTTCCGAAACAAGAACACCCAGATACATTCAGAAGCTGGCAGAGGCACATCTGGAAAGATGCAGCAATGCCTCACTAAGCAAACAATCAGATAGAAGTCATAGACTCAGCAGAGGTACTCCCTCCAGTCCCGAAACTAAAGAACACAGCGACCAGAACCTCAAGTCAAAGCTACAGCACGCGGGGGAAAACTTTGGGATACACCAGCGCCTTTATAAGCTGCTGCAAAAATTTTATCTCTTTGTGATGGCCTCCTTTGGTTTTAGGCCGCACTGAGGTGCTTGCCGTTTCCGGAAGTTATTGTGCATTTGCAGTTCACGTAACCATACTTTTTATAGCGTGTTTGTGCGATGATAACTCAAGTGCTCGGAGAAACTAACAGCTCGCAGTATGCCACACACCCACCAAACAGCAGCCTTATATCCGGGACCACACGATGCAATCGTATGCTCGAGTTATGAGCGAGCGTTCATCTTACAAGTTGACCCGATTACACAGTCAAAACCGGTGGTCAAGATACTTCCAGAACAAGGGTCTCAATCAGGGATACTTGCACCCCTCCTCCCCCCATGGAGGTGCAGGATGACTTTTTAAAGGGTGCATAAATGTTTATCAATTTTGAGTCATTCAATAGTAACTTAAATACGATGCATATAAATTAGTATGATGCGCATTTATCGTCATCTCATGGATTGTGAATGTTGTAGAGGCTGCGAGAACAAATTGCAAATTCTCCGGGTGTCAGGTATTGAAAGGGTTGGCAACCACTGATCTAGAAAGCATACACTTAATTTGACCGAATCTGGAGCTAAATGCCCGTTCTTAAATTTAGTGTGCGATTGTATAGTGTGGGCCCTGCATCAGAGGCACTGAAGGCCGAACAGACAGTGCTAGTAGGGTGCGGACACACGAGCGGAGTCAGACAGTGTCGGCAACCCAGCATCGGCTACAGAGGACGGTAATAATCCTCAGTTCACTCACCCAGAACGAACGCACAATCGCAGACTTCGGACAGACTTCCTTTGAAATTTAGGGCATGAGCTTTGTGCTCTAATGATCATTTACATGCCGAGTGTTCTCGCGATTCATCTGCCAAAACTTGAATCGTTGAACTTGACGACTTTGACCACTATTTTGTTTAATAAGTTTAATGCATATTGTATCTGTATTAGCTCATAATAATATGTATATATGTAACTATGTGTGTCTAAACTATGATTTCTATGAGCTTAAACGGCCGCCGAAAATGACAGCGAATAATTTTTCAAACGCATTTTGCGAGTGATTTAATTATGAATGGTGCACAGCAAGTACCACTTTCATGATCAGAAAAACAGAACACTCTCGACTGCAATTCTGCTGAGCAACAAAACCTCCCTATAACGTGTGTGGACATGCAGTGATACACAATTATGTTATATCAGTCGATTTTTCTTTTGGAGTGAAATGATGCATCATCAACTGTATGAATTTAATCATAATTAGACGAATATAATAACGTCAACCAAACGCCATTTTTATCCCTCTACTTCGTGATTCTACGGTGTACGGAAAACTTC
This sequence comes from Parhyale hawaiensis, assembly GCA_001587735.2. NCBI lineage: Eukaryota > Metazoa > Arthropoda > Malacostraca > Amphipoda > Hyalidae > Parhyale > Parhyale hawaiensis. The sequence continues at coordinate 24,004,928 of LQNS02278094.1, forward strand.
TAAGCCTTTTCTTCCATTATTGCTGAGAATTTTTGTATAGTGACCCAGAGCAAAAAGGTGTAGACCTTGTGTATCTAGACTTCCAAAAGGCTTTTGCAAAGTCCCCCCATCAACGGCTAATGAAAAAATTGGAAGCCCATGGCATCCAGGGAGACTATTTACGATGGATCAGGGCATGGCTTACGGGTCGGTAGCAGCAATTGAAGCTTGAAAGAGAGTGGCATGGCTTACGGGTCGGTAGCAGCAATAATTATTATTGAAGCTTGAAAGAGAGTTGAGTGCCTGGACGCAGTTAACATCAGGGGTTCCACAAGCTAGCGTGTTTGGCCCGCTTCTGTTCTCAATTTATACCAAGGATCTCGATCTTAACAACCTTAGGAAAATCAGTAAATTTGCGGATGATATTAAACTATGTCATCCTGCCACAAAAAGAGGCGAGCTCCAACAAAACCTTGATCAGCTCATGGAATGGAGCACAACGTGGCAGATAAAATTTAATGTCAATCAATACTCAGTAAAGCATATAGGGCTGATAAACCCTTCAACCCCCATTGAAAATAACGGGACGGTATTGGTTGCTGTCACCCAACAACGTGACTTGGAAATCACTATTACAAACAAACTACAACACCGTCAGCAAGTCGACAAGAGTGTAAAAATGGCAAGCAGAGTACTCGAATTCTTCACTAGAAATTTTGAATATAAGTCCAAGGACATCATCGTTCCCTTGTACAAGACATTAGTGCGGCCACACTTAGAATTTGCTGTTCAATTCTGGTCGATACATCTGTGCAAAGATATCGATAACATGGAAAGAGTCCAACGCAGAGCAACTAATAAGATACCTTAGCTGCAAAAAAAGCCGAATGAATGTCGCCTAAAAAAATTAGGCCTGAACTCTCTCGAGCAAAGGCGACTCAGGAAGCAATTAATAGAAACATTCAAGTATTTGAAAGGCTTCAACGACGCACCTACAACGAGACTCTTTGAAAGAGACCTCAATGATCGCTTGCGAAACAACGATCAAAAACTGAAGTATAAAGCTCGAAGAACGACCTCAAGTCGGCAATTCTTTCCGAATTTCATTGTCAGCATTTGGAATAGATTCCCTTCCTATGTTGTTAGTGCGGAGTCAGTCAACGCGTTTAAAAATCGTCTTAACATATATTGGGAGAGACATCCTCCACAGCTAAAAACTCTTCCTCCAGGAGTCGCAAACTGTTAACGGCCAAAGCTTCCGAGACCACCTTTATCCGTCTTCTTCTCTCTCCCGCTCCAACTACACAGTTTGACATCTCTAAGCTCCGCATATCAGCGGCTCTTGATCGTGCTTGCGTGCATTCATGATCGTCTCTTTGGTAGATATTCTTCCCCTTTCTTTCTCTCTTATCTCCAGTCCTCTAAATCCTACTAACATAATGGCAATAGCTCATAGAGGACCAGGGCGTAAGTTCCGGTGTCTCTTTAGGAATGGGCCTATTGGTTCGTCTACTGCCGCCTATTTAATCTAATCTAATTTTCATGTGGAAGAAAAGAAAAAATCATGGAGCCTTAAGAGATATTTCAGACGTCTACACAGTTTGTATTGCTAAATTAGAAAAGTATAAAGTAAAGTGTATTTAATTTAGAGTCTTCCTTGATTTTGCCATAATTTCTACTTTGGCCGAATTTTTGACTACCTGTTTTTTTATTAAAACGTAGCAGGAAATTCAATGCCTGGCGAAAAAACACTCTGAAATGATTTTAGCTCTAAGAATGCGAGCGTTAGCGTCTTGAAACGCCCCGTAGCCATCAAGACGATAAAAGACCCTAGATGGGTGAACGTAGTCACCACGAAGTTGCTAATAGTAATAAATTCATTTTGTCCCTGATAAGTCACAGAACTAAGTTCATCTCAGCAAAAATAACCTCAGATCATTACCTTGGCTCTCGCAGCCTGAACGGTGGTGGCAGTTCACGATGGGTCATGAGTTCGTCTTGTTCTCGCCGAATCCCAATTCTGCCCTCGCGCTGAAAGAGGTTAACTTCGATTTATCCAACCGTATTGCATTCTTCCAGTCACTGGCACCAGCTTCGATTTTCTTTCGCAAAATACAAGCATTTTTCGGTTTAGAGTGGAAATTTGTGTTTTTTTTTTTTATTTTGGCCCTGTAGCCGGTCAAGGTCCTATATAAATATTTTTTTGCTCACGGTCGCAGAATCGTTAGTAATTGTGTTAGAACTTGAATGAAACTCATTTGCTACATATGTTGTGCAGGTCAATGCCTGTTTTTCATCACCAATCATTTTAATGAATGCCGTACTCTCAGTATACGAATTTTATGTCTTCCCCACTTTCCATGAGATCAACAAACCGGTTTCATCATCCTGTTTCCAACGAGCTATTGACTTCTGGATCGTTCTAATACCTCTACTAGCGTCTGTAGAGATATCCCGGGTAAATTTAGTCCTTTGAATAAATCTCATAATATGTCCTTTATTGACTGAAAAAAATGTCTGATTCGTGAACTGGTGTTCATATTTTAGCCTTCAACCCAAATTTAGGAGATAATTTCATCTTAGAAGAATTTGTTGCCACTACAAACACTTTTGAATGTTTCTATTTATTTTATTAACTAATATTAATGATTTAGGGGAAAATACAGTAATTAAAGTTAGAAAAATAGTGATGCGCGATTTTCTTTTCCTCCAGGCAGTGCATGTAAATAAGCAGTTGAATAAAAAATATTCGACGCGAATTATTGCATGGAGTTGATCCACAAAATATCATAATTCATTAGCATTAATTAACACGAAACATAAAGGTAATTACTCAGTTCACTTTAAAAATTTACGCTACTCCCAATTAACGAAATGTCACAATTTGTTCGTATCAACTGCTATGTAACCAGTGATAGGCACTAAATACATGAAATATATTTCAATGTTAAATAAACTGTCAAAGTGCAATTAAATACTTATTACATTTTTCGAATGTATTTAAGTACTAACGACTAGTTAGTTAACTTTCTCCGTACTTTTTTCAAAAATAACGGTTACCCGCACCATCTATTGGACCACCACTGCAAATTGTTTCTAAACAAACTGTTTGATCCCGGCATCAGCAAACCCTCTGTCCCTAAATTAGACTTCTTT
>LQNS02278094.1:24008133-24026522 GCA_001587735.2 Parhyale hawaiensis
CCGACTAACTAACTGCACATCCGCTGACTGTACGGGAGCTGGAGCCCGGCCCCTGCTCGCAGCTTGGTGCGGTCGCTCTTTGTGCAGGACAGACTTTCTTCCCCATGACTGTACATGTCCTTTTTCTTCCCGCCCAATTATAATGACTACAACTGTACCACTCGTCACAACCATGGCTGATACTTTTCCCCCGACTGTGCTCGCCCGATTTTCCTCCGCTTCCGGTGCCGCTCGACGCCTATATGAGGACCCCATAGCGCACTGTGTCATTGGCCCTCTGGCTCCCACCCTGCTAACACCATAACTTAGGTCTCCTTAAATAAATAAAAAAAAAGAAATTTTTGTTAGGTATCCATTAAAGATTTTATTAGGTTTTTGAAAATGGGAGAAGTATCCCGAAACGTCAAGTTTTAATTATTAGTTCCTGTCGACTTTTTCAATTTTAAAAAATAATTCAATACAGGAAGTTTTCCGTTCTAGGCCAGAGATCCGTGCAGGAATCAAGTGGGACTGAACAAGGAACTGGGACTCAACAAAACCTGTGATGCGTGTTGCAATCCGACTACTGATGTCACGTGTGTTACCCCACATCCAATGCAACTCTGGTTAGGTAACACCGACGACAATATTAACAATTATAGAGCTATGAGCTGGTACAACCACATTTGTTTACAAACATTGCCCTTGCTTACAAGTATTGTGATAAAATGATACATGAAAATGAAGAATATATCCCATGGCCGATGTATATGTGGCCTCTTGCAGGTTTTTCCCTCTTAACAAAAACAGCCTAATTAACGTTCAGCCAGGAATGTTAAAGAGTGTGGTTCCTGTTTATACTCATATCCCATACTAACTGGCACCTGTGAAAATTCCACAAAACAAAAGCAGTGTGCTTGAGGCATTCCTTAGATCTAATTTTCTCAATCTAATACTGATGAAAGCGTCACGGACGTACTAAGTAAGTAACTAACTAACAAAAGGACAAGTAGAATTATAAGATAGCTAAACATAGCTATATCAAAAATGGGTTCGATAGAAGCTGCCCTGGTGCTGATTTATTTGCTGCAAAAAAAACACGAAAAATTTTCACGAGCTGCCGGTACCGTCACAGCGTGTAGAAACCTACTGCACCAACTGAAGGAAATCTAATGTCATTTCCGTGCTGTTGATTTGCATAATTTAATGCTTAAAATATGCCTATGGAGCCAAGGCCTTCTAAAGTACAGGTCTGAGTCTCTACGTCACGAAGCTGGTCCGATCGGTACAGTCCCCCTACAGACTATAGGACGCAACCTGATAATTTTGGTACATATTCTGCATATTTCGGGCTTATCTGAATATAAATCTTAAACTGTTGTATGTAACTATGTAACTTGTAAGTAGTCTAAAGAAAATTTTTCATCCAAATAATACGTCCAAAATATGTAGAGTAAGTACCAGTAAGGTCGGGCTGTGTCGAAAAATTTTTCCCGTGACTGTACGCAATCGGACTACTTCCGAGACCCACCCAGTAAACTCCGTGGACTTTTGAAGTTCTCCTTGAGTAAACGTAGCTCCGTATATATATATATATATAAATTTTTTGCCCTTTCAGTAACAAGTTTCTGGTTATTTTGTACTACGTGCATGGTATTTTTGCGTATGCTCTACTTTTTCGACAACGTAGCTTGTCCCCTGATCCATTCATTACATGGTATCTAAGCATGGAATCATACACATACAGTACTTTGGTACACAGACTAAACTATACTTGATTACCTTCTCCTACCAGATGGTTCTTCTCGCTGATAGATAAACCTTCAATAAAGTGTTTGTGTTTACCAAAAGGACTAAAAATAAACAATAAATAGTTTATGGTGATACAAAGAATAATTTATTAGCTAGAAACAGACAACACTAACTGCCATCGGCAGAAGCCAAATTTAATTTTGATAACTTTCAGGGCATATTGGTCCCTAGAAATTCAGTAATTGTCTGCTCACTGTCAATTAATTGCAGGTAAATTCACGGAAGATTAAATTCATCGCATGATAAATTCATCGACTGCTGTATTCAGCACATGGTAATTTCATCAATAGGTAAATTCATCACCAAGTAAATTCATTGATAGGTAAATTCATCCTCGAGTAATTTTATCTTCAGACTTCTTACTTAAATGCAACGGAACGAATATAATCTTTGCGTTTTTGATGAACTTATAATTTAACGAGTTAAATCAGTACAGCTAGTATTTAAACCAATAGGAATAGGTAGTTTATGGTAATTTGAGCAGATACCATCTGCTGCTTGCGTTCATTTCTTATTTTTCTAAGAAAGTAGAGCAAGTGTTCCCTAATTATTGTCGAGATGTCTCGGTAGAATTTTTGTGCTCATAGTGTCGAGGCATACTATGATATTTTTCTCCATAGTGTGTCGTGAAAGTATTTCCGGACTTGAAATATACACAAGTGCAGTGTTTTAGCTACGGAGTGTTTATTGTTCGCTTACAATTGATACGCTCAATACGATCATCGTTGCAACAAGCACAGTAGTGTCCTTTTATGGGCATTTTTTTGTACTCTCACAATAACGTCAGTCTCCAGACCTTCTTACGTTGTATTAGGATTTTTCAAATATGTTTTTCATGAAATTAGCGGTGACATTTTGCTCGAATGATTATTTTTTTGAGACACAGACTAGCAATCCGCTTACGCGGTATACGTTTAACTATGGGTCCCAGTTTTTCTTAAATACTACCAATTCTTCTCTTCTCTCTTGAAACTTTGCTTAGTATTTAGGCCGGCTTCAACCTCACAACGTCTATTTGACGTTATATAGCTACCCCCTGTCCTCTTAGAAAGTTGAATTCATAACATAAAATATATATACAGTTTAATAAACGGCATAATAAACTAAGTTTTGATCAAATGTACGCTGTAAACCGTAGAATTTATGACGATAATTGTACTAGTATTAGTGTTTACCAATCAATGAACGATTTACCAATTGAGGAATGGCAGGCGATGAATACTGCGCATTGAATATATCAGACGATAAATTTAATTTTCGCTCACTTTACCAGAAGATGAATTTACATTTCGATAAATTTACCTGCTTGTGAAATTATGTTCGAAGATTTTAGTCTCTCTATATCTTTCAATTTCCCTGAATATCGCTCTATGTCTGTCTGTATTTACAGTTTGCCTCCTATCGGACGGTCCTACGATAAATAGGACACAGTTTACGAAAGATTTGCAAGAAACCCGTCCGCAGGACCCGTTGGCAGTTTGAGTGGTGTAACGTAGTCTACAGTGTGGTCAGTGCCATTTTTGCTAAATTAATACTTCTAACACTTCTCTCTGCTACCAGCAGTATTGCAATCATTGCTGCTTTCTTCTTTCTCTAATTCTACGTGGTGTACTAATCTGTTACCCCATGAACGCTGTTGTACTACACTACAAATTCGCTTACACTAGTTTCCGATGTATTTGCATAAATTTTTTGCACTTCTGCACAATACTGCAAATTCTACAATGGAACTGTACTACTGCATCGCTAATTCTGTAACGCAACTGCAATACTTTATCATTTTCAGATAACCACTACTTATATTGTCATGTCTACAATTTATGATTTAAGAGGACCGAACACCCAAAAAACCTAAGGTTATCAATATTTTTTTTTTTCACTAAATAGCAGCTATGCATCAGTCGGACACGCAGAAACAATTTTAGGCAGCCAGTGTAACCCTAAGTGGGTAAAACAGTGTGCTGGGGGAGGGGGGGAGGTTTTTTGTAACATTTTATTTTTTTACTTGAAAAACTTCTTATTATTCATGGAATATTCACGAAACTTGGTAGAAATATGTAAAATAGGAAGAAAATAGGAGTTTGACTCGTGCACTTTTTTTTTTCGCCAGAGAAAACGTTTTGAGTTATAGAAAAATCGGAAAAAAAAGTTTTCCTTCAATAACTGGGAAAAAGTACATGAGTCTACTCTACAGTCTTTTCAAATTTTACATATCTGTACCAAGTTTCATTCAAATTGGAATGAAAGTAAAAAATTGAACCATTTGGCGGGAAATTTCACATGGTGAAATTCAAGAATACGACTATAAATAGAGGTTTTCATTTATGCACCGATTTGAATGAAACTTGCAACCAGTATGCAAAATCGAAAAAGAATGTGGGTTCGACTCAAATACTTTTTCCCATTTTCGCTATAGAAAACAAGTTATTCAAAGAAAACGGAAACGCTGGCTCCACCAAGACTCATAAAAAGTTCATATTTCCGACTTCAAAACGTATCTTCTCCCACATTATTATTTTGAAGCTAGAGAGCTGTGGTTTGTTGCAGTGTATTCATAATTTATGTTTCCTTTAGTTGAATGAACAAAATTTTTCACTGTTGAACAAAATAAAAAAATAAAAACAAAAATATCTCAGGAAATGAATTGAAATTGAAACATATTGTTCATTCAAATAAAAGAGAAACAAATACGAAATACAATGCAAGAAATCGCACCTCTCTAGCATCATAATTGTGGGAGAAGATACGTATTGAAAAATTTTCAAACATTTCATTTTCTATGAATAAGTCGTTTTTTATGCATCGTACAAAAAAAATGAAACGAGCAAAAAGTGTTTCTTTTGGCCTTTTACACCTTTTGTTAAAGTTTGGCGAAGATCGCTGCACAAATAAAAAACTTTTATCACGAGGTGTTCGGCCCCCTTAACTAATACTGAACAACTGCTTCTACAGTATATTCAGCTGGCAGTGCTGCTATATTACCAAGTAACCCAGAGTAGGTAAGTTCCCTGTTATTAGCTATAATGGACCGCACTCAGAGCTCTATAGAATATAGAAAAAATGAGCTTGAGTGAATGAAAATGAGCTCGCCAGTGCAACAACTGGCACCGTAAGTTTTTATTTTCACCTATCTAAGTTCACCGACTCACATTTAGGGGCGTACAATCTCAATACTCTTTGATTAAATGCGTGCTTTCAATGAGGACAACGGGAGAGGGCGCCCTCATCGACGGTGTATTGGGAATGCTCAGCCTCTACGACCGTGTCAATCGTCTTTGTAACATTAGAGGCCTTCTGAAGGAAATGACGTACACTATTCGGCGACCTGAACTGCGAATCTTCAGCGTGTACTGCAGCTATCCACTGTGACTCACCTGCTATTCTACACCTCATTCTCAGTGTGCGTACTCACACTGCGCCCAGACCATTGCAGTTTTGTCTACCCAACCCAGCAAAGAGAGTTAGACGAGGACAGTGCCACTCTATCTCTTGATTTTGCAAGTACTACCGGTAGAGAAGCCACCTTTGTGGATCCGCGCACGCTCCATTATATCTCTTGGTGAACGAGTCATTTAAAATGATGGGGGCCTAGCATAAGACACGACACTTTGCCGGTGCGGAATGCTCGTAACATTCACCTGGGATGAGGATCCTCTGCATGGAGCCTTGGGTCCGGGCCGTCCTGTGACTACCGGCGATATAAAACAAGTCCTTCGTTTGCACGAATGTTCAGTGGTTCTCTGCTCCTTAGTTTCTCCTTTTTTGCCTCTGATATCGTCAATGCAAATGCCATTTAGCACCATGTGAACAGAAGCTGAGAAACTTATTTTTGTCATGTACAAAATACTGTACAAATGATGCGGGAAATACTTTTAGCTTTAAACAGCGCTGGCAGCAGAAGATGGAAAAGTTTTGCATTTGAACCAAGTTTTCTCTATGTGATGATGTGTAACCGTAAAATAAAAGCCTGTATGGAGTGCAGAGCCGTGGATTCGCGAGCTACAGCTGGTTCAGAAGGTATTGAAGATCCCTGGTTGTAGATTTTACTTTCAAGGGAAATAATTTACAATACGCGGAACATCACAAAACTATTATTATTAATAAAACTGGCCACCTGAGACACAGTATGTATGGCACGAATAAATTAAATCTTCGATCACGGGCCGTAGACTTTTTCCGGAAAAAATCTTAACAACATTTTTCAGTTTGAGGAGAAGAGTTGCTTCAGGTGACAGTTAGTATTTAACTCCTGCTGTAACTTTCTGCATTTGTTCTCAGTATTGCCGGGTTTGTTGGACGCTTTTCCTCCTACAGAGAGCCAGAGTTGTGGTATAGCCAACATAACCCACTGTAGCCCTCGCGGCTGCCACCATAGCCACAACATGAAGTTTCCAAGCTGAGAGTGGCGGTTCGTAGCCACATTTTGCTCATTTGTCTTACTTTTTCTCATTAAAAAAGGTAGAACTAGTTGCTAGGCAAATGCATTAAGTAAAATATATTGCACGTCAATTATGACCATAGTCGAGACAATAACAAACGCATTATCGTGAACTTGTTCGACGGAAGCAAGGTCGGGAGCACTGCTATTCAACGGGGCACTACACGAGTTGCCTCTAATGAGTTGAACGTAGCACTGGATGTGCAGTTGAGCAGTGTGCACAGCAATGATAGTCGTTAAATGTATCAAGTTTTCACCCCAAGAAAGACTTTGTCTGCTGAATCATGTACTAACGGAGGAAATCATCAGGAGGTACACATGAAATGGAAAGACCTCTTAACTACCGAAAAAAGTTTCATGTGCCTGCTTATAAATGTAATCCATGAGCCACAAAATGAATATCGTAAAGTTTGTAAAACTGAAACAGATGATAATATGATTCATACGTTTTTTAATAATCCAGCTATACCCTTACATAACTAATAGGCCTGCCTTAGATGCGTTGCGCGCTCTGTCTACGTCTCTGCAGCGCACATCTTTGACAGTGAAACATTGCTGGACACATTACTAATGTTCCATATCGAAGATACTGACTAACAAGGCCAGAAATTTAGTGTATGTATGTGCGTGAGTATGCAAGTTGCCTCCCACATGATTGATCCAATGAAAACTACAATGGTTTATATCACCCATGCCTTCTTAAAACTTTGACTGCAAACCTTCCATTAGCCAAAGTACTGGTGGCCAGCCCTGGCGGTCTACTGAGTTAAGTGATGATGTTTGGTAGAGAAGTTCCGGACATTTAGTGGCTGTGATGTGAGCAGTAGGATATAGGAGTACCAAACTGAACCACTATATAATAGTATATGGTTTATTGGTTGGTAGCTTCTTTGCACGCATGGTTGGCCTCTTTATCCCTGTCTGAAGAATTAAAGAGGAGAAAAGTCAGCTGCTGACCGCTCAGGGATGAAACAGGAATCGCGAGCCTTATGTTGGCACCAAATGAATTCCTTGAATACTGTCGAGGTTTTATTATGTGTACTTCGAAGAATTGTGTTTTTTCTAGTAAGATTGCCTGTTCTCGTGAAGCTGATCGTTCTCGTGAGATTGACTGTTCTCGTGAGACTGATCGTTCTCGTGACAATGATTGTTCTTGTAAATTTGACTGTGCTCGTGAAATTGACTGTTCTGGTTAGATTGACTGTTCTCGTGCGCTGCCTCTTCTCATTAGATTGACTGTACTCGTGAGATTGACTGTTCTCGTGAGATTGACCATTCTCGTGAGACTGACCGTTCTCGTGGGATTGACTGTACTCGTACGATTGCCTGTTCTCATTAGATTGACTGTATTCGTGAGACTGCCTCATCATTAATAGATTGCCTGTTGCTTCCAATCCTACACACGTTGTGCATTAACAGTGCTTATTTTTCTATTATGTGATGCGAATTGGGTAATTTTGTTTTTTTTTAATTCATTCTGCTGAGTCCTCATCTTTCCATTATATTATCTTCACTGGAGATGATGCAGTCAGCGTAGAGCAAAATGCAGAATAGCTCTTTACATCTTCACTAACAGGGTAGGCTTGATATTCTAAGCTTTGTGACTAGGATACCATTGTAGTCAAATATTTGATACCTGCTGAAGCTCCTTTATTTCTTATTATACTGTTCGAAAGCCCTAAGAAATTAAGGCGTCTCGCATTTGTTTTCTCCATTTTGACGGCCGCTTAAAATACAGAGGAAATAAACTTAATGACAGACAAAGCTACCTTTGTAAAATAATTATTCTTAGAACAAGAACAACCACAAAAAAAATTCATGTACTATCATGCTGATCTTTCAACCCTTTAGTACCCATTACTGCCGGACGGTGACGCTACACACAGCTCTATTCATAAAAAAATAATATTAATTATTGATTAGGAAGGCAAGGGGTATGCTGCCTTTGCTAAATATTGGAAAATCGCCTGTGGTGAATCCGTACGCAAACATTTGCTCATACGTTTCATTTAAAATGCCCCTTCATCATAGTCGAGCCAGAACGGAGACCGCCGTTCCTCACCACCATCCCCATTTCTCCTCACTATATACGGGGCTGGATATTATCTTCCATAACAAATTTACTCCATTTTATCTTCTCTAGTGATGTAAATTTTACTTAATATGTTCATAACAAAACAGAAAAACTATTCAACTCATAATTCGTTAAAAAAAAGTGACTTGCGCAGAGCCTTCCAATAACAGATGGGCTGATGCACGACCTCATCTCTCATACGCTGGAATTACACTGAACGGCGAAGAGTTTCAATAGAAGGAGGTAGCAACAGCTACGGAGGCCGGAAGCTGCAATTCTCTCCGAAGCTGAAGCCTGGCTGACTCATTGATTCGATGTAAGAGTTGTTGAGAGCCTGTGATTGGTGGGAAGGGATGGGTGGTAGCCTGTGATTGGTGGTAAAGGAGCAGCCAACGACAGACAAAAAAAAAAATTGTTTGGCCCATGCACTGAAATGTGATTCAGTTCCCTTCTTCTATTAAACTTCCTTACTGAGCGGAGTGTCGAACCCTAGGGCCCAAATTGGTGCTCATTTTTTAATTAATGCGACAACTGCTGCTGCCCGTGCTTGCGACACGTCTCTCCTCTTGACTGCACCCACTTTCACGTCTGCCGCGGCTCTATAAAATTTGTCTTTTACATCACAGTAAGCCCCGCCCACGGTGACGCAAAAGACAACTGCTATAGGGCCGCCTCAGACGGGAAAGTAGGGGCTATCTAGAAGTGAGACGTTTCGCAAGCACGGGCAACAGCAGCTGTTGAACTGTATTTAATGCGGGCATGATCGAGGCTTTCAGTAAATGGCTTTGCAAAAACGTTGTTTATAGCACAAACGCCAAGGTACTCTACTGCATAGATACCATGTGGTGTACTAGAAACAAGAAGTTGAAAAGCTCCAGCTTGGTTGGACGAGGATTAAGATGTTACAGTGAATTTTAATAAATTTTCCCAATGACATGAAATTCATATTAAAACAAATTACATTATAATAATACATGAAATGTGTTTATCAACAACAAACAAAAAAACCGCTCATGTGGAAACTCGGTGGACACAAAATTAATTTTCTCAACTTTGAAGCGATTTTCTTTATCGAGAGATTCTCTGGGTTCTGTTACAATTCCCCTCGTGGATGGCGCTCTTGTCTTGAAATTTTTTCTTTATTTTTGCTAATATATAAAAGTCATCGGAGAATGAGCAGATTAATTATGATCAATTTTAAATCCTTTTTCGAGTGTTAGGATTCTGTGGAGTCGATGACTCTCTCCAGCCTTGTCTAACATTATCGAATTTGTGTTTCTTACTCAATAGTAGTAATTGCCTCCCTGCACCAGCATGCCGACAGTCAATAAGTTTTGCATAGAGGTAAGGCAAAGTCAAGCTGACGGCACGTCCCAACTAGAAATCCACATGCACTGGTTCGTGCACCAGCTAGATGCACCAGCTAGACCCCAGAGACGTGCACAGCAGCAGCCGACCTCAGATAGTAAGAGCTATTGTACCCTAGACGGAAGCGTCATAATATAAAAATGGGACTCTCTGACGTTCTTTATTTCCAGTCAAGTCTGTGCCCACGCGGTGGAAAATGAATGGCAGAAATGCTGATTTCCTAATTCGAGTCCGGCCTGGCGGGGAGGAAAACGAGCGAACTCCAGCGAGCAAACTCAGCACTCTCGCATCTCATTACTGCAGGTATAAGTTCCTGTATATATTACTCAAGACAAGTTTCATTGAAGCACGTACAAATAAGCTCGAGGACTCACTTAAAAGGATTGATTTTAATTACACAGTCAAATATTGTGTTATCTATATGGTCTCCATAGTTATCAGTGCTGCTTGCAATAGGATGCACGTCTGTGGCCGCTTCTGTACTAATCCAGCTCGCTGTGAAATTACCAACTAAATTAGACAACATTTATTCAGCGCTATCTATTCTCAAATCTCCATCAAAAGTGTTTCTGAGGAAAAAGCCTACAACGACTCTGATGGGAAAATATCTTTTAATCAATGTCCACAAACTATGCCGGTCATTCTCAACCAAAACCATCCGCTTGAGAAAGTTCATCTTTCATCAACTTGAAGTTTCCGAAACTGCTTCCATCCATCGACTGGCATTCGATGAAGCGTTGCAGCGCTCCATTTCCGGAGCGCCATTTGGGCGGCCTGCACGACCTTGTTCTCCTGCTGCAGTTGCAGAGGCTCGGAAGGTCTCCGGAGGCCATATTACCACGGCAGGTGGGCAGGCTTCCCTTGTTCTCGTACTACCGTTGTAGCATGGCAGCAATAAATGTAGTTATTATAATACAATGGCAGGTGAGCAGGCTTCCCTTGTTCTCGTACTACCGTTGTAGCATGGCAGCAATCTATGTAGTTATTATAATACGGTAGCGGGTGGGCAGACTTCCCTCGTTTTCGAACGACCATTGCAGCTGCATGGCTGCAAGCCTATGAAGTTATAATATGGCAGCAGGTGAGCAGACTTCCCTTGTCCTTCAGTAGAAAGAATTAAATGCTCTGTTGCCCGCCTTTCCCAAGCATTAGGAAAGCAGGATGAGAAATGCTTTGATTTTCTTATGGCCAAACTCCTTACTTGACTCTATGTTGCACTTCTTGTACACCTTACCGTCCCATGAGGTTTGGTGTCTCATGTATGTTAGAAAGACTTCCTTGTAGATTCGCTGAGCTAAAGGTGGCAATTTTTGCTAGTACAATAATGCAAAACAGACGCTGGCTGCATAGAGGTAATCCTAGTTTTGATGAGAATTTTCCCATCTTGCTGTAACAAAAATTAAATGTAAGAAGCGTTTTCACATTGAAATCTTTACACTTATTGTCGCAGTTAACATATTTTTGAGGACAAGGTTTACGCTAGTATAGTACAGTTTAGACAGATGCTACAATTTTCGGTATTCTAAAGATTAAACTGTTCCCGCGAAAGAAATTTGATACTTATTGCTTAATAAATCAATCGGTAGATGGAACAACTTAGTTTTCCTCGAACTTCCATTTTTTTATTCCCATAAACGCACCTATTAAGCACACTACCCTCATTGCTGAAGTTATTAAGTCAGTAGGGGGAAACACAGGTGGTGAAAGCTTTGCACTGTACTCGCGGAAGACTTAATACCTGAATCCGATTTGCTGATAGATTTGCCAGAGCGTTTGGCATGGAAAAGCTAACTTTTTCCGGAGACTTCGTAATTATTACGGCACAAACGCGCCACGACTTACGGGGGAGCGAAGTTTCATTACTACATACATTAGCACCGCGGTGAATTGGTGATGACTATAATTAGAACACGTAAATATTGGAATACTGCAGGGGTAATATTATTAATACAAACAATCGAGATACTATTTGCACCTACGGTAATAGAAGCATAAGCTATAGAAATCTCAGTGAAAAGTAATGTGCATGTGAAACATCATCAAAAATGATTATTTCAGTGCTTCTATCAAGCGCTGACTCACATGCAGCAGCAATACTGCATGTTCAAATGTGTATAGGAATGCCACAAGAAATAAATTCATGCACAGATCCATCATCCACTATAGCCACTCACTATTGAACTCTATTTCAATTTGGCTAATGTCTTAAAGTATTGTCGGGTACTGATAATTAGTACCTGTGTGCATGGAAGCATCAATGGAGGAGACAATTACAACTTAACTATCACATGGATTCTACAGAGAGATCCGTTTTTCAATGTTAATGATAAGTAAAGCATCAACTAAAGAAAAGAGCAAATAAGGCATCGCGCATGTACTTTGTAAAATGGCTAGTATGCGGATAATACTACGTCGGTTTCGGTACTGTATGGAGTCTACTTCAGAGTATGCGTTAGGTTCAGAAAGAATAGGTATTTATAACGTAACCTATAACTAACACGTATGATGTCCTAATATCAGGTAGGACACGAACTATAGTGTAGTTTGATGCTTTTATAAATGACTGAACTTAGGAAAAAATTAAAGAAATGAAGGTTTTACGCGGAGAATTCAAAGAGTTTGCTGAAAATTTCTCTCCTAGTGTAATCACTTAACCAACAACGTCCAATATGCTGTGAGAGGATAGCTGGCGTGCGACCGCTATACATGGCACAAGTTATGTCACAACATAGAGTGGCAACGATGAGATTAAGAATCAGTAGTCTCAAATCTGCTGTAAAAGCAACGGTCTAGAATTCGTTCCTATTCATTCGAAGGCATCGTTATTACCACTCACCTCACAGACAGCAAAGCGCAGCAAAATTTGATACAGACGAACTTCCAGCGGCTTCGATACCAAACGCTTCATGGTGATGCTCAAATGCTCATTTACCTATCCAAGTACATCAACTTACACCAGAATTGGTAGAATGAATCCGCGAAGAAGGGTTCCACACTTGGCAGAGCAATGCATCCGCACGGTTGCAAGAAAGCTTGAATTTGTGTTAATTATTTTCAACTATTATCATTATCATTAAAACTTCACGCTTGAGCTCCCACGGACAGGTAATACAACCCAAATGAAGCATTTGCAACACCGGGAAGCCCAAAACGCTGCTAAAGGAAATCCAGCAAAAAACCATTAACAGCCGANGACCAAAAGCCGATGCAGGCAACAAATTCCAAACTTTAGCCGACCAGGGCACGAAGCACCGACAGAACTGATTATTTCGACATATGACAGCCTCCAAAGTGAAAGAGTGCGCTCCGCGCGCAGCACGGGTCTCTCTCCCAAAAACCTTGAAGACAGGGAGAGAAGAATACAACCAATGCCTCTCATTATTGTGCACCTTATAAAACATACATAGCTCAGCTACTCTTCTCCTGTGAGACAGGTTCACCAGATCAATATTATCACACAGCCTGCTGGCTGAACTAACAATTCGGTCCAACAGACGTAAGTGAGTATCAGCAGCGAAGCCCAGACCGGGGAGCAATACTCTAACACAGGCAGCAAAAAAGCATAAAAACATCTGCGGGCAACCTTGACATTCCTTGAACTTTCTGACTATTTTGATTGATCTCTCACCTGCGCGCGCAACTTCAGCAAGACCAGCATACCACTCCGCAGCAGTAAATTCATCATTACAAGGATGTGAACATTCCCAATTACACGCACGTACGTAAAAGCTGAATGGAAGTGTTTCGGTCGTAAATGCGGCTGAGCTTTTACCTTAGGTCAGGAAGCTACCTGATGCCTCAGGAAGGAAGAACATTACTGTCTTTTCAAGTAAAATCCCAACAAAACTGAGCTCGGCGCAGCTAGCAACCGAGTTACATATCAGTTCGTGCTTACCGCACATGTTGTTAATGGCACACTCCGAGAATACTCGATTTTGTGCAACTACATTAAAAGGTTTCAGCAAAGGATTTTATGATTTTAAGAGAAAGAACAACTTTCGAGTTTTTCTGTCTAAAAAGTGTTTACGATGAGCATGTGAAACGAAAAAAATAAGATGAACTAACATTTTTATTTTATAGTCAGAAATTGTTCTACTTTACTGAACTATGGTGCTAAAAAGTGTTTACAACAGAGAAGTAGAACCTATGCTAATTTTCAGAAGTCAGAGAACGCTTGGATTTATGGAAAGAAACTGCCATGTCAACGACAGTTAGAAATTCCTGACCCAACGAACGCTCGAGCTTAAGGAAATAATTAGATGTTGCAACGGACATGTTCATATTAAAGCATAAAATATATCCAGTTCTACAAATAACATTTAGTGTAAGAAAATAATTATTTCTCATTGAGACTAAAATACTTGTACCTAAGGTACATTAAATTTGTTATATTTAGGTCACGTTCGACTGGGCGCCAAAACTAAGCTATCGCGGGTTGACTTGTCTAAATTTCAGATAACAGCTTTGAATTTGTCACTTTGAGACGTGCTGCAAGTGATAGGTGCAGCGCCATTACGTTGAGCCAGAGTAAAAATCTATATAGAGGAACAGGATTGAATTTGTATAAGTTTCAAGGGTAACTGAGGGTCATGCATGAAACTATTCACCATGTTGAAGCCAGCTCACCTGTCTGTCTTTTCTAACAATTATTGAAGCCTCGAAGGTTTCATTTCGATGTCCAATCGAACATGCCACTAATAGAAGATTCTTACGGGCTGAGCAGTAGAGGAACACAGTATTTGCAGCAAACATACCATGATAAAATAAGTGCAATTTCCATGTAATTATTAATAGATTTCTAGCGTAAAGTACGAGTAACTGAATTAAAACACCTTCTTAATAAACAAAAGTAAAATAAGGCAAAAACGCGGATTTCAATCGTAAATTAATTTTTGTTCAGATATGAAAGCTGTCAGTGTTCTCTTGAGCGGATGGTCCCTGATAGCTCTTGCGGGCTGTACGGTTAATATAGACTGGCCTACTTTGACTAGCTGGGGCAATGCGATGGCTCTGCAGACGGTCCCGTTATCACTCACGAGCAGTTCGGCTTGTGCTAAGCAGCCAGTAGTGGCGGGACGTACCGACTAGCTGCTTGGGCTTGTGTATGGATCCCTCCTTACGCGCCAGACTATGGCCGACGTTGGAAAGACCGATGGTGCTGCCAGCCCCGTAGTGTTTCCGTTTAAGGCTTTAACGGAGTTAGCCTAAGAAGACCAAAAAATGCTGTCTATGCAGTATTCAGTCCGTTACTGCTAACCAGTACGCGTTAGCGGCCATGTGGCAGATTGCAATTTTCTTGACAAGTCTCCGCTAGAGTAAAGGTAGCACTAGAACATCGAAAGGAACGTCACAGGCGTCGAGCGGCGCGACGTCACCACAGCCTGTCACTGTGATTGTTTTTGTAAACTTGCCGTGACGTCATCAATGACGTCGCAGTTGCAAGTCAATCATGCGAAAACATCATTGTTCGGTAACGATCCGTCTATCCGTTTGTTTGCTTGACTGTCTATCTCATTTTGCTCAAAGCAATGATTCAAAATGTCATAGACAAATTTTTATGAAATTTACTTGAGTTGTTAGGTATATCACGATGAATCAATGACCAAATCTTTGCAATGATGAGTTTGTTTGTTTGTCCTTTTGTTTGCCACTGTTTTTATGTGTATGCTTATTTGCACAATAACTCAAAAAGTAATGAATTGATCTTCATGAAAGTTATAGGAGTTTTTAGTAATGTAAAAAAAAACATAAATCAGTCAATTTTTGTGCAGATTGGTTAGTTCGTTTGTATGTTTGACTGATGCTTGTAATCATGCATGTTAGCAGCATAACTGGAAAAGTTACGAACGCATCATTAACAAAATTGCATAACCTGTTATTAGTATCAAAAGGCACAAATGATTAGATTTTAGAGTTGATACAAAGAAAATCATGGTTTCGGAGCCAAATTCAATTTTTCGTTAACGTTGCTCCGCTTATCGGAGGTATGCACTCTCAGAGTGCTCTATATAGTTCCATTTGGAATCCATCGAAGTAAATGTACACATTGTTGATCCTGTTCAAAAATGAATGTAGCTGCCAAAAAACGTTGAACATCTATGCTTATTTAGCGCTAAGATTCTGCAACATAAACTAACACCTTATTATCATCATGTATTGAATTAGCTTACCAAATTAGCGCTGCAATAGTTTAAGCTTGTAAAAAATCTTCATAAGTAAATAAATAAATATTGTTCTTTCTTTGTGCAAAACACGTAATTTGTTCACGTTGGAATATAAGCTATTTTGAGGGGTAAGTTAAGTAGTTAGGATTTTTTTTCCTACCGCATAATTTATAACATTTCTGATCTAAGTAAGCATGGCGTATGGATTAAATGTTATCAACGTCCCAAGTTTCTCCCGTAATATCTTTGTTGACGTTATCGACTACATTTTAAGGATAGTTAATAAGTTTAATTAGATTTTATGACGATCATTACTTTTACTTTCTTGCCACTTTATGAATTCATTCGCCTCTGCTATTGGCCGTGGCTATGACACGATGCGTGGGGCTGTGGTGGTGTCAAAATTTTCAGTTTATCATCGAGATTACTGTCGAATTTTGCAACTACCTTTACTTTACTGTGGCCTAACCCACTGAGCTGTAAACTGTCCTTTGGGAAGGACATAGCTTTGAGATTAAGCAAAACGAAATGAGTGAGCTTTTTCGTTCACTTTATATATTAAATTGCATGCTGGTCGGCCTTACACGAACCATCTCAGGTAAAAAAATACATACAAAGTTTTATTCATGCCATACAACATAGTATGTTCGTGAAAATACAGATATGAATTCCATAAAACTTTTGTTCATGGAGTACATATTCAAATTTATCTCGTTTGCATACACAATAGGCAACAAAATGTTGAAAATACAAATGGTAAATAACAGTCGCTGGGGTAACTCAACAACCCACAAACGCGTCTCAGCAGCGTCTCGTGACGCGAAAAAAAAAAAGAGGTTCAGTTCCCCCCCCCCTTAATGTTGAAGGATAACTAGGCTATTTCGGCTAGTGAAGACCTGGTACTGCCCAACAAAAGCATCATTACGTAACGGTGGTAATCTTTCGCTATCTATAGCGAGTATGAAACGAATATTCTGACAAAAATAAAGAAAGCGTTTTAGAAAACAGCATCAAGTTAGGAGGTAGAAGTGAAATACACACCTACATCGTTTCATAACGTAAAGGGGCATGAAGTCGTGAATGGTTAACTGCTGGTTAAATAGGATGGATGAGACGGAAAATAATACTATTGAGTGTAAGTAAATAAAGATATTCTATAAAAAAGAGAGCATAAAGTAAGTTAAAATCTTCAAGATATGTGCTTGAAACACAGTACAATGAAATATTTCACTTTACTGAGTCTTGGATCTACTGACATGGTGTAATAGGCCTACATGATTACCCCTTTTTTTTGTGGCTGTGTCACTACAATAGGGGGCAGGTCAACTTGCATCATGCTGTTGTCATTTTATTAAGTGCAATTAATTAATTATAACTAGAAAAGTATTATGAAAGTGCATACCTCCGCCAAGCAAGGCAATGTTAACGAGAATTCAAATTGGTTCTGAAGCCAGGAATTCCTATGATATATCATCACCAAAATTTGGTCATTCGTGCCTCTTGGCATTAAAAATTGCTTCTGTAATTTTCTTTGAGATCCGGCTGCAACTGTTCGAGCTTTGTTCTGACAAAACCTGAGACAAACATAGTCAAATATACAAACGAATCAACAGAACTTCACAAAAATTTAATCATTAGTGCCTTTCAACATTTTAAACAATTCTTGTAAATTTAATGATTCTCTGCTCTAACTTTTTAGGTTCTGTTACTAACAAAGATACAAGCAAACTTAGAGACGAACGGACTGCTTGATCGTCACAAAAATTTGGTCAGTTTTTCTTCTTGACATGCCACTGATTTCTACAAATTTCCGAACTATTTTAGTTATGTTACCAAGAACAAACAGGCAAACAGACGAACAAACGGTTTCACGACTCTTCACCGAAATTTAATCATCTGTTCTTCCTGTTACATAGCTAACATTCCCTGTAAATTTCATAAAAATTTATCCATAACTTTTTGAGTTATTTTGGTGACCGACAAACTGAAATAAAAATCATCCTTGGCGGAGATGATAATGCCGAAATTCAAACTTCAAATCCTTTTCAACACTAAAGTATGAAAATAAGCCAGAGTTTTCTTTGAGTTACAGTAACACGCGTCTGCTCAGCGTCACCAGGTTTACACTTCAGCCTTTAAGTTAATTGGATAATAGCCTTAGGAACAAATTCAATTAAAGCATATGACCATACAAACCTTGTGGGCGTCAATAGCGGTTTAAATTCAAACATTATTGCAAAGGATAGGCAGCAGAACCAAGCCTACGTGAGGCGGTAGAAATAAAGCTATGCTATAAATTTAGGGCTTTCTCTGTTGTTTTTCAGAATTAACTTCTCAAATCTTCAAACCTTCAGGGCAATCTTGACTTTGGTGCGCAGGAAAATTTCGTCGCCACCTTTGAACTTTCAGAAAAGTGCCGAGAATTTTGCCCTCCTTACGATAAACCTTCAATATTGACTCGGACCATCGCCCTAATAGAAAAATAAGTTAGGCATTACTCTATAACGCACTTGAGAGCTCACAGTCTAAAGCCTTGGGCCTGAAGGTCTTATTT
>LQNS02278094.1:24046517-24057995 GCA_001587735.2 Parhyale hawaiensis
GTTGTAGCATGGCAGCAATCTATGAAGTTATTATAATATAATGACAGGTGGGCAGGCTTCGCTTGTTCTCGTACTACCGTTGTAGCATGGCAGCAATCTATGAAGTTATTATAATACAATGGCAGGTGGGCAGGCTTCCCTTGTTCTCGTACTACCGTTGTAGCATGGCAGCAATCTATGAAGTTATTAATATACAATGACAAGTGGGCAGGCTTCCCTTGTTCTCGTACTACCGTTGTAGCATGGCAGCAATCTATGAAGATATTATTATACAATGGCAGGTGAGCAGGCTTCCCTTGTTCTCGTACTGCCGTTGTAGCATGGCAGCAATCTATGTAGTTGTTATAATACAATGACAGGTGGGCAGGCTTCCCTTGTTCTCGTACTACCGTTGTAGCATGGCAGCAATCTATGTAGTTATTATAATACAATGGCAGGTGGGCAGGCTTCCCTTGTTCTCGTACTACCGTTGTAGCATGGCAGCAATCTATGTAGTTATTAGAATACAATGACAGGTGAGCAGGCTTCCCTTGTTCTCGTACTACCGTTGTAGCATGGCAGCAATCTATGTAGTTATTATAATACGGTAGCGGGTGGGCAGACTTCCCTCGTTTTCGAGGGCTATGGCTGCAAGCCTATGAAGTTATAATATGGCAGCAGGTGAGCAGACTTTCCTTGTCCTTCTGCAGAAAGAATTAAGTGCTCTGTTGCCCGCCTTTCCCAAGCATTAGGAAAGGAGGATGAGAAATGCTTTGATTTTCTTATGGCCAAACTCCTTACTTGACTCTATGTTGCACTTCTTGTACACTTTACCGTCCTATGAGGTTTGGTGTCTCATGTATGTTAGAAAGACTTCCTTGTAGATTCGCTGAGCTAAAGATGGCAAATTTTGCTAGTACAATAATGCAAAACAGACGCTGGCTGCATAGAGGTAATCCTAGTTTTAATGAGAATTTTCCCATCTCGCTGTAACAAAAATTTAATGCAAGAAGCGTTTTCACATTGAAATCTTTACACTTATTGTCGCAGTTAACATATTTTTGAGGACAGGGTTTACGCTAGTACGTATAGTACAGTTTAGACAGATGCTACAATTTTTGGTATTCTGAAGATTAAACTTTTCACATGAAAGAAATTTGATACCTATAGCTTAATAAATCTATCGGTAGATAGAACAACTTAGTTTTCCTCGAATTTCCAGTTTTTTTATCCCCATAAACGCACCTATTACGCACACTACCCTCATTGCTGAAGTTATTAAGCCAGTAGGGGAAACACAGCTGGTGAAAGCTTTGTACTGTACTCGCGGAAGACTTAATACCTGAATCCGATTTGCTGATAGATTTGCCAGAGCGTCTGGCATGGAAAAGCTAACTTTTCCGGAGACTTCGTAATTATTACGGCACAAACGCGCCACGACTTACGGGGGAGCGGAGTTTCATTACTACATACATTAGCACCGCGGTGAATTGGTGATAACTATAATTAGAACACGTAAATATTGGAATACTGCAGGGGTAATATTATTAACTAGTGTCCCGAGCCGTCATTGTAAATGACGGCATATTGGGTTATTAATGACTGGTGCACGTGTGCGATAAATGACGGCAATAAGTTAGCCCTTCAGGAAAACCACCGCTGGCTTCCTCATTTTTCCCCTATCTAATACTGAAGAAAAAGATTCCAAGGTACTCAACTTTTTTTTCGCCGAAAAAAAATTGCAAGGTGCCCCACTTTTTTTTTACATTTTGAAGTCTGAATTTTCTCCTATCTTATTCCCATAGAGCGTGACAGGAAAGATATAAATATATAAATAACTAAATAAATAAATAAATAAAAACACGACGTGAATTATTATGTAGTAGATACAAACAATCGAGATACTATTTGCACCTACGGTAATAGAAGCATAAGCTATAGAAATCTCACTGAAAAGTAATGTGCATGTGAAACATCATCAAAAATGATTATTTCAGTGCTTCTATCAAGCGCTGACTCAAATGCAGCAGCAATACTGCATGTTCAAATGAGTATACAAATGCCACAAGAAATAAATTCATGCATAGATCCATCATCCACTATAGCCACTCACTATTGAACTCTATTTCAATTTGGCTAATGTCTTAAAGTATTGTCGGGTACTGATAATTAGTACCTGTGTGCATGGAAGCATCAATGAAGGAGACAATTACTTCTTAACTATCACATGGATTCTACAGAGAGATCCATTTTTCAATGTTTATGATAAGTAAAGCATCAACTAAAGAAAAGAGCAAATGTGGCATCGCGCATGTACTTTGTAAAATGGCTAGTATGCGGATAATACTACGTCGGTTTCGGTACTGTATGGATTCTACTTCAGAGTATGCGTTAGGTTCAGAAAGAATAGGTATTTATAACTTAACCTATAACTAACACGTATGACGTCCTAATATCAGGTAGGACACGAACTATAGTGAAGTTTGATGCTTTTATAAATGACTGAACTTAGGAAAAATTAAAGAAATGAAGGTTTTACGCGGAGAATTCAAAGAGTTTGCTGAAAATTTCTCTCCTAGTGTAATCACTTAACCAACAACGTCCAATATGCTGTGACAGGATAGCTGGCGTCCGACTGCTATACATGGCACAAGTTAGGTCACAACATAGAGTGGCAACGATGAGATAAAGAATCAATAGTCTCAAATCTGCTGTAAAAACAACGGTCTAGAATTCGTTCCTATTCATTCGAAGGCATCGCAATTGCCACTCACCTCACAGACAGCAAGGCTCAGCAAAATTTGGTACAGACGAACTTCCAGCGGCTTCGATACCAAACGCTTCATGGTGATGGTCAAATGCTCATCTACCTATCCAAGTACATAAACTTACACCAGAATTGGTAGAATGTATCCGCGAAGAAGGGTTCCACACTTGGCAGAGCAATGCATTTGCACGGTTGCAAGAAAGCTTGAATTAGTGTTAAATATTTTCAGCTATTCCTTGAACTTTATGAATTCACCTCGCATCATGAACAGAAATGTTCTCTAACTATTTTGATTGATCTCTCACCTGCGCGCGCAACTTCAGCATGACCAGCAAACCACTCCGCAGCAGTAAATTCATCATTGCAAGGATGTGAAGATTCCCAATTACACGCACGTACGTAAAAGCTGAATGGAAGTGTTTCGGTCGTAAATGCGGCTGAGCTTTTACCTTGGGTCAGGAAGCTACCTGATGCCTCAGGAAGGAAGAACATTACTGTCTTTTCAAGTAAAATCCCAACAAAACTGAGCTCGGCGCAGCTAGCAACCGAGTTACATATCAGCTCGTGCTTACCGCACATGTTGTTATAAATGGCACACACCGAGAATACTCGATTTTGTGGAACTACATTAAAAAGTTTCAGCAAAGGATATTATGATTTTAAGAGAAAGAACAACTTTCGAGTTTTTCTGTCTAAAAAATGTTTACGATGAGCATGTGAAACGAAAAAAATAAGATGAACTAACATTTTTATTTTATAGTCAGAAATTGTTCTACTTTACTGAACTATGGTGCTAAAAAGTGTTTACAACAGAGAAGTAGAACCTATGCTAATTTTGAGAAGTCAGAGAACGCTTGGATTTATGGAAAGAAACTGCCATGTCAACGAAAGTTAGAAATTCCAGACCCAACGAACGCTCGAGCTTAGGGAAATAATTAGATGTTGCGACGGACATGTTCATATTAAAGCATAAAATATATTCATGTCTACAAATAATATTTAGGGTAGGAAAATAATTATTTCTCATTGAGACTAAAATACTCGTACCTAATGTACATTAAATTTGTTATATTTAGGTCACGTTCGATTGGGCGCCAAAACTAAGCTATCGCGGGTTGACTTGTCTAAATTTCAGATAACAGCTTTGAATTTGTCACTTTGAGACGTGCTGCAAGTGATAGGTGCAACGCTAATACGTTGAGCCAGTGGAAAAATCTATATAGAGGAACAAGATTGAATTTCTGGAAGTTTCAAGGGTAACTAAGGGTCATGCATGAAACAATTCAGCATGTTGAAGCCAGCTCACCTGTCTGTCTTTTCTAACAATTATTGAAGCCTCGAAGGTTTCATTTCGATGCCCAATCGAATATGCCACTAATTGAAGATTCTTACGGGTTTAGCAGTAGAGGAACACAGTATTTGCAGCAAACATACCATGATAAAATAAGTGCAATTTTCATGTAATTATTAATAGATTTCTAGTGTAAAGTACGAGTAACTGAATTAAAACACTTTCTTAATAAACAAAAGTAAAATAGGCAAAAACGCGGATTTCAATCGTAAATGAATTTTTATTCAGATATGAAAGCTGTCAGTGTTCTCTTGAGCGGATGGTCCCTGATAGCTCTTGCGGGCTGTGCGGTTAATATAGACTGGCCTACTTTGACTAGCTGGGGCAATGCGATGGCTCTGCGGACCGTCCTGTTATCACTCGCGGGCAGTTCGGCTTATGCTAAGCGGCCCGTAGTGGCGGGACGTACCGACTAGCTGCTTGGGCTTGTGTAGGGATCCCTCCTTACGCGCCAGACTATGGCCGACGCTGGAAAGACCGATGGTACTGCTAGCCCCGTAGTGTTTCCGTTTAAGGCTTTAACGGAGTTGGCCTAAGAAGACCAAAAAATGCTGTCTATGCAGTTTTTAGTCCGTTACTGCTAACCAGTACGCGTTAGCGGCCATGTGGCAGACTGCAATTTTCTTGACAAGTCTCCGCTAGAGTAAAGGTAGCACTAGAACATCGAATGGTACCTCACAGGCGTCGTGCGGCGCGACGTCACCACAGCCTATCACTGTGATTGTTTATTGTAAGCTTGCCGTGACGTCATCAATGACGTCGCAGTTGCAAGTCAATCAAGCGAAAACATCATTGTTCGGTAACGATCCGTCTATCCGTTTGTTTGCTTGACGGTCTATCTCATTTTGCTCAATGCAATGATTCAAAATGTCATAGACAAATTTTTATGAAATTTACTTGAGTTGTTAGGTATATCACGATGAATAAATGACCAAATTTTTGCAACGATGAGTTTGTTTGTTTGTCCTTTTGTTTGCCACTGTTTTTATGTGTATGCTTATTTGCACAATAACTCAAAAAGTAATGAATTAATCTTCATAAAAGTTATAGGAGTTGTTAGTAATGTAAAAAAAACATAAATGAGTCAATTTTCGTGCAGATCGGTTAGTTCGTTTGTATGTTTGACTGATGCTTGTAATCACGCATGTTAGCAGCATAACTGGAAAAGTTACGAACGCATCTTTAACAAAACTAAATTGCATAAACTGTTATTACTATCAAAAGGCACAAATGATTAGATTTTAGAGTTGATACAAAGAAAATCATGGTTTCGGAGCCAAATTAAATTTTTCGTTAACGTTGCCTCGCTTATCGGAGGTATGCAACGTGCTCTATATAATTCCATTTGGAATCCATCGAAGTAAATGTACACATTGTTGTTCCTGTTCAAAATTGAATCTAGCTGCCAAAAAACGTTGAACATCTATGCTTATTTAACGCTAAGAATCTGCAACATAAACTAACACCTTATTATCATCATGTATTGAATTAGCTTACCAAATTAGCACTGCAATAGTTTAAGCTTAAAAAAATCTTCATAAGTAAATGAATAAATGTTTTTCTTTCTTTGTGTATAACACGTAATTTGTACACGTTGGAATATAAGCTAGTTTGAGAGGTAAGTTAAGTAGTTAGAATTTTTTTCCTACCGCATAATTTATAACATTTCTGATCTAAGTAAACATGGTGTATGGATTAAATGTTATCAACGTTCCAAGTTTCTCCCGTAATATCTTTGTTGACGTTATCGATTACATTTTAAGGATAGTTAATAAGTTTATTAGATTTTATGACGATCATTACTTTTTTGCCACTTTATGAATTCATTCGCCTCTGCTATTGGCCGTGGCTATGACACGATGCGTAGGGCTGTGGTGGTGTCAAAATGATCAGTTTATCAACGAGACTACTGTCGAATTTCGCAACTACCTTTACTGTGGCCTAACCTACTGAGCTGTAAACTGTCCTTTGGGAAGGACATAGATTTGACGTTAAGCAAAACGTAGTAAGCGAGTTTTGCCGTTCACTCAATTACTAAATTGCATGCTGGTCTGCCTTAGACGAACCATCTCAGGTAAACAAATACATACAAAGTTTTACTCATGCCATACAACATAGTACGTTCGTAAAAATACAGATATGAATTCCATGAAACTCTTGTTCATGTAGTACATATTCAAATTTATCTCGTTTGCATACAATAGGCAACAAAATGTTGGAAATACAAATGGTAAATAGCAGTCGCAGGGGTAACTCAATAACCCACAAACGCGTCTCAGCAGCGTCTCGTGACGCGAAAAAAAAAAGAGGTTCAGTGCGCCTCCCCCCCCCTCAATGTTAAAGGATAACTAGGCTATTTCGGCTAGTGAAGACCTGGTACTGCCTAACAAAAGCATTGCGTAACGTTGGTTAACTTTCGCTATCTATAGCGAGCATGAAACGAATATTCTGACAAAAATAAAGAAAGCGTTTCAGAAAACAGCATCAAGTTAGGAGGTAGAAGTGAAATACACACCTACATCGTTTCATAACGTAAAGAGGCATGAAATCGTGAATGGTTAACCGCTGGTTAATTAGGATGGATGAGACGTAAAATAATACTATTGAGTGTAAGTAAATAAAGCCACCTTAGCCCTACAAAGGGAGACCCCTCGCGAAGAGTTACAACGGGAGAGGTGAGGTGCAATGTACCTCAGCCTGATTTCCTAATAAATTCATTATTTATTGGTATTTTGGATTAAAAATCAACAGGCATACTCTTCAGACATTTATACATGAGTTGAGATGTAATTAAAATCATCAATTCAATATTAAATTATAATAAAACACCATGAAATGAACTTGTCCAAGAGAACGCTAGAAAGCATACAATCATATACATTTTGTACGATAACAGTGGCAGTTCGTTCACCAACGCAGACAGTGTGCATGTGTTGCGGGAACTGTGGGACGCCTGCTGTATTGAAGGGACTGTACTGTCTACGTACGCAGAACAATCAATGTACTACGAATGTACACAACAATATTCACACAATGATACAGTATAGAAGGGACTGCGACTGCACTGATGTAACATTTAGCTAAGGTGGTCATATTTATTATCAGTAATTTGAATAAAGCTTCGTTTTCCATCAATAATTATAACCCTGGGATGAAGTTACATGCAGATACACAGAATAAACAGACGTTGACACGTACAGAGCTGCCGGACGTATAGTGCGGTGCACTATAGCGCAGGTCTCCCTTTACAGGGACCATTTATCATAAAATCTATGGCATTTCACTTATGTATGGTATTTTCACTTAAATTTTTTTATAAAACATAAAAAATTCCATTTTATGAAAAGTCACAAGTTTCCAGCAACTCAACTGAAATTTGAAAACAATAAATATGCAAATTTCTACTGGGTGAGGTGCAATACACCTCGGGTCTCCCTTTGTAGGGTTACGTATCACGGTAATAGAACTTCAGAAACCTAATTCGTTTGGTATAGGAAAGTATTAGTATGGAGTAAGATATTCTATAAAAAAGAGAGCATAAAGTAAGTTAAAATCTTCAAGATATGTGCTTGGAACACAGTACAATGAAATATTTCACTTTACTGAGTCTTGGATCTACTGACATGGTGTAATAGGCCTACATTATTACCCCCTTTTTTGTGGCTGTGTCACTTCAATAGGGGGCAGGTCAACTTCCATCATGCTGTTGTCATTTTATTAATCGCAAGATTTTTATTACATTTCACAGCTTTAAGCGTGGTGGAAGAGAGGTCCTGAATATTATATGTATGAACCTGTAAACACCCGCTAGGGAACACACAGCAAAAACCAAGTTGTCAAGGGCATTCCGCTGCTATTCGAAGGCAATGTACTATAAAACACTACAGGTACGCCATTGAAAATACTTTATTACTGTATTTCTTCTCGACTCATTGCAGAGTTATCTGTTTAATTCTTCATCTATTCATGCCTCTGTTGTTTTTACCTTCGAGAGCGCTTTCCTGCTGTGAGTCTGAAGTTAAATGCCATCTGAGAGTGTTGGAATTTCTCCCGATAATTTATTACCTCACGCCTGTATGGGGACACGCAATTTTGACACCTGTTTATAACTAAATGAAGAAATAATTTAATTAATACAAGCAAATAAATACGGTTTGTATATCACAATGCACTCCTAATTAATTATTACTAGAGAAGTATTATGAAAGTGCATACCTCCGCCAAGCAAGGAAATGTTAACGAGAATTCAAATTGGTTCTGAAGCCAGGAATTCCTATTATATATCATCACCAAAACTTGGTTATTCGTGCCTCTTGGCATTAAAAAATGCTTCTGTAATTTTCTTTGAGATCCGTCTGCAACTGTTCGAACTTTGTTCTGACAAAACCTGAGACAAACATCGTCAAACATACAAACGAATCAACGGAACTTCACAAAAATTTAATCATAGTGCCTTTCAACATTTTAAGCAATTCTTGTAAATTTGATGAAGCTCTGTTCTTAACTTTTTAGGTTATGTTACTAACAAAGATACAAACAAACTTAGAGAAGAACGGACTGCTAGATCGTCACAAAAATTTGGTCAGTTTCTCTTCTTGACATTCCACCAATTCCTACAAATTTCTGAACTATTTTAGTTATTTTACCAAGAACAAACAGACGAACAAACGGTTTCACGACTCTTCACCGAAACTTAATCATCTGTTCTTCCTGTTACATGGCTAACATTCCCTGTAAATTTCATAAAGATCTGTCCATAAATTTTAGAGTTATTTTGGTGACCGATAAACTGAAATAAAAAACATCCTTGGCGGAGATAATAATGCCGAAATTCAAATTTCAAATCCTTTTCAACACTAAAGTATGAAAATAAGCCAGAGTTTTCTCTGAGTTACCAGGTTTACACTTCAGCCTTTAAGTTTATTTGATAATAGCCTTAGGAACAAATTCAATTAAAGCATATGACCGTACAAACCTTGTGGGCGTCAAGAGCGGTTTAAATTCAAACATTATTGCTAAGGATAGGCAGCAGAACCACACCTAAGTGAGGCGGTAGAAATAAAGCTATGCTATAAATTTAGGGCTTTCTCTGTTGTTTTTCAGAATTAGCTCCTCAAACCTTCAAGCCTTCAGAGCAATCTTGACTTTGGTGCGCAGGAAAATTTCGTCGCCACCTTTGAACTTTTAGAAAAGTGCCGAGAATTTTGCCCTCCTTACGATAAACCTTCAATATTGACTCGGACCATCGCCCTAATAGAAAAATAAGTTAGGCATTACTCTATAACGCACTTGAGAGCTCACAGTCTAAAGCCTTGGGCCTGAAGGTCTTATTTTTTCATATCGGCATGGAGTGTTTGCGGCAGTGACATACAGTTTGCTCCTCAAACACTGACTTCTTGATGGATTCCTTCCTCAGAGACTCCTGGCTCACGACCCCTTCTGCACCAAGGCCATCAATAATAAATGCCTTCACTCGCGACTATGAAAGAAGATTATAATTCTGGATGCTTAGCTCCCTTCATCGCTCTTTCGCGTGTAAATTTTTGATATGCTTTCTTCGTTAAAAAGGAGACTGAATGCTTTTCTCGTTGCTTAAAAAAATCCTTGAGAGATGTTCGACAACGAGAAGAGACTCATTGTTGCTTGAAAACATTGGATCTTCGTATAAAGCCGTTGATAAGTAATGCGCCGAAAAGCGGCATCGTAGAAAAATCTAAGCGCCTCAAAAAAGTTCTCAAAAAGCATTTGTTTTTAGTTTATAACGCTAGCTTCGAAAATGAAGCTTATGCGGCCGGAAGGTTCTCCTAACTCATATAAGAAAGTATGGTTTTAATGCGAATTTTTTAGCATTCTTTAATGGTCGTTCTGGAGTAATAGTATTAGTGATATCTAAGGGCCCCAGGAGGACGTGCCACACGCCATGCTGCGCAGCTATTAAGAAGTGCGACATAAAATTGACAGTCTGCAGCACAGGCAGAAATAGGAATAGGTGTCCTGTCTGAGGTACATGCATGATGATTATGAAAGCAGCTAATTGCTAAGATAGATGACAATATAGTACGACGCGATGGGAGAAATTCTAGCCGTACGTTTCTGAATTACCGATAGACAGCAGCGCAAAGTAGGTATGATCAGTTGCACCTCAGAGCAGTTACTGGCTCCTGAGAAAATCGACCGAGTTTGTATCACAGAATTTCTGTCAAGACATCTTGCAGCTGCCACCGGTAAATTTACGGGAAAAGGACTAGCCTAAAATTTTTTCCGTGTATAGAGAATCCAGATGCAAATAGGCCTAGACATAACTCAATTGAATTGTTTCATGCTTCGTTCTTTACACCTAACCGTTACCCCACCCAATAGCTGTTGAAAAGAATTCAACGCTCAGGTGGTAACTCTGGGAGTGCAGCAGTAACTACTTGAGACCTGTGAAAATTGCAGAGAACGGAAGTGTCATTCTCAGTGATGCCGGCAACCGTTATGTGACTATGGAATATGAAAATACCTTCCAAGTGAGGCAACAAAACTATGAAGTAGGATCAGTTGCACCTCAGAGCAGTTACTGGTTCCTGTTATTCCCTCCCGAGACCGAATCAATGATTCCCAGATATCCTCTATCTAATACTAAAAGTGTCACGTGCAGACGAACGAATGGATGGATGAACGGTTGGAACCACAAGCAGAATAATATAGTAGACCTACTGGAATGTGCGGGAATGGCTCAAACGAAGAACATTGCTTTTCGGTGATATCCCAGCCTCATATCATGCATACGAATTGTGAAAATGGGTTCCAAGAAATATAGTAAATCTTCCACCTTTGACATTGGTAACAGTAGCATCTTAAAAAAAATAGAACTTGACTCCTGTGGTTCCCTTTCGGGACCGTATCAACGATGCAGCAATTTCCTCCTATCTAGTACTGAAAGCGTAATGGGCCTACTAACGAACGAAGGGTGGAATGTAACGAGGAACGAACACGCAGTATTATAGAGATACTAATTTTATGGAAGATTGGACGTCTTGGACCATCGTAGTTGAATGAATTAACAGACATCATCAAGATCTTAGTTTTATTGACCCAAGCTTTCGTTTTGCTCAACGCAAAACGTTTTCAAGGGTTAAAAGCAAAAATGCGAGAGGATATATACACCTAGCAGTTGTATCCTATATACACACGTAACAAAAATTCAATTTACATATCTATCTACTATATAATAATTCACGTTGTGTTTTTATTTATTTATATATTTATATCTTGTATTTCAGCAGCAACAATCCTCAACATCACAAAAGATCAGTGGTGTCTGCATTGTTCCGAAGATCCTAGAACATCTGCAGCCCTGAAGAACTTTCTAACGAACAGAATACAATATCAAAAATCT
>LQNS02278094.1:24060230-24080181 GCA_001587735.2 Parhyale hawaiensis
CCTAAATGATATAAGACCAGTAACTGATAGAACTAATGTAATATATGAAATACCATGTAATGACTGCGACGCAAAATACATTAGTCAAACCGGCAGACAATTGAAACAACGGCTTCAAGAACACCAACGAGCATTGAGAGTCAGAGATATTAATTATTTCTCAAATTTTCCAGCACGCGTAACTCGGACACAGCTTTAACTTTCAAGACGTTAAGCAACTCGGTCAAAATAACAATGATAAGTCTCGACGGATAATCGAATCAAGTTATTCGGCCATATCAAATAGTTGCATCAATAGATACGATGAGCTCTCAGATGTGTATTTCTCTGTTGTTAGACAATTCTCTCGTTCATGATGTACGGCGTTCCTCAGAGTGGAGCTTTTAATTTTTATGTTGTAAGGCACGCGAATCTCAGCGACTAGACTATTGTTTATTACATCATATGTAAATTAAATTTTTGTTACGTGTATATGTAGGATACAACTGCTAGGTGTATATATCCTCTCGCATTCTTGCTTTTCACCCTTGAAAACGTTTTGCGTTGAGCGAAACGAAAGCTTGGGTCAATAAAACTAAGATCTTGATGATGTCTGTTAATTCATTCAACAGAGATACTAATACCAATCAATTTTGTTGAGTACACACTGAAGGGTGGTACAATAAATATAGTAAACAAAGTCTATTGCTAAAGTTAAATAAGATACAGAAAACTACTGAAAGTATCAATACTCGGTACACTTCATTGCGGCTCATTTTTGACCCCTGTTTAGGAGAGTATATATATATATATATATATATATATATATATATATATATATACATATTGATTTTGAGTCTGTAGCCAGGGTTATAACAAACCTCGTTTACAAGTGATTTAGCTAATTTTTCGATCATGCTCTGGAGAATGAAAACGCATTTCCTTGTTCTGACTTTCAATCAGTCAGTGTACTTATGAGCAAATATCACACTTGTATTATATCACTTTAATATTTTCATAAGCCGGCGAAATTTGTCGTAGGCGCCCAATGGTATTCTGCTTGAAGTTTAATCACAGCGAGTTACAATACAATCGTAGCAATCAATAGCTACGAAACACCTGACGCTTGACCTCTTCTGAACAGTAACCAAACTTCCTCACTAGCATGCTGCTCACCGCGTGGTGATTTTGCGTTTCTTTCTCTATATCCTGGTTATCACCAAAATCAACTGTGATTTTGAGGCCCATGGAGGCAAGAGAAGTTGTTTACACAAGTGAGCTGTACACCATAGAGATATGCGGATTCATCGGCGGGCAGGTTTGTTTTTGTTTCTTAGGTTTAATGTTCAGCGGTACACATCTTTTGCCTCCTCGACGCGTTTGAAGTTCGAATTTTTATACCTATTTTTCCCGAAAAGCTCAATCAATACACTTTTTAAAATTTCACTTTCTTTTTCTGAGCTGAAACTCAGATAATGAGGAAATGACCTGAATTTTACTATTATCACAGATTGACCCTAGAATGTTATCTTTTGCCTCCTCAAAGATATTCAGCTTTGTATATTTTACGAAAATATGACATTTAAAAAAAAATGCTAAAAATACAATTAATGGTTTTCTAGCTAGAGCTGGGGTACAGATAAATTACATTTTAAGTTTTTGTTTATCTAACAGCTGGAATCACTCTTTGATTACGCATTATCAGCCCGAGGAGGAAATCACCGTGCGATCAATTTTCACTACTGATGTTTGTTGATTGCTATCAGAATAACGTCAAAAAGTGGTCACAAAAACGCGCAGATCATGCGGAATCAGACGGAATCATCCGCAAGGTAATCACAAAAAGAGGCCTTATATAAAAGTATACGTCTAAAAAAGTATCTAGATACTTGTATCTATACACAGGTAAAATGTATCTAGATGATGCATTTAGGTACCCCATGTGAAAAGTATCTAGATACAGTTTCTAGATACTGCCCAGCTCTGGTCTCATGTATGAAACTCTGCACCCACAGTAGAAGGGCTAACAAGCATTTTCCATAAACCTTATGCAGCAAATCTAACTAATACCATACCTAGGCGCTAATAGACTGGATGGCGATGTGCCACATGCAGACAAGTGAAGATGATACCGATGTAGTCGTCTGTAGGCTCAGCTGGCCTTTCGGCCGAGCTGCGTTTTTAACTTGGCGAGTAGCTCTGAAGTGTCGCGTAGAGACGTCAAATTAGTGCACCTACGCATTTCAGAACATTAACTTTGGGCTAATTGGAAATGCTAAGCTATAATTTAATATATTAGAGCAGATATATCTTCAATGTCATGCAACTGTAATTATGCATTTGTTTGCCTCAATGTAGTGTATATTGAAACATAGAAGCTCCAAATACTAATCCGTAGCCTCTTTTGGCTCCCTTTTGCCTCACAGCCACAGCCCCCTGTCGCCCTTTATACCTCATCGCGCCCGCCCGCCCCTGCCGCCCAATTTTGTTTCTTCGCCCCCACGTCGGCCAGTTTAGCTTGACCGCTCCCTTAGAACTTGCTAGTGCCCACAGGAGGGGGGGATATCGCCTACTTTGGGAACCACAGGATTAGACAGAATGTGTCAGAGTGAAGTGACATGCCTTTGTTTAGACGGGCTGGCTTAGGTTAGAAGTGTAGCGTGAGGTCAAACTAAGGGCATGTTCGACTGAGCCCCAAAATTAAGCCTTCGAGACTTGACTTATTCAAAGCTTCAAGCAGGTGCGCAGGCTTCGGCTTGCTGAGTTAATCTTTAGTCTCTGGCCGTCAATCGGCTTACAATGAAGCTTCCAGAAACTCAACCTCACTCTGTGACGTGGAGTTTTCAGCAGCTCGACATAACTGAGTTGATTTTAGCACAACGAAGAATGACAAAGCCAAAGCTTCTGTCCGAAATTTCGGAAAAGTCAAGCCTCGAAGGTTAAATTTTGGGGCCCGAAGCAACATACTCTAATAAAAGCTATATAGGGACTTAATGTTGAGAAACATTGAGAAACCACAGTAGAACTGGTTTCTCAAACGTCCTGTAATGCTTTACTTTAATGGATGGCATAATATTCAGTTCCGCAAAGGTGTCACGGCTTAGCTTTTGTCAATTCGTTATGCTGATCTCAATAAAATATTATCAAAGGCGATTGCATTACCTTCGAGCGATGTATGACGAGGTAAGTGAATGAGACTAATTGCTAAGTTCAAAAATAAAATGCAAAGCTATCACCGATGTGCCTATGCATTAGTTTTGCAACTGTGCGTACAGTTTCGATCCCCGTAATTGTACGACTGGCTGCACAGAAACCAGAATTAAGATCTCATGGTGCCATTTTATTTTTTAGCAGTACTACACGTACTATTTCTTTCTCTAAAAACAAAAACAGCACCTGAAACGAATAGCCTTCAGTTGAAACTTTTGGGAAACTGTGTCTATCTTTTGAAACTAGCAAACGGTTGATTTTCGAAAACAAGTGAAGCAGAACTCCTCAAACGGAGAACCATAAAACAAAGTTTTTCAACCGGAGACCGCCAGAATTGGAGACAATCCATCGGCGTAGTCAACATTTTATGATAATTGTGGCATTAACTTACACCACACTAAGTAAGTACGCATGTAGTAGGATGGTGTAGTAAAATTTCATTGGCAGAGCCTACTGCAACAGACAATCACTGTTTCCTATGGAGTTCGCCAACGAAAATGTTTCATGAACGTAGGGGAACAGGCGTACTGGTAAACTTTTTTCTCCAAACTAAGACAATTATTGCACACGTCTTAGGAGTTCCACCATGGCTACGGTGTATACCTACTTCATTATTGACATCATGAACCAGTAAGTCACTGAAATAGCGGTGGGCAGGGACGACACGTACAAGTTGCGCAGCCACAAAACTAGACTCATCCAATTACTCTTCCACGACCGTGGCTTCGGCTAACCTATGTATTGTAACAGCGTAAAAAATGCACAATGCAAGCCACTGCGGTTTTTAACACGATAGGGCTTGGCAGGGACAAGGTTTCGTATAATAACTACCTCTCTTAGTACCGCCTGCTGTAGTGGAAGCGAAAGCTGGCAGTATATAGGAAACAGCGTGGTGGCTGTGCTGAGAGTTTGTGTCCGCATCTGTCGGTCCTGGCTAGTTAAGGCATTGATCGATTGGGAGCTAAAGTTAAGCCTTCGAGGCTAGACTTGCTCGAAACTTCAAGGAGGTGTACTGGCTTCGTCCTGCTGAATCGAGTTTAGGTACTGACATGTAATATGTTGACTTTCTGACTCCTAGAAACTCAATCTGGCTTCGTAAACTGAAGTTTTCAGCAGGCTCGACGTAATTGCGTTACTTCTTGCACTATTTCAAAGTGACAGATCCAAAGCTTTCGAGTGAAATTTAGAAAAGGCGCAGCGACATAGGTAAGCCGTGTTCGGTCTAACTTTTCTTACATGCGAGCTCATATTCGCAACGACGTTTATTTTACGTTAGCTTGTCGTTAAAAAAAACATGCCTCAAGTTGTAGTAAGAGTCAGGGCAATGTGATCGGATGGTAATTTGACAACTGTACAACTTTTGTCGTCCGTGTGCATTGGCTTCAAGAGTTAAAGCAGCTAGTGCGTGAGTCAAATCAAGAGAAAGTGACTTTAGGCGGCTGGAAATTATTTCATCTCTTGAACTTGTGATTTTATTACTCAAAATAGCTTAAAATAGTACACTGCGCTCACAGCCATATTTGCCGCTCACTATAAGCAAACAGAGACATACGCAATGTCTCTGTTTCCACATTTGTTTGACCGGGTGATGGTACATACCTATAATGGGTGTGACAGGGTGTCTTTGTCCAAACGAACTCGTTAAACTACTCTTGAGCTCGTTCGTATGGACTTTGGACTAATCATTCCAGTATATCTGTCTCTCCTTCTGTGTATCCGCATTTTCTGCTCGGCGATTGGTACATGCCCTATCAGGCTGTCAGTATCCACGTTAACTCTAGTTTATACCTAAGAAAAAAAAGCTTATGACAACCTTACCTGTTACAAAGTAAAAGCCAAAGAGCAAGCGTATCTTGCGTAGCGCCTGTGCTGCTCATGCCAAGCAATCAATTGCCCCAGACAGTGTAATTAACACTTTTGCTCAGAACACGTCTATTCCTCACCAGGGGAATTTCCACCGGACTTTTTTTAAGCTTTCTTGTCTGAAGTGTGCAGCAAGAGCAAGCAGGGAGCGGCTAAATAACTTGGTGGCCGGGCGAGAGCACAGATCTCCAGGGCCTGCTTGCCTGAGCCGGCCCGGGGCTCTACAGGCGCCCGACTTAGGTCTTCGACGATGTGAATTTTTCTTTTGGAAGACTCGTAATAAAAATCTACACTGAATATAAATACCCTTCGTACGTCTGTTTCTAATAAGGGCCGCCAAAAAAAAACTTATTTGCCACTTTAATTAAGAATTCAGTATTCAATGAATCTATTTTATCGGACGAAGTCTGAAATTGTGGCCAAAACTGTACTGTATCGCTGGCTAAAAACATTTTGGAATTCTTTGTGAAACCTGATCCCACCAGAGAAGCAAACAGCACTTAAGTAAATCGTAAAAGGCGTTTTTTTTTAAATTAGCGCATGTTTAAGATTTAACTAAAAGCGACACTCTTTTTGTGGTACAAATTTTGCCTTTATGCGTTGCATTTGGGAAAAATTTTTGTTCATTATAACCTGCGCTCTGATAGACTTTTATGCTATGGTATAATGAATTAATTCCCCACTGCTTTTGACTATTTCGAAAAATTTATTCAAAAGCTGAAAGAAGCTATGCATTTGAGAAATTAAATTCTGTGAAAGTTTCCTACTTCGGGTATATTTCCCGAACTTGTGCTCCATTGTCTACCGAACATTGCTGACACTTCTCCCATAGCTTCCTCACTGCCGTCCTTATTGCGCCCGGCGTTCCCTTAGAACCTCCAGTTCGTCACAGATATGTGGGGAGATCATCAGAACATATGAGGGTGTCAGCCAGGTGTTGCTCTGGATAAGTTGATTCTTCTCCCTAAGTATTCTTTAGTTAAGTTGAACACGGCGCCCGTCTCAGTGACTTTTGTTCCCATTAGATTGAAGTGCCAATTTTTAGAGAAACCATTTGTCCAGAAAACGTGGATGAAACTGTCTTACCTTTTCAGCCTCAGTTTCTCATGCGAGAGTTAAAGCAAAGGATACTCAACCTCATATGTCGATCTTCCCTCTTTTTGTTGTGTTTTCCTAGCCAAACGAAAACAACAGATATCCCCGTTCCTCTGCTGAAACCTTCGCCATCATTTCACTGCGATTCGCTTTGTTAAAATGATATATTTTGCCCATAACCGTGCAGTTGGCTTCCATGGTAACATTAGAGGTATTATTCAACATGGGGTTGATGAAAGCCCACCTAGAAGGGTGATAATCCTTTAATTAGCGAAACTGAAATAGCTTTCACTTTGAACCTTGCTAAAAAAAATCGAATTAAAAAGGTTGCCCAGTTCGTTAGCCGGGTATTAAAACTGAGGTCGTGCTTAACGCTTATTGTAGATTTTGTAAACCCGAAATTCTGAAAATTTTGTGAATTTTTGGCATTGTGAATCGTATCAAATTCAATATTAATTTATAACTAGGTTTGTTAATATATCAGCACAGCTACTCTGCAAATGGAATCTATTGAGAATAATGCTCTGCCACCGATCATCATGTTCTTTAAATTCTTTATTCTTCAGCTTTCGATCATTCCTCAGTCAATCAGAATAAAAAAATATATGTTTTCCATGATGTACAACCAGTGGAAGACGTACTGTATGTCCAACAAAATCTGAACAGCATCCACCATGGTAAGCAAAAAAAAATGAAAAGATATATTCCAGCTGCTTAGATATGGGAGAAAATTCCTTACTGTTTCAGTCCACAACAAATAATCCTAGCGATAGGCATGATATTGTATGAAAGTTATACAGGACATTGGCCTGAAAATGTAAGACGATGCTACTTATGAAGAACATGTAACTAGAATTATCGTAGAGGGAAAGAAATGGAGTGCATGAGTTTTAAGAACTTTCTTGATACTCACTATTGAAAGAATTATTCTGCAGAGAATAGAGCACTGCTCTCCACTATGGATGCCTAGTACAAGAAAAAAGTTAGAACAACTTGAATCTATTCATAGATTGTTCACTCCCAAAATTTGAGACGTGCAAGAGTAAGACTGTCACCAACAACTTAGCTGTCTCCAGATGTTTTCAGTACAGTGAAGATTCGAGAGCTATTGTTTGAAAAATTCTGGAACG
The DNA here is from genome assembly GCA_001587735.2 of Parhyale hawaiensis. Taxonomy (NCBI): domain Eukaryota; kingdom Metazoa; phylum Arthropoda; class Malacostraca; order Amphipoda; family Hyalidae; genus Parhyale; species Parhyale hawaiensis. Next base: position 24,067,508 of record LQNS02278094.1, read on the forward strand.
TATCACTGTGAATAAGAATGAACGGATTGTCGCCACACACTCAGAGAGGACTGAAACGACTTGTGATATACCATTAAAGAAGAGATGGTAGTAAAGCCGTGGCAACTTAATATTTTAATAAGGTCACTGTACGGGGAGCACGACTGTTGTATAAAATATCGTGGCATATTCAATACGCCACTGATATGAAAGTTACACAATTAAAAACTTTGCTGGATACTGATTTAAGAAGAATATCAGATAGATCAGTAGCCAGCGGTTACGTGTACAGTGGAGTTAATTCGCTGTTGGCTCTCTCTTTCTCTTTGGTTGCAAATTGCAACCCAGCAACGTGACTATACACACAAGTCTGAAGACTCACAAGGTACAGTGGGGGACAAATTTCGTGTCAAATGCCACATCTGACGTTAAAATCTGTATGACTGCAAGTGTGGCGCTCAAAGAATCCTGATTTAATAAAACTCTTCAGCCAAAATTTCAGCCCTTCAATCAAGCAGATATCTGAGTTTGAAAGATAGTACCGTGACTACGGAGCTCTCATATTGCATATAATCTGACGAGAGTTTCATTCAAATTTATTGCAGTGTTTTACTTAAGATTTTACTTCTGCCTCTCCCAATGGAACACACACATGAAAAAAAAGACTGGATTGGGAATGCAAAAGAAAACCGAGACTATACTATGTACATTCTCAAGAACAAAGATGTGTAACCAATGGAGAGAGAAGATGCATCTGTGCGACAGAGGAGCCACCCCCACAGGTCCAAGGCCTCCGCCCCGACCCTTCCAAATCCTTCTGCACTGGCCTATTTTAAGCAAATATATAGACTGTTGCGTGAACTTTTTCATGCACAGGTCCACTAGTATTAAAATAATGATAAGTGCACAAAAAAATGAATCGTAATGTGTGTGTTTGTTAGTTGCTTTCTGTCTTGGTTGCTTCGTCCCTCTCTCTCTCCATCACAATGTTAAGAATTTAGAAAGATGAAAATTCATCAAATGAACAACAAAGTGAGGTGGATGGAAATTCAAGTCTTAAGTTTCCTTAGCTACACATAATATCGCATCTGAAATATGCTCGAGCTCATGTACTGTATATTCTGAAGACCATATTGCATACAAAATAGGTACTATTTGAAAACCTTCTTTGAAAGTGGTATTCAAGAAGCCCCCTCCATTTCGCTTATGTGTTCCTTAGCTGAAATTCTTCGTAGTAGCTGATATTTAACGATGAGCAGAGGCCAAAACATTTTCGATTCTTATTGCAGCCAAATGTCAATCCTAATCGTTCGACTGACTTCTGGTCTCCAGGATATGGTGGGCACTGAGCAATTCCGGTGAATTCTTTTCACTGAACGATATTTTCTTGGTGCTGCTTCACTTTCCAGCTTTCAGAACTGATATCCGCGCTTTTACTTGCAGGAGTGAAATGTTGCTCTCGTAAACTCATGATGGGACATCGTACGAATACAAAGACAATAAGCAGCTCCATTACAAAATCATTGCCGTCATTTTTACCGCTGGGTATTCTAAGTTTGACATAATGAAGCCTGAGCTCCTCAAAGACATGACAGTCCAGCTAATGACACCATTGCATGCTAAATACCGACAAACCGAATGCTGAAAACCGACTCCGACTACTGAGTAGTCAAGACCGACTACTAACATTTCATACTGAATGGGAAATACAGAATAGTGAATGCCAAATTTATTTACTGAATACTGAATATGACATCGTGCTGTTGACACACGTCTACGTCATTGTTTTGAGTTTCTGATGATGATTATTATTATTACAAGAAGGCCCAGTCGTCAAAAAATACGGCAAAAATTTTTTGATTGAGATTTTTATTATTCCGGTTCCCAGTATAGTTTTTGCTGTATTATAGGTCTTATCTTTGTAGGCCTGATCTTCCATTAGTGAAACGCAAGTTGTACAGACATGAGTTTTGCGATAACAAAATATCCCCCTGAAAGATATGGCGTGAACATCAGCTTGGAATTGGGCAACGTTAAGCTGCACCAAGAAAATATAGCTTAGTCAAAAGAATTCACTGGAAATGCCCAGCGCTCGCCGTATCGTTGATACCAACTGATTGTTGAACCTCAAGTGTCAAAATTTGGTAGCGATGCTAATTCAATATAAAAAGACAACATCTGCTCAGCGTGAAGATTGAACTGCTACCATATGATTCAGCTAATGAAAGCATAAGCGGAATGGATTATGCACGAAAGGAACGAAAACTCCAAGACTGAGGAGCGAGACTGAGCTGCTCCAACTGCTTAAGAGCCGGGATTCAGAGCCCAGGATATAGAGCTCGGGATCCAGAACGTGGGATCCAGAGGCCGGAGATCCAGAGCCAGGGCCCTCAAATTTCCAACTACCTACCTTGTTTCCATTCATCGGATGGATACGCCCTCAAATTTCTAACTGCCGCATTCCCATTCATCGGATCGCAATGCCCTTGAATTTATTCCTATCTTATTCCCATATAGAGCGTGACGGAGAGACAGACTAACATTGGAGCAAGCAAGCGACCAACAACTGTGTTTTATTATATAGTGGATTATTAACATATACCAGGCTGGCGACGTGGGAACTTGGGAAACCCTATAAGGTTATCAACCCCCAGGCAACGTACCAGCCCAGCAAGAAAAGAAAGATAGAAAGAGAGAATTAAGTATCCGAGAATCACTCTGCTTACAAATTGCTTAAAAATGCCAATGCCCGCACCATCAAAGGCAGAGCCGTCATGATGCTCCAAACATCTACACAAGATGGAACAAGCGAACGGGAACACTGGCTTGTACGACTTTGTATCGGTTCCAGGATAAACTCATGAAATGCACTAGCACGCCGAGTATACCGCGCCCGAGCAAATGGCTCCGGAAGAATAACTGCCCCCGTGGATGAGTAAGGCAATCATATATTTTATAGAAAAAGCAAATCAATGTGGCTCTGCAACGATGCGCCAGATCACAAGGCACAATACCATCCGGCATAAACGCACATCGACAAACCACTGTGTCCAGCAAACTCAGATGACAAGCGGCCGCACAATAAAATAATATTCAAGGAAATATTTCACGGAACGAATTCGTTATAATATTCAAGGAAATATTTCACGGAACAAATTCGTTATTCGATGGCTTAAACGGCATTATTATTGAAACGAGCAACATTTCAAATATTTTGGTGGCATAAGTGCTCATCGATGCTAAAATATTTAGAGCTGGTACTGATTGCATGGTAGCACAATTAAAGTGTGCTAACATAATATCATGATGATATATTGTTAACTATGTCATCCAAAAAGTGATAGGATGTAAAAAAGTACATAATTCAAGCAAATTACGTTTCAGAACATGAATATATATATATATATTCAATAAGCGATGAGAGGTAAAAAGCATATAAATGCGTTAAGGAATTTAGCTTTAGAACATAAAAATTACGACAAAAAAATAAGAACATAGATGGTTGCATTCCTAACTGACTATAGACGTTCAATAACACATGTTCCAGCCATGTTTTTATTTCCATAGTAATGTTGGCTAAGATAACATCCTCTCCAACCACAGTTATTACGATAATAAGCCTAAATAATGACCAGTCTCGGTTACTGCTTTGCTAGAATATTTTGATTATTTTCTATTATTAGTTCCAATCCCAGTTATTTCAAAGAGCTGCATGATGATCATCATCATGTGAACGATAGTTCGATACGTTGCGAAAATACTTATGAAACTAGGCTCATAGCTTGCAAAAGCTATATCTTATTAATGCAGCAAGTACAGTGCTTCGCTCAGTGTCTGTTGCAGGACAGATCCAATCGTATCTATAATAATAAATGCTCTCCGAGAGTAAACACTCTCCGCACCTGCCCCATGACCGGCACTCACTCGGCTTTCTAGTAATTGCTTATATGTTTGGCGATCTCTTCAATAGATAGCATTTTTTGGACAGCTGCAACAAGCTTTTAATATTCAATTACACGGTCTTTAATGCTAACGTATGGCTTGGATCTCTCTTCTGCTTGGGCTCTCCAGCTCCCTGCAGCAGGTGGCCCCCTTTGACTACTGATAAGCTGAATACTCTGAATGGAGCGGTTGGTTTTTGCACTACGTACACTAGGATAGAAATTAGAGCGAGTGGCGTTGCAGTGGTGGGGCTGCCGAGGCTTTGATGTAAAGCAAAGGTTGCAAAAGCCTGGCATCGCTAACGAGACCACGCGATTACAGCAGCCTGCACACACACAAGCCATCGCCTCTCTTAATCAAGCTTCGGACTCACCACCAATGCTTCTATCGCTCCCGCTAGTCAAAAGATTTCCAAATGAACATTGCGGATACGAATCAAAGCCAGACGTCAGAAAATGCGGCATTCTATATTCTAGTGAAGCCGCTTATGGATTTCATATGTTTTCTGTAGGAAATCCGCAGCAGCTGCAGGGGAGGGTCCATGCTCATGGAAAAGACCCTCGCTACCTCGAATGCGTGTGCGTGGCGTTAAGATACGACGGTGGGTTGAAATGGTTGCACCAAGACCGAAACTTTCGAACTGTTTTTCTGCCACAATAAAACATTTTTAAAAAGACCAAATCATTGCTACACTCACAGCCGAGTGCAGGGACACAGACATTACCTGTATTTGCTTACCTTCCATTAGTCCTGCTATGGCGGTAAGCCTATTACCTCTCTAGTCCAGCGTCGTAGTGCTCTAATTTTACAAGTACTGCGCGATGGGAGCTCTGGAACAGTGGTTCTTAACCTGGGAACGATCGAACCCTATCGGGGTTCGGTGAGTTAGTTTCAGGGGTTTGGCGGTTTGGTTCACCCCACTCGTATGATTTGTGACCTCACCCTCCGCATGCTGGTTTTGTTCTCTGAACACAATGATTTTGTGTGTAAATGATGCATGATGCAGTTTGTGCACTAATACAGCATAGGAATATATACATATGCCTTGAAACTGAAGAAAAACAAAAGGTTATTTTATTTTTCCAACTACGAAGGGTTCGAAGAATGCATGTATTGAACTTGAGGAGTTCGGACAAAAAAGGTAATTTATACGTTCGTGTTAGGCCTGTAGCTTAGAATGAAGAAAGGCTCTACATTTCAGGACGATGCTATAGAGCAGGAGCTTGAACCAGTCAGTGCAGATAACGCACGTTTATATACAACTTCAACTCTAAGCTGGTATACAGCTATACGACACAGTTCAGAGGAAATTATTCACTTATCGATAAATGAATTTTGGCCGTACCCTTTGTCAAGGTACGTAAGGCCAAATTTATCATGAAAATTGACATTGTTTTCCGTAAAGCTAATGGGAATAATTTGTTTATGAAATTTCACAGATATAAACTGAATGAAGGTAAAAATAGATGGCACATTTGATCAAAGATTGCAATACTGTTTTACAAGAGATGCAACAATTATATATAAATTATAGGTAACCACGCTAAAGTGATGAAGCGTTATTAAAATTTAGGAACGGTAGATAAAAATAATGTCAAAGCAGTTAGCGTCCATACATACCCTGCAATTTTTTGCAGTTCATCGACAGGAAAAAAATGAAAGTGTGAACAATTTTTGCTCTATTTTAAGAATTTTTAAATGATTTGCATTCAAAATTTTAGTCATACAATATTATTTTGGTTTATTATCTTGGGAACTCTAGCCATATTATAATACATGGCAACCCAATCACATTCTTCCCCAAATAATGGGAGGAATTCCCCTCATGATTGTACGCACGGAAAGCCTTTGACAACCTACCTGGTTGTACTCTAGCATATACTCTACCATAATAGTCTTCGAACATCCATGTACTACCATCTACCATATATAGTCTTCATACATCCATGTACTACCATCAACCTTCGTTTCCTGACAAACCTTAAACAACCAATATTGCATCCACCAAAATCGACCTAAATATTCTAAAATCAACGTTATGTTTTGGTCGACATCTCTAACATATTGTTTCATCATCCATAATCGACCTTAATCTCTCATACACAATTATATCCAACTATAATCACAGCCATTATTTCCGACCGGGTGTTGGGTTTGTGACGTGCAGGTAAATTCCCTATTCCCTACGTTTTGACAAAAAGTGCAAATTACGGGCTATAACCAGTTAAGAGTAAGCAAGCTCATCATCAAAGTAAATAATAATAATCTTTATTAAGTACTCATAGACATTACTCATGAGTTAGTGAAATTCCTCTCGCAAACTCTCAGTAAAAAACACACTTACTTAAGAAAAAATTTGAGGGAAGCCTACTGTAAATCAAAATAACGTTTGCTGTCGTTCTACGTCATAACCATCACGTCTCATACATGTATATATCAATTGTTGATATCTCAAAAAGATAAAGAAAAATTTAGAGCATATATGTACGAAACATTACATTTTTCACATAAACAAAGAGGGGGATCATTTTTAAAAAATTGCAGGTCTAGTATCAAAATTTTGTAAAAATAGAGGAATCGATAAATTAAAATCGGTCGAATTATGGGACGTAGCTGTATAAGTGCACGCTGCCAAAATTATTTTAGTGAACTGACGGAAAGTGTCCGGCAGTCCATTCGCCGGACACTTAAATGACGGAAAGTGTCCGGCAGCCCATTCGCCGGATACTTTTGATGTTTTTGTTAACCACAACGGAGAGTATTCAAAGGTTCCATCGACAAACGGGTTCTCTCCGTTACAGAAGCACAAGCAATTATCTGGCAGAAATGAATGTATTTGTTCCAATAGTTGCGTAAAATAGAGCTTTTCCTAGCGGATTGAATACGTTATGTCACTTCATTTTTCAAAATTTAAGTATGTTTTTATAGGCCTGCGCCATATATGCAGACATCGCGCACCCGGCGAGTTCAGCGTGCGCCTATATGGCGCACATCGCTGCCAAAAAGAGCACTGTCTAAAGTTGAATTTGATATAAATGATAATCCTTATTTATGCATATATTTCATGCCTATATGTTTCACGCATATTTATGATCAAAGTAAATGCAAAACATTTCAAGTTATAAATATTTTAAAATTTGTTGTTGTTCCGTTCTTTAGATTTTTGGCCCCTTCTGGGTGTAGTATCGCTTGCTAAATTTTATTACAAAAGAAATTTAATGCAGCTTTGGAATGCTTTATCCTGCACACTAGCATCGTGTGAGTCCGTAGAAGTACTACTTCTTAAATTTTATTACCACCATGGAAACGTAAAGCAGCGGTGGATATTCCATCCCTCGCATAAGCATAGCATTTATCACAAAAGTACACATGTTTATCACTTCTAAAAATTAATTACTTCCATGGAAATGTAGTAACACGAGTGCGCATATTCCGCCCTAATGTTAGGATTGCGCTTGTTGTGAATTTTCATTACTTTCTATTGCTCCTTCACTTCTCTTATTACCATAGAAACGTAAAGCAACTGCGGCGGATATTCCATCCCTCACTTCAGCACCGCGTTTATGTACACGGAACATTGGGGATATTTCGCAAGTGTACCGAGGAAGAGCTCCCTAAGATCCCTAAGATTCAATAGAGGCAGCCCAGTATGTTAGAGGTCGCTCCATGCAGGGCTGTTATTTGCATAAGAGCAATCAGAGACAGCGCTGGAGAAACCATGCGGCGCAAGACTCACCATGGCTCCAGGCAAGCGCAAGGGACGCCCTACACAATGCATGGCATGCGCTTATCTATGGACAATAAAAACCTTGCACGAGTTGGGTTTTGGTAAATTTCAAAATGCAGCTGAATGGGATGTAAATTTGCCAAATACTGAGACAGTCACAGAACGTGGACAGAAATTATTGCAACGTTGAGCAGAAAAATGAATGCGCAGCATATAGATGCATTTCTGTTCGCGTATATCCATTCTAAATGAACCTATCGCATCTCTTCGAAGAAGAGATTTAACCAAATTTCGTCCTTCAATATAGCGATGTAATTGCTGAACAGACTCCTGATCAACCTCTAAGCTACAGCAGCATATGAGCGCATATCAGATTCATCTGATCAGGTTTAATTAACGTGATTATAGCCGCACTCTTACGCTCTCTTCCGCCTTGAGGCCTATCAAAGAAAGATCTTTCAAAGAAGCAAAACTGCAAATAGACTTTGCTTCCAATTACCCTGACGATGCCTGCTACAAAGGCCTTCATGAAGGTTTTTGTCTCCGAGAAATGTCTTGTAGCTGAAAAAAGTGCCGACTTGATCGATGAAAACTTGATTACAGGCTGTGAGAAATTAAATTTTCGGCCATAATCAGAAGCTATTCGACGCAGAGTATGTTCTGCGAGCCCTAATCTAGAGAAGCAAAGCTAAAAGTGTTTTAGTTTGCATTTTACAAACTGCATTTTGTTACTGGATTCGATAGCACTTGCGGAGAAAGCTTGATGAAAATCCTCCACTGTGCTACAGACGATTGACATACTACGAGAACATTTCGATGAACAGACTCATTATCGATTAAAACTACTGCCTTTTGAGCTCGTACTTAATTAAATGGGGTGATTCCATGACGTGTATGATAAAATTGATAAATCTCTATATGTGGAAACAGCATATCACCTGGGCGCCTTTTAAACAATATGCTACAACAGGAATTACTTTTACTAGTTGACGGTAGTTCAGATGAAATCGACTGGAGCTCTTTATATCAGTATTAATGGTAAAGGCTGTCAACGTGTCCGTACGCTCCAACTGGGAAATTCGCAGCCATCGGTTAGCCTTGCAGATAAACGCCCAATAATATTGGATCCAGAGGCATACACGGCTGCAGCCCACCACTAATAGTCAACTATAGCGTGAAAGACGAAAGGTTCATGCAGTAACTACATCCCCCTACTTCAATTCATATTTAGGGTCGGTAACCCCCGCCACGGAATCTGAAGGCAGGAAATATTGGTTCAGCAAGCCAAGCTCCTCAAGAATTTACCTGTTTGGCAGAGAGGCGATGCCCGGTACTAGCGTATCCGAACGCGTCACTAGCATATACTACCACTGCATTGAAACACTTCCATGAAAATTTAATAATACATTGTGATTGTCTCTGTGACTTATCTTAGCAGCATGCCTATTACTTTCTTTGAGCTACTCAAGCTTAATTTAATTTTGTTCATATTATTTGAGCATTCTGAGAGTAGGTACTAGTGTAACGTCCCGCCGAAAATGAATGTAAAGTATTTGCATCGGTCCTTCTTCAGTGTTCAGGTTATTCTGGTTTAGGGCGGGTGTGCTCCGCTCCCACAGATACCAGTTCCATTTCTGTAAACTTAGTCATTTTCTCTTCCGAGGGGCACTAGCTACAATAAAATAATTGATCAATCATGAACTATGTGCTTGCTATAGTTTATAAAAAATAGTAGATACAAAAAAGCTGGTAATTATGCATACTCAAATCATTGTGTCTGACATAGACAGGAAAAAGAGAATCTATATGACCTTATAGTCCACATTGAACATAATTACCTCTGCCAAAGAGGTTATGTTTTCGTCGAGTTTGTTTATCTGTATGTTTGAAATAACTCAAAAAGTTATAGACAGATTTTCATGAAATTTGCAGAGATTTTCAGTTATGTTAGAATGAAAAGGTAATAACTTTAAGTGAAGATCCGTTTCTTTCCAGTAATTGATCTCCCCACAAGAATCTCATTAGATAACATTCTGACCAAGTTTTCATTGTTAGGCCAGATATGGCCTAATTCGGTGTTTGATGGGACATTGCAATCTGGTGTTGTTAATTTGGAAATTGCTGACCATCTCCCAGTACATGCAACATTCAAACTTGATGCTACTGAGAATAAGAAAGTCCAAACATGTCGCAGATTTAATGACGATGACGCCCGAAGTAAATTTATAAACAGGGTCTCGCAGCTTAATAGCCTTCACGAATGTTTGGGTTGCCCTTCAGCTGAACTGTCTAACTTGCTGACTAGACTGTATGATATTTACTTGGAGGCAAAGTGGATAACAAAAGACATCAAAAAACTAATTAGCAAGAAACATAAGCTTTTCAAACTTTAACGCTCTAATATAATCCATCGCAATTCATGTAATACCTGCAGGAACGTACTAACTTCATTGATTAGACTAGCGAGGTAAAACAGGGAGCCCACGACCCTCATAAATCATGGAAGGTCATAAATGAACTAGAGCACTCTGAGAGCGCATACCTCCGCCAAGTGAGGCAACGGTAGCAAAAAATTTAAATTGGTTCTGAAACAATAATTTTCTTGGTATAAATTCCAAAATGTAATCATTTGTGCCTTTTTATTTATATTAATAACAGCTTGTTCAACTTTCTTGAAGATCCGTTCATAACTTTTTGAGTTACACTTTTAACAAACGTTATGACAAACGTAAGTAAAACATACAAACGAACAAACCGATCTGCACCAAAATTTGACCATTTATGTCTTTTAACATAACTAACAAACTCTATAAATTTTATATAGATCCATTCATTATTTTTTGAGTTATTGTGCAATAACAAGCATAAAATTAAAAACAGTGAAAAACGAACGAACGAACTAACGGATCATTACCAAAATTTGGTCATATACTCTTTGTCATATACCAAACAACTCATGTTAATTTTATCAAAATCCATCCCTAACTTTTTGAGTTATGACATCAAGAAAAATGAAGCAGACAAACAAACACACAAACCGATGGACATTTCTTTGCCAAAAGTTAATCATCTGTTCCTCCCAACATACCTAAGAATCCCTGTAAATTTCATCCAAATCGGTTCAAAACTTTTTGAGTTATCTTGGTGACAGGCAGAAAAATAGACAGACAGAAAAACACGACGAAAACATAACCTCCTTTGCGGAGGTAATTACTACACCGCAATAGGCGTACTTGTACGGTGGAAATGGAAGTAAATGGCGCAATTATAAGCGATGATAGGCTAGTAAATCATTGTAATTCACATTTTACCTCAATTGCAAATAATTAAGTACAAAATATACCTATTAATGCTGTGCAATATGCAATTCCTTGTCCACCCAATGATTTTTCTTTCGACTTTATCCCAATTACGGCCAGTGAATTAACTGATACAGTGTTTTCCATGAAACAAAAACGCTAGCATAAAAATGAAATTCAGCCACGAAATCTGTTGATTGTATTGCCCTATATAGTTGCTTATTTGTGCTTCATTTTTAATAAGTGTGTGCTAGAGGGTATTTACCCTGACATTCTTAAAACCTCTCGGGTGATTCCCATTCACAAGTCTGGTAACCATAATGAACCATCTAATTTCAGACCAATATCTACCCTATCCCTTTTTAATAAAATCTTTGAGAAGTAGATTTATAGCCGGTTAGTGTCGTTTTTTGATAGACATAGGATTTTAACTGACGTTCAATACGGATTTAGAAAGGGTAAAAATACTACTTTAGCAATTTTTAAGCTCGTAACTGACTAATTGCAAGCTTTTCTTGACCTGCAGAAAGCTTTTGACACTATTGATAAGGATATTTTACTGAAGAAATTGGAACATTATGGTATCAGAGCAAACATGCTGAATCTCATTTCCAGTTATCCATCGAACCGAGTGCAATATGTAGAAATCAACTATGTGCAATCTAGGATAGGAAGTGTAACTAGTGGTGTACCTCAAGGATCAGTTTTAGGACCGATGCTATTCAATATTTTTATTAATGACATTGCCTGTTTTAGCGAAGTGAAATCTATACTTTTTGTAGATGATGCCGTATTTTACGTCAATGATCCAACGCTACCAAGTGCAATAAACGAAATTGTGCAATTTGTCGATAGTCTGTCAGCGTGGCTTAATAGTAATCGACTAATCTCAAATGCAAGGAAGACAAAACTTATGCTATTCAGCTCAAGACCGGCAATTGATCTACCAGTAGTTTATTTTGATAACATAGCATTAGAATGGGTCAAATCATTCAAGTATTTTGGGGTGATAATCGACGATAAACTGACATTTGCAAATCATATTGAAGAGTTATGTCTGAAGCAAAGCAAGGCCAAATTTAGTAATTTATTCAGTTACCAAACACTTATGCAGGGACTCACTACTATCACTCTATGTATTATTCCTTAATGTACTCGCATATAAACTACGCCACCATTATTTGAGGAGGTGCAATTTCTAATCACACCACAAAAATTAAAACCCTAATGAAGAAAACGTTACGTATTATATTGAATGTCAGGAGAGATGCCAACAATATACCATTGATGCCTACCAATGCCATAAATTCTAAAACTTGGCGATTTATATAGCTATTTTTTGCTTAATTTACTAGAACTGCTCTTGCCACAGTCTCGAATGTATATGAAAATCCTATTCTACCCTTGATGCCAAACCTACCCTACGTAATGAGAAATGACCGGTTCAATTTGCCGACAGTTAGATTAGAGGTTGAGAAACTGTCTACCATACTATAATGAAATAGAGTAGATGTAAATACAGTAACTCATATTTACCCTAAACTTATTGTATCGTTATAGAAACGAAGCGTAGATCCAAATGGACTAAATTTAAAGGGACGCTTCCTGAATTCATCACCAGAAACTTCGAATACAAGTCCAAGGACATCATCGTTCCCTTGTACAAGGCATTAGTGAGGCCACACTTAGAATTTGCTGTTCAATTCTGGTCGCCACATCTCTGTAAA
>LQNS02278094.1:24080610-24101336 GCA_001587735.2 Parhyale hawaiensis
AAAAAAAATTCAACGTACCCAACATTTTTCTTGCAGAGAAGGTATCTTGGATACGGCGGGGACGCACTTGGGCGCTTGCCTGCATGACCGTGTCTGGACATGTTCATAATAGCTCTTGAGAAAATCTCATTTTTCCCAATTTGGCCGCCAGCGTCAGAGGCCACCTGAACTTAAGAGTGAAGTACTGTTGCGGTTTATGCCATAACTAAGAAACTTATGACCAGATTTTCATTAAATTGGCATAGGGCGATAAGGTTGTTACAAAGAGTAAATGAATAAATTTTTGTGACGATGTATTGGTTGGTTGGTTTGTTTGTTTATTTGCAGCTAGGTTTGATTTTATGGTTTTACTAAAATAACTCAAAAATTTCTCAACTGATATTCATCAAATATACAGGAATTGTTAGAAATGCTAAAAAACATAAATGATCAAGTTTTAGTGATGATCGGTCTGTTCGCTGGTGTGTTTGACTAATGTTTGTCAGAATGTAATTCAAAAAGCTACCAACGAATCTTCAAGAAATTTACTGAAGCTGGTATTACTGTCCAGAGGCACAAATGATCAGATTATGGTGCTGATGAAAAAGAAATAAGAGTTTCAGAACCAATTTGAATTTTTTTTAGCATTGCCTTACTTGGCGGATGGTATCAGGCTGGTACTGGTAAAGAGTTAAAGAAGATTAGAAGCAGTGTTGATCAAAGGATATCGAACTTACTAAGAATTCCGCAGAGAAGAATCCTCCGATGAAACACACTTGAATCACTTTAAAGCAAGAATCATTAATGCATGTAACCTCTTCTTCCATCCCTGTCATCGTCGTTACGTTAGACTGCATCATCCAGCTAGGCCACGTTATCAACTTCTGCTTCTTAATTTCAGCAACAAATTGCGGTGCATCTCATCCCCCATTGAGGTGAAGAAAACAAAATACATAAATTAATGAACACTGGTCTTACTTATACTGTTTTACCTGGCAACCGATAAATATATCCGTGCTAGTGCTGCATTATCGAGGGCGCACACGGACGGAAGAACTGCACCTTCACACAATTCCATATCTACTTATGTATGTTGCTGCGAACAAGGCTTTGGCTGGCACGGGGTTCTACCACTAACATTTATATAGAAAACTATGTGTCGTTTCTTGTACTTTGACCGCTATGATGAACGGCAACGATCAAGCTCTGAGTATACCTCCTGTGTCTGAGCTAATGTAAAGTTTCAAAAGCGCATAGCATCAGCCGGACCGTCAAACGCCGGAAGTTGTCGTCAAGGCAACGTGACCGCCAACATGAAAAGTTGATTGATTGAGAGGTTTTTGCGTTAGTTTGCATCCTCCATTAGGATTGATCTCGATAGAACGCAACTTTGGAGTACAAAGTCCGAGAACGAAAGTTTCATCCGCTAATGATGTTAAAATAGGTAAATACGTTTATTAGTTCCCAATGCGTATTAGCGGCTAAATGACAGGCTGCAGAGGACATTTATCACTAGAAAAATTATTATTTATATAATCCATCAGTAGAATTTACGAACACTGAAAGACTGGTTTCAATAACAGTAACTGAATTTCATTCTAAATGGAGCAGCTTTTATGAAAGCCTCTTCCGATTAATGCACTGCACAGCACTCAGCTAATGCTTATCTCTTTTGTTCACCAAAATACAATAATATCCGTGTTTATAAATGGCGCTTTTGCTAATAAAAATTTTTACTCTTAACCGCTGTGAACTTTGTCTAAAGAATTTCTGCATGGGAGGCTTGTAGTGTTGATAACTGTGTAGAACCCAACATAGTATACCGCTTCAATCGTCTACTCGATGCCTCTTCAACAGATAATTGCTTGACTGTGCATATGCTTTGATTTCTATCATCGAAAATAGACTTTGCATGTTACGTCGAGTTTCTTCAGTGTGATTCTAAGTTAATACTTACATTTTATTTTATGGTCCTTACCTTTTATTTTAACTTATGATTTCATAACATAAAGTTTTTCATGTCTTTCGACAGTGCTGTCTCTTTGGCTCTGCGTGTTTTCGTTGCAGATTTTCTAAGTCCCTATAAAGCACCAGCTGCGAGATAAAACTGCAAAGGGAATTTAAATTATGTCTTCCTGTAGCTTCTGCAATTTGGCTATTCATTTACCACTTCCATTAGTATTAGAAGAATGAAAAACATCTTGGTTCATCTAATTTTTAGGACCCGATGAAATATGCATGAATAAGGTTTATTTCGGTGTTTGAATCAATAAATCTTGATTTTAAAAACCTTAATTTTTCAAATCCTAATTTTTCTTTATCGTCAGAAGTGCTTCAGTGAAATAACTGTCGCGGTTTGGAACTGTCCCCATAAACTACGTGGGTATCAATAAATAACCAGCATCAGTTAGGACATTACTACGCTGTCAGTATATCTACTCTCCTGTTTCTGGCCGCATTTTGGAGATCGCAGTTTCTTGCTTACAGGCAGCGCAACTGTTCTCCACAGGAGCTCGCGGCCACTGGACGAACAACTCTGTTTGCCTCTATATTATTTTCTTAACAATGGAGTCTGCTACTCCACCTTACAAACAAAGCACCCATTCAGGGTGGACCAATAATTGTCCTTTGCTGCTATTGAAAAGAAGCGAGAGCCCCACCAAGAATAAATCCTCTTTTCTGAAAAACCCGTTGTGAGAGGAAGCTTGCGGAAACTGAGGGTCCAGCGGCGCCTTAAGTAAAGAATTGCTTTTGGCTCTTGCGATGGCAGGAATGAAGTCAAGAGAAGCAGCGTGGGCTCGTTCTGCCCGTAACGAGTCACAATAATCCGAAAGGATAAGTAAATTCAATCTTGATCCGGAGGGTCTCTTTCTCTTGGGGCTTCAATGGCTGCTGGTAATTAAGAAACTCATTGCCCAGAATTAAGATGACAATCAGTGGCGAGTGCAAATCTCTCATTTTTCTAGAAGGGTATTAAGCGCTCGAGTCTATACTCGGGTTAATGAAATGCTAACTTGTTTCCCTGAAAAATTTTGCAAAGTATTTTTTCGTATTTGCATAGATAGCAATTAATAGACTGTCCGTGACCCATTGGTTCACTAAAAACTTAACCTGTAATGAAACTATTTTTTTGCTGCTTTAAAATGCACATACACGAAGGTTTTTCTTAAATAAAAGTACAGCCAAGCCTCATCTAGGATACAGACATCATACAGTGATCACAGAGCTATCAGTACTATGTATATAATCCAAATCGTGTTTTTATTATCACCCGCGCGCGAAGTAAGACAGCTGATATTGTTTTCGTTTAGGATTTTAGTATATATATTGATATATTTATCACAGGCGAACAAAGTGAGAGAGATGATAACGTTTTCGTTGAAGATTTAAGTATATTTGTCTGTCCACCCAAAAACACCTAGAAGGAGTTGAGCAATGTTCATAATTTTCTGCAGGGAACTTGGTGGGTTGACCTAGATTCGACCAATGCTAAAAAACTAGGCCCAGCTGGTCATAAAAAATAACGGCTTTGCATCTGCATCCATCGCGGCAGATTGTCTCACGTACGCCACGAGGCGTTCTATTTTTCCTATGTTATTATTAAGGATCTAATACTAGGGGCGTAGCGCGCTAACCTTGTCAGACAAAGCGTCCAAATGAGAAATTAGGATAAACTAGTCATCAAAAATGACTGCGTTAAATTTGGCCTCCACAGCGGGTGATGAACTTACTCCACGAAGTGTTTTAGTAGTATATATATTTGCAAATATATATGTAAATATTTCTTTGTCCACCCAAAAAGTGGTCGAAGGAGTTGAGCAATGTTCATAATTTTTGTAAGGAGTTTGGTGAGAGATGTAATCCATGCAAAAAAAAAACTAGGCCTAGCTGGCTATCAAAATTGATGGCATTGAATTTGCCTCCAACGCGGCGAATTTGCTCTACAAAGGCAGATCGTCTTACGTCACTTGGCGTTCTATTTTTCCTATATTATTATCAAGAGAGCATATAGTATACGGGTGCTGTATGTTAGCCTATTTGGACATAAAATCCATAAGAGAAACTACGATTAGCGTGGCCATCAAAAATTACTTCGTTGAATTTGCCCCCACCGCGGGGGATGGTCTTATGCCACGAGGCGTTCTAGTTTATTTATAAATACTAGCGGGACCCGTGGAAACTCCACGGTTCTCTCTCGTTGATTCCGTTCTTATAGCAAAAATATTCAACGCTATGACAGTATTCACCATCTTAATTTAATCCTATAAAGCACATATGACTCTTGAGAAGCCTCATCTACTGTATATCGATGTCGGGTGGTCAATAACAACTTTTGTCGGTGTTTTCAGCATAGAGCAAACTCGATTAACTCAGCTACCATGCCGCAGCCATAGTTTCATCTTGCACACTACAATTTTCACGCTATAGTAACTGTCAATGCATGGTGAACTTTCGATTATCTTTTAAAGTACCGAATGAGTTCCAGTTTCAGAAAGATTTAACATTTCCGTTTTTTGCGGTTTAGTGTAATATGTCAAACCATAGAGCACATGTAGTTTGGTGAAGTGTAGTCTATGATCAAACTATAGTCACAGTCACGGCAATAGAATCGTATTCAGCAGATAACGCCGGAGAAAGTCGCAAGTGAGCACCCGACTTGATGCATCTAATCTTATATAGCATGCCCCTCACATACTGCACCGTGTCGGCAACAACACATCATGTCTACTCTGACACACTTTGCCTACCAAGCACACATTATACTTACCAAAAGGCACGTACCTCGTCTATGATACACATGGGTCGCTGTCTAGGGAAACTAATGCACTCCCTTAGAACTTAGACGTAATTAAGCACTCGGAACGTCTTCCCCTTAGTCCCGTTCAACATCCTCGCACTTTCATACCTATTTCTAATGATGGGGATTCATTCTATTCTTTTTCAAGTGGAATTTTTGTTTATCCTCTTTTGGAACTTACTCCTTCACGAGCTCCGCATATCAATGGAAAAACTATACGCCACTGCTTCTTATTATGGTTGAACTTGAGGAGATTGAGGCTCAAACTACTGAGCACAAGAATCTTTTATTTTGATTTCTCAAAACTAAAATTCAGCATCCCTGTACTTTCCAGTTACTAATTCTCATTACGCCTTTGCACTTTGGAAATGTGCAACATCTTATGTGATCTTTCGACTTTGTTAATTTATGTACACCTTTCTATTTATCTAATGGAAGTGGTAAACCTATCTGCTGCCAGGCATTCTCATTTTCATCTCGAAATAGTTGTGCAATTTTTTGCGTCAAATCTGGTTAGTTCATACTTCATGACTGTTACTTAAGTTTGCAGTTGCTTTCAATATCGCACAAATTTTAATTTCATCGCCTCTTTCCTTGGGCCTTCAATTAATGGCGAAACACATTTATATTCCACGATATCAATTACTATTCCTTTTTTTATTTTGAATAGCTGGTGCAATAAATGTACAGCACAAACTGAAGTACACACTACCAATTTTATTTATAAACGTGCCTTGTTTAGCAAACCACATTTCTCATCTTTTCCAATTTTCTTTTCATGCGCTCCGCATTAAGAGAATGTTTGTCTGTCTGTCTCTCAGCAACACAATTCACAACGATATCGAAGGATTTCCATGGAATGCACAGAAACTGTACCAAATGTCATTGGAATTGTGATTAACTTCTGGTGGTCTTCCGCCAGCCCATTTACTTGCTGCCCGATCCTCTGTTTGTCCTTTGGCTACATCACTCAACGGTTTTAGCTGACTTTTCATCAAATTAACAGCGACTGTTAGGAATGCCACGAAGAACAGCTGTTGAACAAATTTTGTGAATGATCCGTTGCTCTCTTTGTTATTTTGTCAGTCAACCTTCCATTCTGTGAACAGTGCATTGCTTGGTGGGACTTTGCGGCTCGCTGAAAGCAACTCTAATTAGACTGTCGAACATAGCTAGCTCCAGCCGACTGGAACTACGATAATTTCGTGCGACTACTGAGAAGCTGAAAAAAACGTAAAGTAGCAGGAACCTGTCGAAATACCTGGGAGCAAAACATTGTTTTTCAATGAAATCTCAGACCCGCATCATAATTAGAAAGAGACGCACACGTTTCAACATTAATAAAACTTTGGACTTTAATACCAAATTAATTCCTTCTGAATTGGCATTTTCCCATATATTTCTTATTAGTCAGAGTTTATGTACCATCCTTTATAAAATTGTTGACTGGCGTATCTTGTATACCGTTGACAGTGTGATAGCTCCGCAGCGTTCGAAGATTTTCATCCTGAAGAAAGCCTTAATTTAAACAAAAAAAAAATCCTGGTGACGTTTACTAAGATGTTTCAAATTATGAACTTCGTTGACTGAATGAAGAAATCTCAGCTGCAGCCGTGCAAAACTTGATGATCTTGAGCAATAACTGAAAAACAGAATTTAAGGGAACTAGATGCCAGAAACTAACAGAAATTCCAGAGAGTAGAGCCCAAGGTCGAAGAATTGTTCTTCAATATTTTCTGAGACATGAGTCGTACAATAATAAAGCGCAAAAATGAGGAAATACGAAGACTACAACGCGCCAAACTACGTTCTGGCTAAGGATTTCCCCATACCTGGATCGTTATGCGACCCCAGTGAAGTAAATATTACAAGATATGAAGATCTGTATGGTATGTGTGGTACGTATAAAATGAACTTTATGTCTTTCCTTCGAAACTCAATGAAATTTTTTTTAAAGAACGAGCACAAGATGACAGCTATGGTTGAACTTCCTTCCAACAAAAATCAGAGCATCTGTCAAGTTGACGTTCCCCCCGCCTAATGCTGAAAGCGTCACGTACAGACACACGGATGGATGGATGGATGGGCGTCACGCTATATATGAGAATATGACTCGAAAAAATCAAACGTTGACGATAATGTGACGGTATCCTGGATACCACGTCCAAGGAGCTTGTATAGAGAAGGAGGGAGCCAGTAGCCTAGCCCGTTGAAGCTCAAGAGTCTCTTATGGCTGTCAGCCAGTTGTCGCATGCACCAATCGCATATCAGTAAAGAGTCTCTTATGGCAGCAGCCAGTCGCGTAAGCACCAATCGCATATCAGTAACTCTCTTCGTCTGTTGCTCCCCCGTGAAACTCAGTGCTCCCCGTCTTTTCCACCAATGAGCGTCTCACAGCTATAAGAGATCTGGTTGACTCGCTGGCAAGTCTGTTACTGGGCCACAAGGCTCCCTCCTTCTCTATTGAAGCTCCTTGACCAAGTCGCATACGGGTAAATTTGGGGGCATCTATACTTACTAGTGGACCCGTGCGTGAAAAATATCAAGCAATAATCGATATGTGCGCTTAATATGGGCCGGTGCAGAATTTTCTCTTCTCTGACTTGCTTTTACATTTTCTCATTGATCCTTTATCATGCTCGCATCCTTAAATCCTCTCTTCTCTCACTTGTCGTTTCCTCATTTACCCGCTCACGCTTATCAACAGCTCTTATGCCCTTCTGTAACTTTTCTGCTTCAAGTCTTTCTTGACACTGTGTCGCACAGCCCTGCCATCTATCTCCATTGGTAGCAAGTCTTTTTTTCTTGAGTCTGTAGTAGTCTCGTTCTTCTTCTGCGTTCCCTATCCTCCAGTCTCCTTTTTCTTAAATGTGCGTCTTCCACAGTGAGAGGCAGAAGTAATAGCTTGTGTAAAACACTTCAAGATACTTAAATGCAACTCTAATCAGCTTATATGCAATGTGAGCACACCGTAGTCAGGATACCGTCTTTCAAACTCAAATTTGCTTCTTTGCAGTGCTGAAATTTTGGTCTATGAAGCGTAAACTACTCCGTCAAAGAGAGACAACCAGCTAGAAGAAATAATTGTCTGCTGCCTGTGAAAAATAATCACTTTCTTAGTGCTCCGTTGGCCATCTACTGAAAATATACAGTATACGTCGTTAAGATGAGAGAAACAAGTAATGAAATCAGGCTCCAGAAGCTGCAAATATATTGTTTCGATTTCAAGAAATGTTTCTAGCAAAAAGTGTTTCAGATAAAGGGATAAGGATCCCACTTTCGCCGTCTTCTGCAACCTGGTCATCGATCTCTATGAAAACGTAGCTTCATTACAAAAACTGCAACCTAGCCTATTATTCACCTATTTAATTAAGATGCGGACAGGAAATCAAATAAATAAATGCATACGCGAAGTTTCTTTATATTAGAATGAACCTGAGCTCGGCTAGATCAATGCGTTCGTATCTGCCAAAGGTGATATCGGAAATGCTACTTAACTACTACGTTTAAGCTTACGGATACAACTTAGAACAGCGGCCCTTTCGGCGGCGATTCTGAAATTGAGTGATAGGTATGATAGGTTAGGTTAGATAATTATTATATTAGATTAGGTGTTTAGGGTTATGTTAGGCACCTTAGGTTAGAATGGTGTAAGACGATGTACGTAGATTTAAAAACTACTAGGACAGATTAGGATAGCGTGGAATAGCTTCTTTTAACTAAAACTGCAATGACCGCCTGCCAAAACCACTGACGTAAAGACCGCCAAATTAGGTCCGGTGTTAACTGTACAGACGAAGTGTTGACTTTTCGTTTAAGGGCAAGTTCACACGTCATCCATCTCAACTCGTTCGCTCAACTGGTGGACGCTGCTCACTGAATTGATCGAATTCAGCAGCTACGGTTAACGCTCGAGACTGAAGGATATCCGTTTTTCAACGCGCTACATCATTCAAGTTCAGTAAACAAAACCTATAAATGCTGAATATATCCGCTGTAAAGTTTACAGATATTGAATAGGTCGATAAAAATCCCTTTCCGTCATCACTTTTACGATCAGAATCCCTGTAACCCAGTTAGAAATTATCCTCGGCATCGCCGGTAACTATCGGCGACTCGGTCATATCATAGGCGACTGTCGTCGCCTGACCCGTTAAAAGGATTTTTAGCATCGAGACGCCTGTTTGGGCTTAAAAGACCCCTCTTTAACTCGATTGGCGGCCTTTCACCGATATTCGATCAAATGATAAGCCGTTATCTTCTCTTTGCCTCCTATATTAAATGTCAACATCCCGATGTTTATAATTGGGGCGCCCACACTACTTGAAATGCAATTGGAAGCTCGTATGCAGTTTCATTTGTTCCTTTTGAAAATGATCGCAATGTTAGATAAATTACTAAAGCAGACTTCACTAGACTACTTATTGACACTAATTATTTCCTGAATCAAACACTCATAAGTTAAAATGCAGGACTTATTCGATCTATAGAAGTATATTATTATTATTCTAACAGTAGTCCAAATTCGTTTCTGTGATGAGCACTTGATTCAGCATAATACAGGCACTTATTTAATTCTAAGAAACTATGAACCAAACATGCATGATTTTTAGATTACAGCGCTAAGGAGATGCAGGATTATTGTACATGCAATAATATTAACTCTTGGTATTTAATTTATCCGAAAAGTTCTCTTCCACTACAAGTGGCTATGCAGATACATATATCATTGTAAAAAGTATTTGGTATCAGTCTCAAATTACTTTCGGTATATACCAATAAGAATTTATGTGTAATAAAACTATCAAACGTACATTATGTTTTACATGTAATATATCTACTCTCACTATATACCTAGTTGTAGAAAATATGGTACCGGTGTATAAGGTAGGTTCACTAATTATAACAATGAGCAAAGAAAGTGCAATAACTAGAGAAGCTCTCTGACAGCGCATACCTTCGGCAAGCAATGCAATGTTAATAAGAAATTCATACGGGACCTGAATGCAAGATACCTTTCTGATTATCACCAAAAGTTAGTCTTGTGTGCCTATTAACATTTTTAACTATTTTTGTGTATTTCTCGAAGATGTGTGTATCTATTTGTTACACACAAATGCTGGAACAGATTGCCAACCAAAATTTTGTCAGTTTTTCTGCTTTGATTTCTAACAGTTTCTGCAAATTTCATTGCGATCCGTCTATAACTTTTGAACTATGTTACCAGAAAATATGTGGCAAAGTAAACCCATAGTAGAACACATCTTCACCAAAAGTTTGTCATCTGTATCTCCGAATAATACAGATGCCTAACAATCCCTATAATTTTCATCAGGATTCCTCCATAACTTGTTGAGCTCTCTTGGTGACAAAGAAGCATTAAAATGCAGTCTCTGATAAAAATATAACCGCCTTGGCGGCGGTTAATATGAAGCAACATGAACCTCGATTAACTATGAGCCTCGGTAGTGCAGTGGTTTATCAGTTGGCTTCAAGAAGCTAAGCAGGAGCGAGTCACCGTAAGTTCGAAACCGGGCACCGTGCTCCACGCTGCAATCTTTTTACAATGTACGCTGGTCGCCTTTTCGGCAAAAGGCCGACGAAATGCCGCCTCATATACAAGCGAATAAAATGGACATATCCCGATAATACGAGGCCTATAAAATAATCCGATTTTATTCGTTTGAGCTCCTATATTGGTGACGACAAGTACCGGCGATGCCGATGATAATATCTGACTGGGAACGCAACAACGAACTAAGAAACGTACGAACCAAGGAACGAACGAACGAACTGGGGGAGGATAAATCAGAATGATAATATGATCTAGCAATGCGTTGCTGCTTGCTAATGTGAAACTTTTTCTGCACTTTTTCCAAAGTAGAAGACGATTATGCTCTTTAGAAGACTTGAAAGAAAGAGCCCTCATCTCTTATGACTATTTTGTGTGCCTCTGTAGCGTATTCTCCCAAAGCATATAATTAACGGAAGTACGTTAAACTAAGACGGCTATCAAGAAAATCCTCTTTGTTATTTTTGACAGCGCGAGTATTCTAGTCACTAAATAAGACCAATAGATACTTAGATGTCCCACTACAACTGCTTCTTCTGCTAATTGACTTCTGATAATATTCGTAGTTGCTCTTTATTTTGCTGACGAGTTTTCTTCCGTAGTATGGGTACGTGTTTTTGTATGTAGCTTCAAAATTAATATGCATCTTCCCCTAATGACGGCAGAAACAAATTCATGCGAAAGTTTGGGCTGATAAACTCTATTTCAAAAGAGTCATTATATCATGGAAGCAAATCAGCTCAAGCAGTTATGAATGGATATTGATGAAATTAGCAGGAATTGTTGGGAATACAAAGCAACTGACCAAATTTTTGTGGTTCTCTGTTACCCACTCAGAAATCATCGTCGGTAGCGCCGGTAATTATGTGCACCAATAAGTGTCCAAACGATTAAAATTGCCTTTAATTATCGGCTCTGTATCGTCGGGATATGTCCGTTTTTCTCGCCTATAACACGAGCGGCGAAAAGCCATCCTTATAAAGGCAAATTTACGCCCAATTTTGCTTTAGACGTGGCTTTAAATAATATTATAGGCGGCCTTTCTTCCAGAACAGCGATATTTCGTCTGTAACATAATAACTTGAGCTCAAATAGATGCGGCACCGTACAGAAAAGATATTTACGTAGGCGCTAGGGCGAAAATACTAGCCTTAACTCAAAAACTACGGTTAAATATGAATAAAAAATAATGGGATAGGATGGACGGACCTATTACTATTATACTGTGTTAGGCCTGTAGCTCACGAAAGCCAGCAGTTCTGAACTGCAGACCGTATACAACAGTTAAACCAGTTATTCCAGCACATGTACGTTTCTGTACAACTTCAGTAACTCTAAGCTAGAATAGAGCTATACTGCGGGGGTTTAGTACTTTTTGGCGCCGATGTTTTGGCGCCGAAATTATCATTTTTATTTTACTATCACCTCCCACTCAAATCCAGAATTTATGTTGACATATTCAGGTAAAATAAGGCACTTTAAGACGTTTTTCACGCATAACATTTTCGTGGGAAATTCTTATTTTTCGAGATATATGACTGAAGTTCCTATATTTTTTCTATGAAGGAAAATAGCTGGCTTCATTGTAGGCTGGCTAGCGACCCCATAGGAACCTAACCGAACTCTTCTAGCCTAGCCTAACCTTAACCTAATGTAATCCAACCTATCCTAACCCAAACTAACCCAACCGAATGGAACCTAACCCAACCTAACTTGACATAACCCAACCCCACTTAACTTTATTCAGCCAAAACTAACCCAAAAACCTTATGAAAAGAGATTTTCCATTACACTGTAGCAGTGTGGTTATTTTCTCTCATAGAAAACAATAGGAACTTCAAAGTCAACTAGAGCACTCTGAGAGTGCATACCTCCGCCAAGCGAGGCAAAGTTTGCAAAAAATTCAAATTGGCTCTGAAACTATGATTTTCTTTGTATCAACTCCAAAATCTAATCATTTGTGCCTTTTCACAGTAATAACAGATTGCGTAATTTTCTTGAAGATCCGTTCATAACTTTTTTAGTTATAGCGCTAACAAACGTTAAGACAAACATGAGTCAAACATACAAGCGAAGAAACCGATCTACACCAAAATTTAATCATTTATGTCTCTTAACATTGCTAATGTCCCCTATGAATTTCATAAAGATCCATTAATTTTTTTTTAATTATTGCGCTAACAAGCATAAAACTAATAACAGTGAAAAACGAACGAACAAACAAACAAACGAATCATTACAAAAATTCGGTCGTTTACTCTTTGTTATATACCTAACAATTCATGTTAATTTCATAAAATCCATTCATAACTTTTTGAGTTATGGCATTGAGAAAATGAGGCAGACAAACAAACCAACAAACGGATGGACGGACCTTCAACAAAAGTTAATCATCTGTTCCGCCTAACATACCTAATAATCCCTGTAATTTTCGTCAAAATCCGTCCATAACTTTTTCCTTGGTGACAGACAAACAAAGAAAAAGACAGACAAACCCGACGAAAACATAACCTCCTTGGCGGAGTAAATATCTAGAAGCATAAGCATTTCCGGCCAAAATGTTTTTTAGTGAAAAAGGTCTTAGAATGCCTTATTTTATGTAAATATGTCAACACAAATACTGGATTTGATTGGGAGTTAATAGTAAAAAAAAATCATTTCTGGCTAAAATATCGGCGCCAAAAAAAGTGATGCACCAAAAACAAATGGCGACAAAGAGTCTGCGCCAAAACATCGGCGCCAAACTATCGGCGACATAAAGTACCATTCCGAAACTCCGCAGCTTAAGGGAAGTTACACCACTATGTATGTACAAATTTCGAACCTACACGTTACCAGAAAACGTAAGCCTAAATACAATGTAAACCTTGATGTCATTTTATGTTGACCTAATGGGGATGCTTTACTGATAAAACCCAACAAATATACATCAATTGAATACAGAAATATTCGATCAGTGATTGCGATACTGATTAGCTAAGGACACGAAAGATAATCAATAATGATGGGTAGCAATGCTAAATTTGCAAAACGTCAATAAATTAAAAAACAGAATTAAAAATACTATCCAGATCATTAGCGTCCATGCATACCGTCCAAGTTTTTGAAATTCAGTGACAGGAAAGAAAAAAACTGTTGGCGCGATGAACAATTACAGGTATAGCTGGTAAGTCATATGATTTTGCTTCATACCCTACCTATTTTACACGAAAGTTAGTTTTGCTATACGCTAATTCATCGGTTTTGCACTCAATTCAAACGTTTAATTTTTTCACTGATTTCAGTGCTGATATTCCTGAAAATGCTTTATTATTTAGCAGTTATAGCGCCCTTATTTATTTAACATTAACATGCTGTTATATGTTGCTATATTTTCTTCATGATGTTAACATTTCATATGAGGTAGTCAAGTCTCCAAATTCTTACTTTCAATAAAACAGAACATTTTTATGTAATTTTAGCTTACACTGTCATATTATAATTACCTCTTTCGAAAACAGTTATTTAGCTTCATTTAAAATTTAGCAGTACGTATCAATTATAATAACAAACCCCATCATCTGAAGACTTGAATACATTTATTAGTATTTCTAGGAATTGAAATCAGTTTTAAATTATTTCCGAGTAAAATGTCAATCTTTGTTTTTAGTTTACTAGAAAATTTAAACATGCTACTCAACTGATTTATCACCTACTCATACGGGTANCCCCATCATCTGAAGATTTGAATACATTTATTAGTATTTCTAGGAATTGAAATCAGTTTTAAATTATTTCCGAGTAAAATGTCAATCTTTGTTTTTAGTTTACTAGAAAATTTAAACATGCTACTCAACTGATTTTTCACCTAATCATACGGGTGAAAGATATCACTGTTGTATGAATTATCAGCTTTACCTGAACACTATAAAAAGCATTATCAGATATTTCGCATTCAAACTTATCGTCATGCAACAGTATTTTGGTCGATTATGGAGGGGATTTCGAACATATTAATTTTGTTAAGGTCTGTCTCATTATTGAAATGGGGCAGGGGCTCAAGCTCGCCCCTTCTGACGCCCGATATACCGGGCTTTGCAAAAGTTGTGACCTATTTTAATAATTTGCCGTCCGAAGTTTGTGAAAGCTTTGTTTATAATGAAATAAAACAAAATTTGTAATGTATCAGTTTATTATGATCTAAACAACATTGCTATTCAATAGACCTCCATTGGCAGCAATGACACGCCCTAATCGTGGCCGGAAGTCCTTACACACATTACGGACGTTGTCCTTCCTCATCTTGGCCCAAGTGCGGTTCACAGAGGCTTTCAGCTCCTCAATGTTGTTGTGGCGAACTTTGCATGTTTTACTCTCAATATGCGGCCACACGCTGTAGTCCAGAGGATTGAGATCAGGCGACTGTGGGGGCCAGAAGTCTTTGGGCCAGATACTAAAGGTTTCGGCTCATCCAGTGTTGGACGGTTTCCGACGTGTGCGCTGGTGCATTATCGTGCTGAAACACGAAATCTCTATCTTTAACGATTTTCAGATCCAAGTAAGAACTTTTATGACAATGATATCCCTGTATTCAGCCTTTGTCAACCTGTAACCGCCCTTGAACCACACTAGAGGCATCTTCCCTCTATTAGAGGCCAGAACGCAATTATCATCACAGAGGCCGGATACTTTGCTGTAGAGACATAACGAACATCAGAGATGTCTTGGCCAAAGCTCACAACTCGATTGTTCTGTTTGTTGAAGACAGGATCCACGGTGAAGGTCTCCTCATTTAAGAAAATGATGACTCGATTTCCATGACTTTTCAAGTCGTTGAGAAGGCGGGAACATCGCTCTTGGAGCTTCTTAACCATGTCAGCAGTTAGCAGCGTTTTAAGCTCTTTTCGCCTTCACTCCTTACAACTCTTGACACGGTTGACACAGAAATCTTCTTCTTCTTGGCAAATTCAGTCATTTAGAGTTTCGGATCATTTTCAAAGGATCTTCGAACTTTCTTCCGTTGAATAACTTGTGGTCTACCTGAACATGGTCGATCCTTGAGGCTTTCATTATTCTTAAGGCGGTTTTCGACCCGTTTTACCGTTTATAAACCGACATTTTGCAACCTAACTATGTCCGCCTTCTGGTGACCCGCGCAAAGGAGAGCTGCTATCTTAATCCTTTTTGTTTGCATTACCTACAATGTATAAAAATGAGCACTGTTACCAATTATTATATTATCCGAAATAGTTTAGGAATGAGTTATTTTCAATAAATTTTATCAAGTCTTTGAAATGAGTTTCAAATTTTTTAAAATACAAAACAGGTCAGGACTTTTGCAAAACCTGGTATATACATTAATATTAAACAGTTATATGCTGAGAAATAAGACTTTATTAGGAAGATAGTCATTATGGGCGATTGCGCAGGAGTATATCGACCGTTGTAAGCAAGAGCCGTCTTTCAAGATACTTCAGGTGGCATGCCGTTGAAAAAGATTTTAATCGGTCACCCGTACATAATAGCCCATAAAATCCTGGGTACGCCGATAATTACCGGCGCTGCAGACGAAAACTTCTTACTAGGTAGTCCAGTTGTTTGTCTCCATGTTTATCTTGGTGTTTGCCAGAACACAGCTCGAAAAGTTAAGAACGGATCTTCAAGAAAATCATAAGAACTCATATTAGTGTCAAGAGTCACGAATGACCAAATTTTGGTGATGGTAAAAAAGAAATCCTGAATGTAGGACCCGCTGAATTTTCCGGTAATATTGCGTTGTTTGCCGGAGGTATGCGCTCTCAGAGTACTTCTATAGTTATTATATTTTTATTTTGTAGGCGTTCTCTATGTCTCATGCCTCTCAGATACTGCTCTTACTGTTCCTTATCGATATAAACATGCTTTTTCTTACACTTCTTTTACATATTTTTTCAGTAGAGCAGAATTTTTGAAAATCCGGCAATATCCTCTTGGTTTTACAATCACTCACGAAGTTCATCACCTGCCGCCAGACCTCCGTACCTTATGAATGCCCTCTCCATACAAGAATGTCATTGTCCGCTGCTCTCCTTAACCCAAACCAAGCTCTTCAGCTTTGCAAATTTTCTGAGAACTGCAAGCTACATCGATCGATGCCAACTGAAGTTTCCTAAGCCCTAGACCACTATCTTATTTTCCTCTTAAAAAGCGTGCAGTACTCAGCGTAATGAGGTCTGAAAACCTCCTCGACAGCGAGGGCCTTCGATCCCATCGGAAGGAGATGACGGATTTGCGCAGCAACAAACTTGCAACGAGTGTCAGCCGTGGTGAATGTAATGGAGGGTCAAATTTAGGGAAGAGCTTTCCGAGCGCTCGCTGACTCCTGCATTGGTGAGGCGTTGCGTAAATTCTGCACAGCAGAGGCGACGCCCCCCCCCCCCAAACACACACAATGATGCAGGCATGACGGAGACAAACTTCCGAGTGACTCTTCGAACACTACAATGAACTTCTGCTGGCTGCGACTTTCCATTACTGCAATGAATTCTTTCGCTGCCATTTACGACCTGTATCTATAGCAAACTTTTCGGTAGCATGCGAACCATGAGAAAATCTCATTCCTATTGATGCATAAGTTTCAGAGAGCTACAAACTTTGCTGGCAGTCGCAGAAGACGTACGAAGCGGATTAGAAGGTATGTACGTGTGCATAAAATATTTAATGAGTAATACAGTTCACCGATACTGTTGGTAGCCTGTTGTTCGGTCTGATGAAAACACTCATACACAGAAATCTTTTTTAACTTACTTCCGTCACAATGAACTGCTTCTTTAGTGTTTGAGGTTGAATGAGAGCTCATGAGAATAAGAGCTCATTTACAAGGCGTGGAAGGGCCGGCAAGCTGATGCAGTCTACGAATTGCACATACGAGAGGCGCATGAAAAGTTTCTAGCACCAGAACAACTAAAAGGTACAAGGGAATTTTCATGGTTTGTTCTTCAATATTATTTTTCATCTTTTTCAAGTCTTAGGCGCGAATGTTTCCAAAATGTCGCACGTTCCAAAAATGATAGGCGTGACCATGCACCCATGCTTCTTATAAAGCGATGCTTAAAAAAATTCCATACGCCCCTCGAATATTGAGTAATTAGTTTTATGAACGACCTTCGATTTATATTTGAAGTACTGTAGATAAATTCAACAGATGAGAGTATTCAATTGCGAGTTATCATGGTAAATGTTGTGAAGCAATATTCTTCAGTGCTAATAAGTATATACTATGATACTGTACTTTGGAGGCAACATCAGAAATTCCACAGAAAATAAAGTATCTTGATTCACTACCATTGTGACGCCGCTCCGTGGGTCTACTGTAAAACTACTGGCTATTCTACGCTACAAACATTTGACTTATGAGCACTGACGCTGCATAAATTGGAGCAGCTCATAGAGCATAGTTTAGATACAGGGTGATGGAGCAGTTTTTGAAAGTTAAAAGAAACTTGTTTAATTAACATTAAATAAATTGTTAATTATAAATTAAACGAATAGAATAAAAGAAAAAAATTAACAGAATTTATTAATAGCCCTCGTCGTTATTAACTGATGCCACAAAATATTTGCTGTAACGAAGCTAAAGTTTCCTTCTCTTCTATTAGTATTTACCTGCTGGAACTTGTGAAAATTCCACATAACGAAAGGGAAGTTCTTCAGTGATGTCTGAAACTTTTATTATTCTAATTTTCCCCTATCTAATACTGAAGGAACCTGAGAATATTGTACAGAACAAGAGACTTTTTTCTCAGTTATGATGCCCTCAGATCGGTATCATGTATACGAAGTGTGAAAAACATTCAAAGTCAAGCACTGAAATTTGTACCTAAGGGTGCCGACACACCAAAAACAGTTCAGTAAGAAACTGGCAGGCAGTGTCTGAGAAGTACGGGAAGGCATTGGAGCACTCATACCGAATAGCGGCAGTTGAGCAGGCAGCGGCAGCTGTTGGGTGTGCGCGCTTCAATGCATTTCCGTGCTTTTCAAATACTGGCAGTCTGCCTGCCAGCTTCTTGCTGAACTGCTTTTGGTGTGCTGCACCCTTAGACCTGCGAGCAGTAGCAGCTTAAATTGATCTTCTCTTATTGATCTCTTCCCAGGTTATATCGTAGATACTTCAATGATCCTCTAGTTTTCCCCCTATCTAATACTGATGAAAGATCATGGTCGAACTAACTACTGTAACTAACTAACCAACTGATAGACAAGAAGAATTGTACTTCCAATTCTATGAAGAATATCTCAGCCTCTTCATTTATTAATCTCCCACTCAGTATGCTCATTGTAAGCTGAGATTAATTTCACTTTTACACGGAAAAAAAGGTGAAAACCAGTATCCATGATATTCGCAGGGATACTTCAGTTGTTTTCAACTCATCATAATGACAATTCTACTTTTTCTCTCTTTACGTTCCTTCCATTGCTCATTAGTTCGTTCGTTCTTGCGTTAATACGACCCCAACTCTATCAGCATTAGATGCGGCAAAATAAGGGTATTTTGGATTACATCTCATAAGGGAAGAGAATAGGTTAATTATCATTTTGTCTTTTTTTTAAGCTGCTTCTACTTGCATTTCATAGGCAGAGCATCTGCTTTTTGACAGTGAATATATTTTTTCTCTCGTATGCATGATTCAACACTGAGATATTATTGAAGAACAATGCTATCACTCTCTAGAATTTTCACAAGGTCCAGCTGCAGGTAGCTCTCTTTCAGTTTTTCAGTCATCGCAGGAGATCGTTGAAGTTTCACACGACTGGAGCTATCTTTCAAAAGCTGATAGCCTGTCTACGACCTGATGATGTAAGCAAAACAGAGACAACTTTTTTCACAAATTTTTCTGGGAAGATAAAAAATAATACTCATGCATTTTGTATATGAGTTGGCCCACTTACAAAAAAAAAAGGAAACAAATGAGCAAACCAAAGTAAACAGTAAACAGAGAAACTACGCAACAGAAAACCCTGAATGTTCAACAACAAGAGACATAAATACTTCAGGTGTACGTGTTTTGTACCACATACCTAAAATAACAAAAATTTATAAGTGATTACTAGGGATTTCAATAAATTGGGCAGTTGAGTATGTTAGATGAGGAGCATTAGGTAAGATGAGAAGAACTCAGTTAAAAAAATGAGGAATGTTAGCTTAAGATAGGAGAATTAAGTTAGGTATGATGAGAAGCGTTAGGCTTGAAGGAAAGCGTTGGGTAAGTTGAGAAGCATTACATTAGATCAAGAGCATTATGCTAGATGAGGAGCATTAGGTTAGCGATTATTGTTAGGTTAGGTGGGGAGCATTAAAATAAATCATCATTGGTTGATCAGAGTTAGCTTTGATTAGGAACATTAGGTTAGCAGTGGTAGCGCCAGGAAAATTGCATTTTAGGAGGGGGCTGGATTAAGATGTGGAGAGGCACCGCAAAACATATATGTATTAGCTATGTATATATGTATATTGGTTGTATGGCAACAATATTAGAGGGACTAAAGGAAAGGCTCAAGTCCCCCATGCTCCCTTTGGCGCCATCACTGTAGAGTAGGTAAAGAAAATTAAGTTAGATGAGGAGCATTAGGTTAGATTGGAAACGTTTAGTTAAATTAGATGAGGCGTGTTAGATTAGGTGAGAAGAGCTAGGAGGTATGAGAAGCGTTAAGTTGTCTTAGATGGAATGCATAAGATTAGCAGAGAAACGTTGGGTTATATGAGAATCGTATGGTTAGATTAGATTAGATCGGCGGCAGTAGACGAACCAAAAGGCCCATTCCCAAAGAGACACCGGGACTTACACCCAGCCCTCTATGAGCTATTGCCATTATGTTATTAGGATGTAGAGGAATGGAGAAACAAGAGGAGAAAAAATGGAAGACGAAAGAAAAAAAAAAAGATAGGAGAAATAAAAAAGTAGGGGAGAAGAATCTACGCCAAAGCAATGGTCATGAATTCCCGCAAGAAGGATCGATGGCAACTGATATGCGGAGCTTAATTATATAAATGGAGCGGAAGTGAGACGAAGTCAGCTTAAAATGGCCTAGGAAGCTTTGGCCGTTAAGTGCTTGCGACTCGTGGAGTAGGAGTTCTTAGCTGTGGAGGATATCTCTCCCAATGTAAGTCAAGACGATTTTTAAACGAGTTGACTGACTCCGCACCAACAACGTTGGAAGGGAGTCTATTCCAAATGCTGACTATGAAATAGGGAAAGAACTGCTGACTTAAGGTTGTTCTTCGAGCTTTATACTTGAGTTTTTGACCGTTGTTTCGCAAGCGATTATTGGGGTCTCTTTCAAAGAGTCCCGTTATAGGTACGTCGTTGAAGCCATTCAAGTACTTGAATGTTTCTATTAGTTACCCCCTGAGTCTTCTTT
>LQNS02278094.1:24130758-24156822 GCA_001587735.2 Parhyale hawaiensis
AGAGATGAAGATTGGGAAAGAGTGCATTTAAGCGACGAAAGTAAATTTAATTTGGTTGGATCTGATGGCAGACGGTATGTTAGATGATACGCTGAACCCGAAATGTGTCAAAATATCTGTAAAGCATGGGAGAGGTAGCGTAATGGTGTGGGGCATGTTTTCATCTGAAGGAGTTGGACCGTTGGTGGCCATTAAAGAAACTGTCAATGCGAATATGTATCTCAATCTTGTACAGCAATATGTTGTCCCATCTCTACGATCATCACCAAACCTGTCAGCATTTTTATGCAGGACAATGCATACGAAGAAAGTGAAGGAATATTTTGAGGAAGAGGAATATCGAAGTCATGAGGTGGCCTGGCCAAAGCCCGGACCTTAATCTTATTGAAAATTTATGGAAAATTATAGGTGACAATGTAACAGAACAACCATCAACAGTAAAGGATCTGTGGACTAAAATTGAAGAGGAATGGAAAAAAAATAACTCCAGAGTTTTGTAAGAAACTTGTGATGTTGTGTAATCGTCGTAGTGCTAAAGTTATTGAAAATAAAGGTTTTAGTACTCCATACTAATTGTTCTAAACCTAAAATTGACCATTTTTCCATGTTATTTGTTTGTAAAATTGTATTTAGAGACGATCGTTCACTGTTCAATTTTTGTTACTGTTTGTTAGATTACTCTAATGTATTAAATATAGTTATGTTTGTCCTTATATTTTGTAAAATTATGCTAAATACATTCCCTAGGGCCCCATCAAAAGATTCGTTAACGTACTCTGTATGGTTAACCTTTATTTTCAAAAAATGAAAAATGTTCTCTTATTTTGCCCGCTAGTGTACTTGAGCGTAGTGCTACACAGATTGTGCACTCTATTCTTTTCTTGCCATCGCTGACCTGTGCGAGCCCTGCCTATGTCCCTGAAGAAGTTATACGCCAGTCTGTCGGCTGTGTGCAGTCCGAGGACGTTGTCTTCCACCTCAGGCCATTTATCTTTGTTTTGTGTGTGTGTGTGTGTATGTGTGCGAGTGTATGTGTGTCGTGTACTCAACACACGTTACCCGATTCCTAGAATGGTCATTTATAGGTCTGGCGAGCTTGTATAGCCCCACGTAGGCCAGTTTTTGGTTAATATTTTCACTGTAACTCTTTAACAAAGGAAGATGGTTACATGTTGTGCTACAGTGAACACTACACATGTTGTATCGTTTACTGGAAACAAAGATCAGTCTCGCAAGTGTAGTGCTACCTCTCTATAGCAGAATTAAAACAAAGCTATGAAAAGAATGAAAGTTGTCAATACAATTTCTTTACCGTCATTTTTTTGATAGAGTACACTAATATCTATTCTAAACTTGAGGCCAGTGTAGTTTTTCTCTCCATCTACTCTCACTGTCACGCTTCACCGAATTTTATTAGAATGGCTACAATATTTAAGAAAGCGAACTCTTCGATTAGTACAAATAATATCTATATAACCACTCCTAGGAAATCGTAGGTACAGCTGGGTTACGTCCTCCAAGCGAGGCAACGGTAACGAAAAATTCAAA
Source organism: Parhyale hawaiensis (assembly GCA_001587735.2). Taxonomy (NCBI): domain Eukaryota; kingdom Metazoa; phylum Arthropoda; class Malacostraca; order Amphipoda; family Hyalidae; genus Parhyale; species Parhyale hawaiensis. The sequence goes on from LQNS02278094.1 coordinate 24,132,307, forward strand.
TTGGTTCTGAAAACATAATTTTCTTTGTATCAACTCCAAAATCTAATCATATCTGCCTTTTGATAGTAATAACAGTGTGTGCAGTCTTCTTAAAGATCCGTTAATAACTTTTTAAGTTATGCTGCTAACAAATATTATTACAAACATGAATCAAACATTCCAACGAACCAACCGATCTGCCCCAAAAATTTAATCGTTTATGAATTTTAATATTACTAAGAACCCCTTTAAATTTCATAAAGATCCATTCATAATGTTTTTGAATTATTGTGCTAACAAGCATAACATTAAAACCAGTGAGAAACAAATGAATGACTCATTACAATAATTTGGTCATTTCCTCTGCGTGATATACCTAACAACAGATGCAAATTTCATAAAAATCCGTTTATAACTTTTTGAGTTATGGCATTAACAAAACTGAGGCACACAGACAAACAAACAAACGGATGGACGGATCTTCATCACGGGATCCACTCTTACGTTTGTCAGACAAAACCAGTGCCACTGGTTCTTGCACACAAATTTCATAGCAAGACTAGAGCACTCGGAGAGCACATACCTCCACCAAGCAGGGCAACGGCAACGAAAAATTCAAATTGGTTCTGAAACCATTTCCCTTGTACCAACACCAAATTCTAAGTATTTGTGCCTTTTGACAGTATTAACGGTTTCTGCAATTTTCTTGAAGATTCGTACAAAACTTTTCGAGTTATGCTGCTAACAAACAAAAGTCAAGTACACAAACGGACCAACCGATCATCACAAAAATTTAATCATTTATGTCTTTTAACATTATTAAGCACTCTTCTAAATTTCATAAAGATCCGTACATAACTTTTTTGAGTTATTGTGCTAAAAAGCATAAAATTGAATGCTGCCACAAACAAACAAACCAATTATCACAAAAGTTTGGTTATTCTCTTTTCGTAATATACCTAATAACTTATGAAAATTTCGTAAAAATCCGTCGATAACTTTTTGACTTGTGACATTAAAGAAATGAGGCAGACAAACGAACAGATGGACGGATCTTCACCAACAGTTAATCATCTGTTCCTCCTAACATACTTAACATTCCTTGTAAATTTCGTTAAAACCTTTCCCTAAATTTTTGAGTTATCTTGATGACAGACAGAATAACAGACAGACATACTAATGAAAATATAACCTCCTTGGCGCAGGTAGCCAATTTCACTGGATGTACAAACACGGTTCAGGAAAAAATTATTTTGCTGGTTGAACACCTTAGTTTCAAAACAAAGCCAGCGTCTCTGGATGTCACACTCCAGTTTCAAAAAAAGACGAGTGTCACTGGGTGTCACACAATTTTCATAACAAAACCCGTTTTTATGGATGCACAAACAACAATATTTCAGGAAAAATTGATCACTCGGTGTCACACTCTAGTTTCAAAATTAATTCCGTGTCACTAATTGTCACACCCACGTTTCAGAGCAAGACCAGTATCCCTAGATGTATCCCATGTTTTAAGACAAATCCAGTGTCACTGGGTGTCACCCATATTTCTAGACAAAACCAGTGTGACTGGGTGCCACACCCGTTTCAAGACATAACCTATGTTTCAAGACAAAATCAGTATCACTGAGTGTCACCCATATTTCAAGACAAAACCAGTGTCACTGTTTGTGACACCCACATTTCAAAACGGAACCAGTGTCACTGGGTGTCACCCCTATGTCCAAAGCAAAACCAGTGTCACTGGGTGTTACCCCTATGTCCAAAGCAAAACCAGTGTCACTGGGTGTCACCCCTATGTCCAAAGCAAAACCAGTGTCAGCATCATTACGGCCCACATTCTACTAATGTCCATTAGTGATCCCTACTCTTTCGGCGATATACCAGTTGCCTGGTGATCAATACGGAGTCAATATAGATGGACATTGAGTTCGCCAACACAATTAATAATTATTGTGGCGTGGCTAAAGGCCTCAATGCAGCAAAGATCGCAACATTGCCAATTTATTGCTTTCTTACGTCGCTTGTCGCATCAACCTCCTAATTTTCTGGAAAAACATAAGATATCAGCATGAAAATACAGCATAAAGCTATGTATACTGTAGCAGAATGCGAGTAATAATAGCTATAGTAGCGAGGAAGAATCATTCTCAGGTATGAGCTGTATTGACAAACCTTGATTCTTACGTGCAACTTGATTTCGCTCTCAAATTTATAACCAAACTTTGCAACCTTGCCCATCAAAGTCGATCGCGTGATGAGTGTCTATCTTTCGCAGTTACCGCATTAACTCGTGTTAGCATCGAGGATTAATTTTTCTGTAATTCTTTAAGTAAAGCTGTCATATCTCTGTCAGATCGGCATCGGTCAATTTCCTTCATGCGTAAGGCAAACCCCTCCCATTTCCGTGCTTTTTCATTCTTTTGAGGTTGTGGTTACAGAGGGTGGAACCATCAATTTGGCGGGCTCTAACGTGAAGTTAGCTGTCATCACGTCTAATGGACATAACGCACACCATCCTTCCCTCGTCAGCCTCGGCCTGATAGAGCTGTTGAATGCATCGATCCGCCCCAACCTGTTCAATTCATGCCAACTTAGGTAAGTTTGACGTTCTCTGACACTGCAACGTCAACGCTGGTCTCTGCTCAAAATACATACTGTACGTGAAGGTATGGCTACCGATACAATTAAGTGACGGTACGTATGCTCAACACTAATACCTTCTTAATCCTTTTATTGCAAAGATAAACCATTTCTTCTTGTATACCATAGCACTATTTGACGGTGGTAATCGGTAACGTAGGCATTTATATGAGAAGCAACCATTTAATTATTTTTCTAACTGGAGAGCACTCTGACAGCACATACCTTCGACAAGCAAGGCAACGGTAACGAAAAAATCAAACTGGTTCTGAAACCATGATTTTCCTTGCATCAACTCCAAAATCTAATCATTTGTGCCTTTTTATAGTATTAACGATGTTGTAATTTTCTTGATGATCCGTCCGTAACATTATGAGTTATGCACTGAGAAACATAAGTCAAACACAAAAACGGACCAACCGATCAGCACCAAATTTTGATCATTTATGTCTTTTAACATTACTAGCAACTCCAGTAACATTCATAAAGATCCATAAATAATTTTTTGAGTTATTGCGCTAACAAGCATAAAATCAAACGCAGCGATAAACAAACGAACGACCAAATAGATCATTTCAAAAATCTGGTCATTTACTCTTCATATTAGACCTAACAACTCATGTAAATTTCATGAAAATTTATCTATAATTTTTTGAGTTAGGGTCTTAAGAAAAAATAGACAAACAAACAGATGAACTGATTTACACCAAGTTAACCATCTGTTACGGTTGATATACCTAAAAATCCTTGTAAATTTTGTAAAGATCTGTGTATAACCTTTGAGTAATCTTCGTGACATACAAGCAGAATAACAGACAGACAAACATAACAACATAACCTCTTGGCGGAGGAAATAAATATGATGACTTATATGATGCATTTCTTGATGCCATGTATAGTCAGATGAGGTAAGGTACGACCACGGCTATCGTGGGGTAATTAGCAACGACCGCGCCCTGACAGGCAACAAAATACGCTGGATAAAATTTGAAGGCAGAATCTCTTAGAGCATTAATTTTCAGTCATTGCAGTGTTTGTTTCAACCCTCTTACCCATCTGACTATATACATAAATTTACTAAGAGTAGTTGCATCAATGTTAATCAGTCATCACCCTTCGATAATAATTTGCTGAATAATCCTTTTCAGGACACGATTGGCCATTGTATCATACGTCATTTTGTTGCAATAGTTAAGCCCTATTCACACTTCTACAGAAATGTGTCCCCACTGTTGAGTTTTCACAGATCGCTGCAAATTTCACTCCAAAATCTAATAATTTGTACCTTTTAGGCCTATAAAAAGAGTTTCTGTAATTTCTTAGAAGATCCATTCATAACTTCTTGAGTTATGGTGCTAACATACATTTTAACAAACATCAGACAAACACATAATCGGACCAACCGATCACCACCAAAACTTAATCAATTATGTTTTTCCACATTACTAACAATTCCTGTAAATTTCATAAAGATCCATTGATATTTTTTGAGTTATCGTGCTAACAAGCATAAAATCAAACACAGCGACCAACAAACGAACAAGCAAATCATCAAAAAAACTTGGTTATTTACTCTTCGTAGTATACCCAACAACTCATGTAAATTTCATTGAAATCTGTCCATAACTTTTTGAGTTAGCTTTGTAACAGACAGACGAACAGGCAGGCAGACGGATAGAAAGGCAAACAAACACGAAGAAAACATAACCTCGTTGGCGGAGATAATCATAGTTTCAGAACAATTTTTCATTGTTCGTTACCGTCTTGCTTGGCGGAGGTGTGCGCTCTCAAAGTGTTCTAGTTTCCGCATGATTTCAGACATATGAAGTTTTGGATGTGAAAAGAAACCAAAAATCAGGATACATCAGAGAGTTGAGAGAAATTGTAGATATTTTCGATTCTTCATTACTTGGACATCAGCGTTACTATATCAAGAAGTGCATGCAAATATGAGATTACATTCTTCAGTTATCACTTGCAACCTGGTCAATTTTTTACTACCAGTTTTCTCCAAGGTGAAAGGATATTCAAAATCTCCAACGTGACCTAATTTTTGCTTGTTTTCGTACAGCGTAACAGAAAATAGACAGATAAACAAATCTACACTATTATAAAGACCAATGTTTATCTCCCTGTTGTCTGCCACGCTTCACGAAAACAGATAACTGAAAATTAGACCAAGTCAGAAATAGTGGCCATCCTGTCATGCTTCTTTGTTGATAACCGATAGGTGAAAAATAAGTGCGGCTTCAGATGATGGCAAAATTCGGGAAACCTAATGGTAGCAGGCGCTTCGTGCACCGCTAACGCTGAAATTCCCAGCTTTGACGAATTCGACAGTTCCTCTCAGCACTCTAATCCACCCTGATGTGTACTCCTCTAATATCCAAACAACAGCTGCTCTGAGGTGACGCCTAACCCAGAAGAACAAAGGGTAAAATATTCTTCAGTGGACAGCCTACGGGCAAAAAACTCGGGGATTTCGTTTCAGCCATTATTTCTTCCAACTTGATTTCTTCCTTTTACAATAGAGCTCTCCGCTGGAGGCAAAAAATTCGACTAAGAAATTGATATCATGGTGTATCTATGATACGAGCGGAAAGTTATATTAGTGACGCTTTTTCGGGGGCTGAAACTGAATAATTTGTTTCACTTGTCACTGAAATCTGAAGGTGCATGAGGGAGAATTGCGCCTCTCAGCAGAAGTGGGCAGTTGTGGGGTAAGGAACTTAGAAGCGAAAGTGATAAACATAGAAATATCATCACAAATTCTTAACCGTCATTTTTGACAGCCAGGTACTCAAGTAAATAAGCAGATAAATACGCCTGGTCTCTATTATTGTGGCTAACATTATCAGAAACTTAAATTTCTTTGATTAAGAGCATGTCAACTATGAATTCTCAGCGTCTGTAATAATCAAGCGTTACATTCACGGTACTAGCGTCAACGCACCTGTTATGTGCGACGTTCGCTGAGTACATTCTGTGAAATCGCTTAGGCGAATTCCACTGGCACTTGTGATAGTGTGGACGGGGCTTAAGTGTATGCAAAGTGCGCCCTTCTGTATTTCAATGCTCTGTAATGTAATTATTTACTGGGCTTCTTTCTGTTAACCTGAAAATACAAACAGAATAAACCTCAGGGATGGTGCTCACTTAGAGAGAAGTATCAAAACTGCACTTAAAGAGTGTATCATCAAATAGTTTTGCGAACCGACTACGACTACAAGGAAAAACAAAGCGATGATTGGAAGTATTTACTACAACAGAAACTTCACCCTTTACTCTCTGTGTCGATCATTGCATCAGACAGAAAAATACTTCACGGGGGTCATTTCAGCACCAAGAGTGCACATGAACGACACTCTTATCGAATTGCAGCCATTGATGTACGTTGATAAAAGCAGCGTCCCAAAACCAGCACGATATGTCCTGCGCGCTCACGGGCAGGCTTACCGTGTGGGTCTCTTCCTAGTGCAACCCGAACACTGTTCGTTTTCGCTTTGCTCTATAGTATGCCACGACAGGCATTTCTCGTAGGTGCATATAGAAAAGCGTCTTAGTGTCGAGCCAACACATTCTCAGTGTACAGTATACGATTGCTATAACTTTCCGTGCTCTGGAGGACAATGCATGCCTTGGCGTGCTCAAGCAGCACGTTTACGGCGGGTTTCCCTTCACTGCATTTGTCAACACTGTGGTGCGTGTGTACACGTGTGTGTGTGTTTTTTTGTTTCGTAAGGTAAAATCGCCTGACCGTACATCCTAACTAGGAAACCCACATGCACTGGCTCGTGCTGCATATATCCTCCCTTGGGCCAAGAAAAGTACTCGGCTTCAGTCGGTCATAGACTGTCGGCGCCATGGCGTCGTTGAGGAAAGGCTCATACGAAAACTGCGCCCACCACCACCCAGTAGACTATGAGTGACAGAAATATCTGACATCGCATTGCCGTGCAACAAGACTTCCCCAACCCCCACAGGCTTGGAATAGAACGGCCTGTTTCACGACAGTAACTGAAGTAACATCTCTAACCACTTAATCACTGGCTTAAGGGCGGGGGAGAGGGCGCAGAGTCCGGTACATCAAACAACGAGATTGTTGTATATTGTCAGTGGATGTGCAACTGCAGTACCGCGCGTATAGCTGCTGCCACAAATAAATATTCCACCAGTTTCCCCTTTCAAAATATGAAGGATGCCCGGAATGTTAATATAGGACAAAACGTAATTCACACTTTAGGTATGATTGTAATTATACGGCTTTTAAGTTTCCATTTACAAACAGTCAGCTAACAGTTTCAACATAATATAGGGACCAGTTCATAGCACCTGCCCATGGTTAAAATATACACTATTGAAACAGATTGAAGTCATAATACCACCCGTTCTAGGCGTACAGATTTACCGAGAAGAAAGCTCTTGATAGACTTCCAATATATAATCCGACGGTAAAAATTGACTAAGCCGAGCTACAGCCAGTTCAGTTTCTTTTACTAGCTAGGAGAAAAATGGCGGAAAAAATTCCAATGTTATTTCTCGTGTAAAGTTGCTTCAGCCTTGCCCCTCCTTCCTCCTTAATTAGGAAGCTTAATTAGTCTACAGACTCTGCTCCTCTTAAGGGATCCTTCTAAAAACTTCGAAAAATGCTTCGCTCGAATTTACAAAGCCCCGAACACGCTCCACATAAACACGATGCGAATTGTAAGAGTTTTGCCGAACGTCGAAGCTCGCTTGTTAAAAATAAAAGGAGTGAACTCTGGTGCTCCAGTACTACCTATAACAGTGAGGCAGGGATCGCTTCTGCTTGTATACACTGAGACAGTGTTGTGCCTCAGCTAGCATGCTGTTTTACAGAAGCAAATAAATACTGTACGTCGAGATAGACATTTTCCGTTTCTGCATAGGAAGGTGTGCTGGTTTCAGAACACTTTTCTCGGTGTCGGTGCTTACGCTCGGAGTGTGATAACAATAATATCGATTATAATATTCATGGCACTGATAGTATTATTCATTGAAGAAACCCTATCCCGCAAAGGTCGAAGTACTCGCACACTGTAAATTTTATCTCAAGACAAACTGCTTGCAGAGAAAATGAGAGACTACGAGGACAAAATAAACATTTTTAGCAAGTGTTAAGCTTAATGGAAACATCAACACACCATTTGCAATACTGCATAGAAATCATTAATTACCTTGCAAATACTTAATACCTAACGGGGATTTATTGCGTTCGTAAGCTAGAGCGAGGGAAACCGAATGTAGCTTCTTGCAGTTTCTTCGTCCGTCAATAATTGTACATTGGGATGTATGTTTTTGGTCTAAGATATTTATCACATACCCTGGTATCCAATCAATCATTACACAATAATCATTACATAATATATGATTATAACCGTCTCATGTTTTTAAGCTTCCAACATTCACCACCTGCAAGGCACAAAATGCTGCAGTGGCACATTGAATGTAATATAAAAAGTGACGTGTTCTACCGAGCATAGTGAGTGTTCACCTTCCCGAGAAGCGCCACGTTTCTAGCCTTCACCTCATCTTCCAACCGCTGTGGTGACGCGCCTATAGGAAAACGAAGACATCAGGGCACCTATTGCATTCACAGCCATGTTTGGGACACCGCGCCCCTAGAAACATAGCATCATTTGCTGTGACCCGAGATAGTCTTGTGAAATGCCGATTTTTAGGTGAACCTTGTTTAGGCGTCCCTTTAGAGTTTTTTTTTTTTTTTGTGGATTTTATATCTTTGAAGGGTGCTAATTCGGAATCTGCTTGATGCCACCTTGGCACCCTTGGGCAATTTGCTTAATATGCTAATCAAATTCGCCATTATCGAAATTTCTTTTCCAGGCTCTAGCTCGCTTATTTGGGGAGGTACATGGGAAATATCAAAGTCTACCCCCATGCTTAGAGGGTCAAAGCTTCTGATTTTACTTGACTTGCTCATTTGCATATCATAATTATGCAAATTAGTCCGCCATATGCCAAATTTTGTAATAAGACCATAGATTGCTTACTGGGCAAAATAAGAGGGTAATTTTTTAATCCATCCCAAGGTTTTCTAGGTCTCTGATTCCAGTTTGACCATTTCATATGATTTTTATTATTTGCATTTACATGATGTGTAAAGTAGGGGGCTACCTCCGACGGATTTTTTTCGAAATTAGGCTAATAGGACAGTGACAAATGTTATATTTTCGTATCTCTGAATACTCTAAATGATCTCAGATTATAAAACTTTGCTTTGACAAATCTAAAAGTCTCCAGTTCATTTGTACTGATTTGAGTAACTATGTTAATTAGGTCATATTGTTTTACTTACAGGCCTAATCTATAGTCGGTTATTGATGGGTGCACTTCTGTGGTGTGTGCATTGGCCAGAGAAATGTACAGTTAAGGACTACGTGGAATATTTCATGAGTCGTGAAATGTGGAAAACTGTTGCATCAGGTAATTTTTCACCTTACCTTTGATAGGTAGCTACTAAGACTATTCGATTAATTAAGAGTGTGGCACATGGAGCAAAAGGAGGCAAGCATGCAAGCCGTCGGCATCTCTGAATCTATCAAACCCATTGCCACAACAGAAGGTTGTTATGACAGTCCATGCAATAAGATACAACTGGCTGATATAATCTGCAATCATTTGGTTAAGATCTGCTTGACTAGAGCTGTGCGCGCCTTTTTCTGCCAGTGCGCCTGCGCCTCTCCGCCTCAATTTCGCTGGAAGTGCGCCTGCGTCTCTGCGCTTCAATTTACATCTACCCCATAGCACCTGCACCTCTGCACCAGCGCTACTATATATTCTACTACAGTTCGGTCCCGAGTAATTTAGATGCGCCCTTGATTATTTAACTGTGTCTACAACACATATAACTTCAAATGGCTCAAACAGATGGACCAAAACGAGCATGAAAAGAATAAAAACATGTTTGCTGCTATTGTCATTTTGAACAGCAGCGGTGCGCATATCACTGAAGATTCAACTAGTAACTTTCCTCCGATTTTATCTTCTCTTCTTCCTCATCACATCCCTAGTCTTCCTCTTTCTGCTCCAAATCCCTAGTCTACCTCTTTCTGCTCCTTCTTTCCCCTCTCCCTAGCTTTCCTTTTTTTGTACGCTTTGTAGCGCGATTACCCCGAGATGTGCAAGTTGCCCATGAGAAAGGCCACCTTTTCGAAATAACTTCGACCATGGGCATGGTGGACCTGAGTATATTCCCAACTGTGCTCAACAGGCCACTCCATGGCTGCAGAGCTATAGCAGCTTCCTATATACCAAAGAAAACCTTGCACATCTTGTTCTTGAGCTTGGCTGAGACTATGTAGGTAGCTATTACTAACCCATTTGCCTTGGTATTAGCATGTTCTGCAGTTCCTCATAGTGATCCTGGTCTTGATGACGTCTATTAGCTCAGGGGCAATCCTCTGCAAGAGATTAGGGCGACAGTTAGGATGGAGCCCAGGGACTACCGGGAAGCGCTATCGTCGCTCGCGACGATTCGTGAGCGCGTTTGTGTACGCAGATCGTGGGCGTGTGAGCGGCGTTCAAGTTGGTGCGCCGCGCTGCTTGCTGTATCACTGATTAAGTTAGATTAGGTAAGGTTAGGTAAAGTTAGGTAACGTTAGGTAACGTTAGGTGAAGTTAGGTAACGTTAGGTAAGCTTAGGTAAGGTTAGGTAAGGTTAGAAAGGTTAGGTTAGGTTAAGTTGGGTTAAGTTAGGTTAGGTAAGGTTAGGTTAGAAAGTTAGGTAAGGAGGTAAGGTTAGGTAATGGTAGGTTCGGTTAGGCTGGGTTAGCCTAGGTAGTGTTTATTGTAGTGGAGGCGCGCGCAGGGAAGCTTACTTCAACGCAGAATCGTCGTGAACGACGATAGTGCCACCGGAAAGCTATTATCCTCAACAAGGTGGCAATAGCTACACCAAGAGAAGCGAGGAAAGGCCTTGGGCTTGAGCCTCCCCTTCCATGAAATAACCCAAATCGTCACTCAGTGCCAACATTGCTACCATGTAACCAATATAATTATAACGTATATCCCGTCGCAGCGTCAGCCCCTCCGGATTTTACTCCAGCCCTCTCTCATCCGTTCACTGCAAACTTCCTATAATTAACGCGGCCACTGCAAGGTGAGCAAGCGTCTTCTACTGCCCTGTGAGGAGGACCTGCATCAGGAGCTGCGCGTATCCCAGGTCGTCGTCCTTGTTGGTGTGCTCGTGCATCGAGAGTGAGAAGCAGTGAACAGTCCGTGAACCTGCGCTGTGCTTGAGAATGTGTGGTGAAAATAATGGGAGAGAAGAGCATCACAGCCGCTTCAGCTCTAAAGACCATACCTCCATCAACTGAGGCATTCAGGCAAAATGTCTTACGAGCATACTGTATGCTCAAATTGCAGTGTGGAAGTCCACTTCTTTGCCAGACCCTCCATCATTTGATCCAACTGAACATGGTTGGTCACGTGATGAAACTGCGTATACACTGACTCCGAAAACATTCAAGATGTTGCCCTATTGCTCCTTCGTAGGTATTGGAGCTGCTTCGATGTGGATATTCAACTCATGAACCATGTATGTAGTACACAGAGATGTGGTTGTGTAACAGGACACTTGGCGTGCACTTGTTTTGTGTCTATAGCGGATAAATCAAGCTGTCACAATCTATATACCAAACACATATAAGGAAAGGCAGATGAAGAAAATTACTCTCAGAGTGATGAAATCAACGAAAATGCTTATGCAGTTGTGAAGGGTTGTGATTATAGATTAGGCCGGTCAGTGAGACAATATGACCTAATTAACATTATATTCAAATCAGTTCAAATTAACCGAAAACCTTTAGATTTGTGAAAAAAAAAAGTCTTATAATCTGAGAGCTTTCAGAGTATTCGGAGACAGGAAAATACAAAATATGTCATTGTCCTCTGAGCCTAAGTTCGAAAAATCAGCCAGAGGTAGTCCCCTAATGTACATATGATGCATGTACAAATAGAAAAATCATATTAAATATGGTAATACTAGAATCAAAGACATAGAAACCCTTGGGGTGGATACAAAAATTACTACCTTATTTTGCCCGGTAAGCAATCTATGGTCTTATTACAAAATTTACCCAATGGCCGCCTAATTTGCATAATTATGATATGCAAATGAGCAACTCATGATAGAATGGTAAAATTAGAATCTTTGACTCTGTAAACATGGTGTAGACATTTATATTTGCCTTGTACCTCCCCAAATAAGCGAACTAGAGCCAGGAAGAGAAATTTCGGTAAGGGCGGATTTAATTAGCATATTACGCAATTTACCCAAGTGTGCCAAGGTGGCATCAATCAGATTGCAAATCAGCACCCCTCAAAGATATAAAATCTGCAAAAATAACCTTGTAGGAACGCCAAAACCAGGTCAAGTGCCATACTGCTAGACTAAACTTACAACATCTGAAAACCTGCACCCGATTCGTGTTCGACGTGTTACGCAGGAAGAAACTCTGGCCGCGGCCTGTGGCCACCAGCTCGCTTCCGCAAAACAACAGTCGGCACTTTCGGGTCGCTTCCCAAAACACGGCGCATTTGGTTCGTTTTTACGCTGAGAGCAAGAAGGAACGGTTATGGCGTGGGCAATTGAAATAAATGTCTAAGGGCTTTGCTTTTTGCTTCCGGCAACATAAAGGAACAGTAATCGTACGTTTTTTGTGCTCACGCAAGGATAGAGCGGTCGCATATACTGCTGAAGAGTGCAAAGGGCAAAAGCATAAGAAGATACAGTATAAAGTCTTTATATACACGTATCTACTGGAAGTTATAATTTTTCTCACATCTCATGTAGTAATGTACTGTATGTCCTGTATTGCCACTGGAAGTTTGCTTTGGTAGCATAACGTCAAACACTTCTGAAATGAGGAAGCAAGAGATAAGATAGAGATCAATTTAATAGGCAAAGTGAACGACACTATATGTATTTTTTTTTTACCATGGAACACTACAAAATTTTTTAGTTCTAACGTTTCAGTGTCTGGGGCCTCTTCTCACGTGAGTTACGTCGTCGCGATGTTGGTTTTCTCTGCTGGGTCGCATCTTGAACCCTAACAGTCATGCAGTAATAAGAAACCTGCATTTTCTTTCTTAATTCTAAAACTTTCATAGGCAATTCAAATGCCGCAGTGAGTTGTTGAAACAACCTCGCTCCCCGCTCGGTGAAGCTATGTTAGTCGACACTGTCTGGCCACCCACCACCATCTGTGCTTGGAATGCGCTTCTCACAAGTCCTTCTAGTAAGTTCTAAGTGTCTGTAACAGCCAGTTCAGTCACATTCATAGCAATACTTTTCAGAATTTTTCATTCATATACGTATGACAGTGAGACGTTAGAACCTTGTATCGAATACAAATGGAAACAGACAAGTCGTTTGTGATAGTCCACCTCCTAAATACCCTGAATTTTAGCAGTGAATTAGCTTCGACTATCTTCAAATTGATCTAGCTCGTTTCTTATATTCGGCAGCCAAAGTGAAGAGCAGTTCCATATCCTCAGCTGCAGAATGAATTACTTCCATTCAGTGAGTATCCTTTCTTCTCCGTGCGACGTGAAAGTTCGTAAAACTCAGTCATTGCGTTTCTCTCCTAAGGCATTGTTGTAACTCAGCCTATATGCGCTTTGCTCTTTAAAGGTAGCATCAACTTTTATTCTCACGCCGAGATCTCCTGACCCTCTCTTTCTTGGAAACATTGAAAGCTTTCTATGGCTAATGACAACGTTAAACACTATCACTTTAAATAATAATTCTTTCTGCACAGACACACATTAGTTAAAGAAAATATTTTGTAATTCTGCTAAATTAAATTGACCGGAATGTGATCCCAGTGTAATCACCAAAATTTACGAATTTGGAAGCAATAACACATCATTGCACATCAGTTTCAAAGGAGCACTAGCGGTAGTAAATTCAGCAACAAGTTTGGCATGAACCCTCATTTCAAACCAGTATATCTCAAAACAATCATTCCTAGTGAAATGAAATTCATACTTTATACACTACGTGTCGCATTATTAGGCAGCTATTTTATTTCATCAAACTGTGCCCAGAGAAGTCAAAATGGTGCAAGCATTTCAGAGATTTTAGCCGCCAGCTGAACTCGAAGGCACATTACTTTTTATTTTATATGATTATCAGCGTTCAATGAAAACTTCTGCTTCATCAGCAACGGCTTAACATTGTCCTCCAAAGAAGCAACTTAGGAATTAGACGTCATTTTAATTCCGTCTGGAACTTACCAGTGACAAACTTGCCTCCAATCATGCCATCTCATAACATCACTCCGTGTTCCTGTTGTTAATTACTTAAACGGCGAGTACGGTTTTCGCTCTTTGCAATCCGTCCTTTTCTCCATACCTCTGGTCCATCTAGGGTAGCAGGGCATTCGACATTGAAAAGGACTGCTGAATAATTCATTTTTACACAGTGCTGTGCCCATTTGACGATTTTGCTTGTGAACAGCCGTGTAACTGGTTTTACGTTAGTGTTTTCAGGAGATGACAACTACTAAATTTCGAAATAAATTCCTTTTAACAAGGTTTGAACACTGCTCGACAAGTCAGATCCGGTTTATTCACAACTTACCACGCCATGCCTCACATGATGCACCTGAAATTAAGTTGCATGCGGAAGTTCAGCAGGGTCGTGCTGCTTCCTACCTCGTCGACTGGCGCTGTTGCTTCCTACCACGTCAACCGCCTTTGCCACGCCCTTCCTCCTCTGCTGCTCCACCTCATGGCCGCAGCAGTTACCCCTGAAGTTCGATCACGTAATTCCACTGGTGTATACGCTCTAGTGTGGCGATGCTGTTGCTCTCCAAGCACGGACTAAGCGACTACCGTCAATCGCTACCCGGGCCTTCAAAAACCTGGTCGAGTCGTCCTCGCGGCCACCCACTGCCCACAGCATAGCACGACACCACTGTTCTCGTGCCGCTCCTGGCTGGTCAACCGACGGGCCCTTGCTTCATCCATTATCTAAGCTAAGTTTGTTACATTTAAGTTCCTATTAATCTTTAAACTAACCTGCTTGGTATTTCATACCCCAACTCTCGGACTCGTGTGGTGCTGCAGGACTAATATTATTCGAACCCCGGTCAACTTACCGACAGCGTCCCAAAGTGTTTTTACTGTATGTAAGTGGGTTTTAGTGTTTTTATTGGTTCTTAGTGTTTAGATGAGTGTTTTTTTTACTTAGCGTCAATCTTTGATTGGCCTTACTTAACGTCAACATTTGATCGTGAGCAGAACCAATCCTTGCTTGCAACTAACCTTAACAAACGAACGGTCATTTGGACGTTAGCAGAACCAGTCCTGGGTTATACCTAACCTATGAAGATGAGAACGAGCTTATTGGCCTGTAGGCATTAGACCTAAACCCTGCATTAGTTAAAAAAGATACACTTAAAGGCCCTAAATAATACATACCGAACCTCATTAAACTTAACGTAGCACTTAGCTATATATACATTTACAGTAGATTCGCAGGATACGATCCTGCGACTCATGCATAGTGAGGCGTGATCACAGGACCAGCGCTGACGGAGCATAAAAGACAATCACGCAAGAAGAGCAGTACTGCAGCCTGTCCCGCTCCTCTACAGCGAGAATTTGACGTGCTACGCTTACCTCTTTTATAGAATCTCACAGTCTTCACGAAATAAGTACCTCCCAATTCCCGATATATCACTGATTGATTGGTGTGCTGGCGCAGCGCAGGCACTCTCTTGCACTCCTTTGTGCGATCTGTCTATATAAGCAACTGAGACTTATGCCGGTCAGCTCAGAGTCGCTGGAGATCATTACGTGAGACGTACCTTAGCCTCACGCCTAGCGGTTTAATATCTGTGTCTCAACCCAATCCACATGTACACAGTCTGCTACTCGCCTGAGTCTTATTCTCCCCCTTTAGGAGCAGTCCGGGACGTCAGAACCTAAACCGCGTACATCTACATCCAGTGTCACGGAACGAAGGGCGTGACATAGGCTCACTCACACCTGGATATATCCTGGCAGGCAGCTCACAATCTGACTATGTTTTAAGTTAGTTAAATGCAGTAGGTGGTTCGCCTCGCTATGCACAAATCTCGGGTTTGTATACCGCACTTCACCTGCAGTTTTATCAAACTCGCAAAAAAAGGTCAAACTGTCAGCTGCCTTCCTAGATATTTCCAGGTGCGATTAGGATTGTCAATCTATGCCATAAATGTTTGTATATGACTTTTGAAACGGAAACTGCCGTAATTAAGGAATTGAGTTATCATTTCTTTTCACCTACATACATGTGAAAAATATCAAAACTGCTGACCCAGCACTTTCAGTGCCATCCTCCCATCGCGGGTGATGGTCTTACGCCACGAAGCGTCCTAGTTTTAAAGATTGTACTTGGTGCCTGTATCAGGAGATAAGCAGGAAAATGGATACTTAGTTTGAATATTATTATAATTTTTTTTATCGGATAATTTAGAACATCTTCTGAGTTTTTGTTTTTTTATGCAATAAAACTAAAACTCAGAAGATATTCTAAATTATCTGATAAATATGAATCCCGATTATTATACTGTATTACTAAAAAATAAATAAATTCCTTTTATGATTCCAATAGTGACACAATAAAGATCGTTTATCTCAACAACGCTATTCTCTGAGCCATTTCGTTTACTTGTGACTACGTTCGATCGTAAATTTCTGCAGCACACGATTGGTCGATTTTGCTTCGCTTTCAACAAACGGATCTTGTTGGATATAAAAAGCACTGACGAATTATGGCTTCCTATAGTAAGTCCACTTTTTTATTCATTCTTACTTCTACACCCACAAACACCAAACAATCATATTGGAGCTCGTGTACTAGTTTGCTGTACATGGAAAGTCAATTTCGCTTGGCAGCAATTAAATGTCTCATGTTGGCCGGCTGCAACAGATGAAAATCTACGCGATTTTGCCTCTGGAAAGTTTCCAACTGGAGACTGGTGAGCAGGTCGGGAGCAGGCAGGCAGGCAGCCACAATGCGCCGTGTGTCTCACTTACTGTCAACAAAACAATGAATTCGACTCTGCTCTCTCTCATGCGTATACACATTCCAAAGCCAAGCGCGATCCAAGGCAGATTCTGCGGCAGCCTCCCATCAGGGCGAAGACTGATGGCTTCCTTCCTTAATCACTCCGCTCCACCGAGCAAAAGTTTGAATCGCGAATGGCAAAGTATGGATTGCTTCTTAATATATCTCCGGGTGTGGAAATGGCTCCAGGAACTGACGCTTCTTTAGCAAACAGAGGTCGTTATGTTTTCGTGGTAATGGTGGAGATAAGAATGACATTTCGCACTTGTTATACATAGATAGAATTAAAGTATAACAAACGTATAAACTCCAGTTGCCTTAATATATTATAGTGCGACACAGAAAGCATAATATCAGGAAACAGTTCTCGATTAATAAATAGACAAATGTTGCATCGGCCATATCCATGCGGAGCCATGCTACCGTCCGTATAATAGAGCATCTTCATCTATAAGTTTAAGAATATGCGGAAGACACTCTATGACGTACGTGCGGATGCTCAGGGAATTATTATCAAAGCAGTTGTCGCTAACTTTTTTATGGCAGACCTCCGCGTTCTAAGATTCTTAGTAATGGCATCAAGCAGATAGTACTTACTTAACTAGATATAAATAGTCTGATACAACTGATTTGTTGCAAGCATAACTTCTATCGTAGACTTTTGTTTGTTTCCCACTAAATTCGTAGTTTTGTAAAGTTTTTTAATTATTTTCTTTTATTCAGACCCGGGGATAGATTCTGGAGGGGCCCTTTCCCTGTCAAAATATTGTTTGGGCCTCACGGACCCAAGGGTTCCAAGTGCTTTCATCGTAAGAGATGTTGTAGCTTGTCGCAGTTCCTGCTGGCAAATTGTTTAGCTATTTTTTTTTTCTTCTTTTCAAGTTAGATAGGCTCTCAATACTTCCTCCCCCCACCATTTCGGAAGGTGGGCCGCTGATTGAGGTGTTTGACCTATACCCCGAGGATTCTACCTTCTACTTTGCGGAGGACCATGGAAGAGACCTTCTGCATAGGCGTAAAATAATCGAATCGTGCAATCAGAGATAGAATGAAAATGTTAAACAAAATCTGGCAAATATTGTTGCACTTTGCACTGTTTAGTATGTCTAGTTTGAGTTTTACATTTTCCCTATTTTCATCATAAAATGAAAACGGTAAGCAAAATCTGGCGTCTGACGAATTCTGTCCCATGTGTTAGCTTTAAGAATAAAGATAAAAACACTCATGTTAGCTTCAAGACTAAGAATATAACACGCATGGTACTGCGCTCTTTTAATATATTGGATACTGCATCCATTTAGGAAAATAATTTGGTTTTGCTCTTCTTCATTACTAAAATTTTTAAGGTAAACGTGGCAGAAACTCCCTTAAGCATACCGATCATCTCAGTAAATTCATATCTTCTAAAGTGATCTCTGATTACTTTACTTTTCTAATGACCCCACCTGCTGTTTTCCACCAATTATTTCTGGTCTGTCACAAATAGGTGAATTATAGATAATGAATTAAATTGGAAACGTGCAGCGTATTTTTCATTGTAATATAATCAATCTATTCGATTTTATTTCAAGATATCTCTTTTCCTATGACAAATATAGGATATATATCTTTCTTTTTTATTTACACCACATGAAGCACGCACCGTAATTGAAACAATAGCATATAGTTTTTCAGTGAAAACAAATTCTTCCTCCTTATCAATATAGGATAAAAATATGTAGATATATCTGTTCAAAATGTAGCCATTTTGTCACCTTAGTTACGAACCGGTTAACACTATTAACCCCTACTATAGCTGTTATTTCTCTCTTTCCTTCTGAGACTGCACTGGTTCAAACTGTAATACGTCCATTTTATTTTCTTTCATTTCTAAACTTCTTGAGGTGTATCAGATTATAACGGATATGAAACATCACACATTAGAAAACGCACATCGCGTTTTAAACCGTAGCATGTCTAGTTTTAGTGTTAAATTTTCTCAATTTTTGTCGCAGATAGACAAAAAACGTTGAATAAATTTCAATCCAAATTTCAATTGTTTAATATATTTCATTCTATGTATGCCAGAATAATAAGGAAATTAAGGAGTAGAAAAGACCTATTACATTTCGAAGTACAGTGTGTATTACCAGTTATTTACTTAAAACTACATGGGGAAGGCAGTCTTTTTTCGCTGTATATTGTAGTCCATTCGGACCCCAAACGTCATACATGATTTTGTTCTTTGATTATTCAAGTGTAAACGTTTCACTATTATGAAAGGCCACTTAAACGTTTTACTATTATGACAGGCCACTGCAATTTTTCTCTGTTTTCTGTAACATACATTAAGAAGAACACTGCACAACAAATGCTACCTCTCTCCTATGATAGTATTAAGTGCTGTTCTTATGTTTGTCTTAAGTATGAACACCTCTGGATGCTGTGCTCTAAACAGATGAGAAATAAATGATTTTGTTTGTTAGTTTGTTTCTTTATTTGTTCCAGCTCCATTTATGCGATTTCTCTAACATAGGTTGTAGCACTAATACATAGTAGTCGTCGACGTACCTGCAGTCAATAGTGGAATTGAGAGTGTTGTCATGCGCTAAGGGGTTCCTGAAGGGGCTCGAGTAGAAGGTTACAAAATTAACTCCAAAGGCAGATCAAACGGACCATCAGGTTCAGGTCATCACAAAAATTTGGTCAGTTGCTGCTCGCCACGTGCCTCACAATCCCTGCAAATTTCTTGAAGTCTGTTCATAACTGTTCTAGTTAAGCTACCAAGAAAACAAAAATCGGCCGACATACAAATAGTTGAACGGATCTCCACTAAAAGTTAACATCCATTCCTCCAATTATTTCTAACATTCACCCTAGATTTCATAAAGATCTGTCCATAACTTCTTGAGTTATCTTGGTGACAGACAAAGTCCTATAAAAAAATAAACTCCTTAGCGGAGGTAAATATTGCTCCGGTTACTTTTCATCAGTGTCTTCTATTAATATCCAATACACTTGCCGGGCCACTTTACCCTCCGCCTGTCTTCTTTTTCTCCACTTTACAGTATTCACCTTAAGAACCGTTATTCATCTTCATTGAAATGCTGATCCCCTTATGAGATGCTGTAGCTCCTGCTCCTGCTGTAGCTGCTTATGCATTAGAAATTATCATCAGTTTAGCAGCCCTAAAGCCATCATAGGTTTTTATTACCTGGAAGCTCCCTGTAGGTGTCAGCTGCCTGAGCCAACACAAATTTTTAACTCCTCAGCGTCCGGTAACTGTTAGCTGCCGGCAAGAACCGGCGCTGCCTCCAGAATATGGCGGTGTTATCCATCACAAGAACGCCCCCGGCGTTTGCCATCTTTAATCACAGTGTCAGGTGCGATGGCTCTGTCATGCGCTTTATGGTGTTGTTCCAGTGCCTGCGAAAGTCATCAGTTAGGCTTGAATGCACGAGACTGTCGGGCGACCAAGCTTTCCGCTCTGCCATCAATTAGAATACTTTTTTAACGAGACACCGCCAGTCATGAACCATTATCCACTAAGCTGCAGCAGGCATCTTCAGTGTTTTGATGGCCTTAATAGTTGCTGTTACATGAGCAATTATTAACTATGACCGTCAATGAGATTATATTAGATTAGAAAGGCGGCAGTAGACGAACCAAGAGGCCCCTTTCTAAAGAGACAGCGGGACTAACACCCCGGCCCTCTATGAGCTATTGCCATTATGTTAGTAACATGTAGAGGACTGGGGAAACGAGAGGAGAAAAAACAGAAGACGAATGAGAAAAAATAGAAGGGGAGAATAAAAAAAAAAAAAAAAGAGAGGGGAGAAGAATGTCCGCCAAAGAGATGGTCATGAATGCCCGCAAGCATGATCGATAACCGCTGATATGCGTAGCTTAAGTATATAGATGGAGCGGAAGTGAGAAGACGTCAGCTTAAACTGGCCTGGGAAGCTTTGGCCGTTAAGTGCTTGCGACTCGTGGAGGAGGAGTTCTTAGCTGTGGAGGATATCTCTCCCAGTGTATGTCTAGACGATCTCTCACAGTGTATGTCTAGACGACAAAGTAAATTTATAGCACAGAAAACGCATAACATTGCATTTTTGTACGTCAGGGAGGCATCATTTGCTTCTGCCTACATATCCCTGTATACAAGCTACGGATAATATTGTGTGATGCACGTGCCGTCGCAGCGAGCGGCAGCGTTGGGAACCAAATTAAGGGGAGGTAAAGGCAGAATTCTGTGTGCCTTCGGGCAAGGAGGTTTAATAAACTAGTAAACCTTACATATAGCGCCGATGCCAGTGTGTGCCAACGTTCGTCCGTCGTGCTTACAAGTTTCATTGACCGTATTTGACTAGTTCCATCTCATTTTGTTTTCAATGTAGCCTTTATTACACTAATATAATTTTTAAGATATCTTCAGTGCTAGCTGAGTATATGTACATCACAATTTAACGATCTAAAACGAAAGAAGAGAACGAAAGTTGTTAGGACATGTAAGTGAATGAGTATGGTACGAAAAAAAAAGAGTGTTTACGCTGGTATCAAAAAGGCACTTTAGTTACAGAAAAAGAAAATATATATTCCGAGCAATTGTCCAAACATTCTAAAAAAGTAACAGTAGGGTTTTCTGTTTTCAAAAAGTTACAGTTCGCCTCATATTGCTTGATTACCTGATATGAATATATTTGAATGTTTAGCAAAGATCTATGGAAACTTTTTTGCTATTATAAGTTAGGAAGCCGATTTGAGCAAAATTTACAGTGGACTGCGACTGAAAGGTAATTCAAGTTAAAACTTCGTTAAATTAGGTTTTCGAACTCGATTTTGAACTAACGTTTCCCAGCGCTGTGAATTTTTTATAACTAATGTAACTTACTAGAGAGGTCGAATTCTGCAGTGAAAAGAAATGAAAGTTACACTAGGAGTAGAATGACTAATAAAAGGGTTACATCTCTTACTTTTAACTTCTATTGAAAAAGAAAGGAATTGAGCCAGAATCCATCTGTTAACTTCTATGACAAGGTAACAGATTCTTTGCTACTATGAAGAGAGTATATATTTCCTCTGCGAATAGCCAAATATAATTTTTAAGTGAGCACAATAATTAAAATTTTTTCACATTCCTTCAAATATTTTGATAATGCCTACCCAGAGAACATTCTCATGGCAAGTGCCTGGTGTATACGTACACAAGATGATGGTCATACTTGAACTGACGAACCTATGTGATCAACCAATAAATTTACCGTGTGTGAAGACAGAGATACGGTTATTATAAATACAGTACGTTAAATTTACTTTAGTATAAGCTCTACATGAGAGTGCCAAGTCCAAACGTGGTCCCAGCCGTAATCTGTGGCACTGTCATAATCTAAACAAGGTCACATGCAGCAAATCGCCGGCCAGGTTTTGCTTCAGTAGAAGGGCCACAGGAGCCCACTACTAAGTGATTTGTTTATCTAGTGAATTATTAAATTAATCTGGAAAGTCTGCAAAGACGTCCCAGTGTAGGCCCATTCCCAGGAAGTTGCCCAGAATCAGACTGCGGCCCTTTCTGAGCTAACGTCTTGATGTCAAGAAAGCTAACAATAGCGAAAAAGAAATAAGATGTTCAAAGGCCAACTGCAACTAGTAAGGTTAATTTTTCAATTTTAACTCTAATTTTATATTAACACTGATTATTGTAAAAAATTCATACAAAAAAACAAAACTTCCCTCTCCACGAACGCATAGCCCAGGCGCTATATAGGAGGGCCATCCGACGCGTGCAGAGCCACTCAATGCCAATTAAGATAAGGCTTGAAATGAAAACAATTATTGAGAGATTTAGGTAATTTAACTAAATATCCGAGCCTGCCCCGACACCAGTGCAGTATATGCCTGTACTGAGCTGAGGCATAATACGATGTTCACGTGCTAGTTCCTTAAACGGTGGTAATTAACAGTATATATACACTTATTTAATAGTCTGAAAAGCACATTGCGCATATCAAAGTAAAATAGCATGGTCTGACTGTTCAATGTCCTCGGCTTTGCATCGAATAAGAATTACATCAGTTATAAATATAGAGTCATAGATGTATATTATAAATTTACTTTTATATTGACTACTTATTTGGATTCTGCTCAAGATAATTTAGTATGCAGGTCAGGACTAATATTTGGTAGATAATAGATGCATTACAGATTAATGACAAATTATCTCAATTTCAGTCCGGGTGCCTAGCTTTGATTACTTTACCTTTAGTTGCCTGAAACGTCATCGGACTAGGTCCAGGTGACGTCATTTACGCCTCTTCGTGTGTGCGGTCGCGACGCTAGTTCTCTCTCGTTGGGTGGCAGCTTCAGCCCTAAGGAGAGCCAGCAGCTACATATCTCCATACTGACCATAAAGCGCAGGCTGCTATATATTTTGACGTTCTTTTTCAATAAAAGTCTAACAATCTTTAGTATTCTCTAAAGTCATACCAGTGACTAATCGAGCGTGCCGTCAAAGGGTCTTACACCTCACACGGTGAATCTACTGGCATATTTTGTCGCCACTGCTGCTGCTGCTTGGTTTGCGTACCTCGTAATTAAGACCAATCGTCTTCGAGTGTCTGACAACAATTCGTTTGTCCACATTCACGGAAACGTATTCCAAAAATTTTCAGGCATATATTACTGAAACGTTCAAATTCTTGTAATATTGTATAGGAATGGAGATGAGCAAGTGGTTTGTGGTAGTATAGAGTTCTTACATGCCTCGAATGTTAGCAGTAGATGACCTATAAACATCTTTAAAGTTGTTGTACTTGTGTTTATTTGCTCTGTATGAAATATTCCTTTTGTATAGAGCGAGATCGCTCCTACTCCGAGGCTCTTGGTAGTCCAGATTTTTGCTGCGCACAATTTGGTGCTATACTGTTATCGTCCAATTTGAATGACTCCTTGCAAACTCAGTATAGAACATATGAACGACCAAGAGCCTGTTGCAATGTACCATGTTGAATTTGGACATCATGACTCTCAAATTGGAATATTTCTACATATGTGCTGAAAACGGAAAGTCGCCTACATAACCCTGGTAACTACATTAAAGCCGTGTGCAGACGAGCGACATCTTGGCCGGTTTCGACGGGACAATATTGTGCATACATTCAGCTTGCTGCGATAAGTTAATGTACACGCAGTAATGAAATGAGCTTGCGGTTGCAATCTTTAGGGTAAAATACTTACAAATTGCATAAAAAATGAATATACTGATCTTTTAAACGAAACTTTGACATGTACGTCTCGCTGACGACCATCGTTGTAACCTACATAAGTTCAAATCTATATCATACTTTTGGCATATTAAATGATTGAATAAAATACGAATAGTAATATGTAGACTAGAAACACGGGGACAATTAAGCAAATATTTATTATCTCTGCATTTCTTAACTATAGAGCACTCTGAGAGCCCTTACCTCCGCCAAGCTATGCACTGCTGTTTACGAAAAAATCAAATTGGACCTGAAATTGGGGTCTTATTTTTTATCATCATCAAAATTTGGCAACTTGTGCCTCTTGACACTAGCAGGGGCGGCGGAACAGGGGGGCCTGGGGGCCCAGGCCCCCCCAATAATTTTTTTGGGTGGGCCTGGCCCCCCCAATAATCCGAGGTGACTTGAAATTTTAACTTCCTTATACTGATATTTTCTTTGAAATTTCTTATGCTAACTTTAAAAGATTTAAATGAAAAATACGAGTGTATGATTATTATCATATATTTTACGTTATTACATACTAAATTATAAGTGAACTGCAAGTGAACCATC
>LQNS02278094.1:24246276-24273993 GCA_001587735.2 Parhyale hawaiensis
TACAATTGATACTTACTCTGGACTTCTTTGCAATGTGTGTTGATCACTTGCAACATTTCGGCAAATTTTTCGGTAGTACATTTTGGCGGTCGATAGCACACCACGCACATCAATTTAAGTTTTTTTTTAATATTAACAATAATACAATCACACATTCCATTAGAGAATTTTTCGTAGATGTGTCAACCAAAACATAACGTTGATTTTAGTATATTTAGGTCGATATTGGTGGAAGCAATGAGGTTGGTCAGAAAACGAAGGTCGATGGTAGTACATGGATGCATGAAGACTATATAATAGTATATTTGGTAGATGGTAAGACATGGATGTTCGAATACTATATATGGTAGAGCATATGCTAGAGTATAACCAGGTACGCGATCAACGGATCAACGGATTTCCCATTATTTGGGGAAGAATATGTATGGTTGCCATTATAATATGGCTAGAATTCCCAACATAATCCACCAAAATAATATTGTACGACTAAAAGTCTGAACGCGAAACATCTAAAAATTCATATTATAGTGAAAAATTGAGCACATTTTCAGTTTTTTCTTTCCTGTCGAAGAATTGCGAAAAATTGCAAGGTATATCTAGACGTTAAATGCCTTGGCGTTATTTTTATCTACCGTTTTTAAATTTTACCAACGCTTTACCAGTTTAGTTACCCATCATTTCTATTTATTTTTTGTATCCCTTGTAAAACAGTACTGCAATTTTTGATCAAATATTGCCATCTATTTTTATGTTTTTTTCAGTTTATATCTGTAAAGTTTCATAAACAAATTATTCCCATTAGCTCTATAGAAAGCAATGCCAAGTTTCATGTTAAATTTGACCTTACGTACCCTGACAACGGGTACTGCCAAATTTCATCCATCAACTGTTAACTTCCTCTGAACTGTGTCGTATAGCTGCATACCAGCTTAGAACTGGAAGAATTTGTATAGAAACGTGTGTTAACTGCACAGACTGGTTCAAGCTCCTGCTCTATAGCATAGTCCTGAAGCTTAGAGCCTTTCACCATTCTGAGCTGCTGGCCTAACTCGTACGCATAAATTACCTTTTTTGCATCATCAGGTAATCATAACCAAACAAACCAGGCATCCAGTGCATAATATGTCAATGGTTGAAAAAGATGATCTTGGTAGAATATAGGTGTATCATTCGCTGAACACAGTCGATTTTGGTCATAAATGGTGCTTCTTACGGCTTACTATGGTAGATCATAGTTGTGCAGCTACAACCTTTATGGTTGTAATTGGGTATTTATGGTCGGGAATTATGGTTGGCAATATGGTCGAAGGTTGTGACACATCTCTACATTAATGCAGCCCATAAATGGTTGCATATGGAATATACATCGATAATAAACAACTAAGATCTTGACCATAATCATAGTTGTTCTGACTGGGTGGCTGCTACTGTACATCGTGAGCCTGTCAGCTATCTTTGTCAGCTTATTTGCAATATGAGCAACATATCAGAAACCTGTGAGCTATCTTTGGTAGCTAACGTTGTAATACAAGCTATATATGTATTTTTTCATATGGATACCATACCTTTACCTTTGATGATACTACGGACGAGGTCCAGGCGACGTTACACACGCCGCCCATCTTGTGCAGAGGTGATGCTGCAGTCCGTGACCAGCGGGGTGGCTAACAACGAGTTATCCCCACAGTTCACGTAGCCGCTTACAGCAGGTTTATCTGGCACTTTCAGTAAGCATGCGTCCACTAAGTGTTTAAATTTCGCAGTCGATGTACCGGTGACATTTCGAATGTGACGAGGCATTTTGCTGAATAATCTTGCACCTTGGACTACGAAACTATTAGAATACTTTGTGGCTATCGCATCACCACCAGTTTTGATCAGAATGCGCACCTCAGAAAAACTAGTGCGACCAATACGGTTTGAGAGTCTGGCCTATATTGACAGTTTTATTTGTAACTGGTTGATTATGTTGCAAAAAATCATTAGTCATGATTGCAATGATCACAAGGAATAGCCCAACACATTCGTATACTCTTGTACCACGCCGAAACAAGCGCTCAGTTTCGCCTTTTCCCGTCTCTAAATTTGCCCAAGAACCTCCCAGCGAGTCCCGTTGCTCATGCTACTCGATGCCGTCGTAAAGGACAATGGCAGGAGGTCGTAAAGACCAGCCGCAATGTGATAAATTACGACAACAAATAGGTCGTTATTAGCGTCGTTAAATGGCTCAGTGAAGCTGTAATAGGTCCGGCAATCCTGCCAAGATGGATAACTTGTTCTGAAATAATTTTTGGAACAGCTTCCAAACTCTACTTCGTCTTCTGTAGCACGAAAGTTTGTTGTAAAGTGGCTTGAGCTCAGAAGTGCTTTGGAAGATAATGTCTTTATTTTCTGCTGTCAGCGGCTCTCCTTTGAATAATGTTGTCTTCAGGGAAACGATATGAAAACGAAGCACGTATTCTTTTCAGCAAGTAATAATTACACTTCAGAATGGATAGGCTCCCAAAAATTTTTTGATGACCACAATCGTAGACTCAAACTCTCCAATAAAAAACTACATGTGCTAAATACATTTTTCTTATGCATCAGTGCAATATGAACAACTCTCAGTTATCTACATTTACTGATTGAATATGAATGAAGGTTATGCATTCCCACTGTTTTTAAGAAAAAAGTGCGGTACTTTCCTAGATCTACCTAGGAATAGTTTACCAGAAACGTGAACTTGCTGTAAAAAGCTCTTACAGATTTAAATTCGTAGCATATGTCAGATGTCACACACGATTCGAAATCGTAATCAGTAGCTCAAGCTCTAAGGGCAGTGATAATTATTGTAATTGCCATGGCTCGTCAATCGCAAAAAATACACCCACTATGTTAATAAATTTAACGTATTTACCATTTTCGTGTAAATTTAAGCCTGGTTCCTTACGTCTTATATCTTGGAATCGGCGAATTAAGATAGCCCAATAAATTACCACTAACAGTTCTAATCACAATTTAAGTTTAAAGCTTGAAGAGTATGTCCCTTCCTGAAAAGTGGCTTGCTTGCTTGCCTTCCAAAATTCGCCTTTCATACGATTATTTTCACTTTCTCGATGTCAACTTTACCACCTCAGAAGAGATTGATGATTTCAAAATTTTTTGCTTCCAAACATTTATTCTCACTTTCTATCAGCCAACTACACAGCCTGGGAAGGGAATTATTGGATCCCAATCTTCACCTTTCGAGCAATGATTCTCATTTCTCTATGTTAATTTACCGCCTAAGAAGTGATATAATAATAATAATAATAATAATAATATATTTCCCCACAGGCAGCTGGTGTTCTTGGGTCATTCTATCACAGCTTATATTAAAAATGTCGCGTACATTCATTGCTTAATAATATTGCAGCTATAAATTTATAACCTAAGCAACAAGGCTCAGTGCTGTCACACACCAAACTAGTTAACTGAACTGGTTCCGCAATAGTACTAACCATACGATTACCCTCCCACGGGGAGAAATATAACAATTATGTTTTCAATATTACAGCTTGTTTCGTTAAAATGAAGTAAATACATTTATATATTTCTTCCCGAGGAGGAATCTGCATGGCTTAACATTATTTCACCTGATTGACTAAATATTATTACATACAATAAGAACGGCGATACCATACAGCACGATCGGCAGCACAGACTTTTAAATTCGAAATCATGTAATTATATCTCATTATTGGACAACTTTCATCAATTGAATTTTATTATTATTAAATGATTAGTTTAACCACCTTTCCGCCAAGGGGCGATCCGCACAGTGATGCTAGTGGGCCAGCAGGCTCGAGTAGAAACATCTTATCTCGACATCGGCTCTCCTCTGCCATACAGTATAAGTTGGCTCAGTGCACTACTACTGGCAGGAAATAGGTGCAAAGAATAGGAAAAGACACTCGCGTTGACGGCCCCTTTCGTGGCCTTCCACACTAGAGAGACTAGAGGTATCCTGCGTATGAAGTCGGCTACCTCGGTCGACAGCACGCAGCAGAAAGGAAAAAAATAAAGAGAAGCTGCCTGACTTTACAAAACTAACCCTCTCAGCAGCAATTGCGGCTAGCCTGCTGAGGAGGCGCTCAGGACAGCTCTTGTGTTAGTGAGTTCATCAATTGAAAACTACCACAGTATGGGAATAGCAAACCAGAGTTACAAGACCCAATTCAACGCATGATAATAATAAGCTTATAACTAAAATTTGAGCTCAGGCAGTTTTAGAATATAACGCATAGTTGCCATTGCGTGTAACACCATATAACCAAAAGTCAAGTAGCCGTACAATTTTATTTTACATGAAACCTACAAGTTACACTTGCGAGTATTTACACTTTCACATGGGACACATGTCCCATCGTGACAAAACACGATGAGATTAATGAAGATATCTACTCTCATGTATGCACAGAAGTGATGTTTATTAAAGTGTAAGAGAATTAACGTAAGTACCTAGGTACCATAAGTGCCAAAAACTGCACAACTTACGTTCTACATATTGTTACGTATGGCGATACAAAGGAACTCTCGCAGCTGGAGTTAGGCCAGCTGATCGTTTTAACTGATTCCTGGTAAACTCACTTTGGAGATGAGAAGGGGTATAGCACGTTTGTTTCCTTGACGGTGTTAAAACATTACGGTACCTGTGGCGAGCATCACAAGAGTTTGTAAAATAAGAGTTAAAATGTACTACTACTCGGAGAGTGTGTTATTATTATTTTGTTTTGTTTTATTTTATTTTATTGATGTATTTTGGCGCTCACCGTTACTACAATTCATTTCAGATGGCACTAAGTGGTCTAGTGGATGATTATCTCCCAGTCTTCAGATTTCAAACAATGAGTCTCTCTCCCTGGACTTCAACATTACCTCGCATTTCTCTCCACGTGACAAGGGCCACTGATGTTTTCATTTTATGTCGGGCGCCCTATTGAAAAGCCACCTGTATTTTCTGTCGCTGTGTGAGCTCAAATTAGCTCGCCTACGCACAAAAATCTCTGGGCGAGCGATGTCATTGCCTGCTCATTTTCTAGGCCTTGTAAAAGGTAGAGCGGAGGGTTGTGGAGAATCCTTTCGGTCGGCCCGAGCAGCACCTAATTAGTGGTAACGCAGGGGTTTTATTGCAACCGTCAAGGCCTAATTGGACGATCCTTGGCCGCCTGTCCTCTTCTAGATTACTTCTGCAACCAATTGCACCGCTGGCCAATCTATGGATGACCAGAACAGGGTCTCTGCCATTGCACTTCTACATGCGACAGTCTTGCTCGTGCTCACTGTATACTATTTTTCATTTGAATAGAACGCCGCAGTATTTCTCTCTCTCATCGATGTTTTATTATAGAATATGTGTTCTTGCTGTTACACATACTCGCTCCTATATACTAGCTATCAACAGCACTTCTGCTGGCAACAGCTCTGCACGTGATCTTTGCTCTCTTCCGTAATATGGATAGAATCTCTATGTCGGAAATGTTCTTTTTCTCAATCGAAACAGACATAAATACTACTGCTGCTACATAGAAAAATCTCTCCAAATTATGGATGATAATATTATTTAGCTCAGTAATTGCCGGAATGATCCAGATATATGAATTTCCCGAATAACATATCGATTGCTTCTGGTAAGGAAACGCTATAATTTTGAGAAAAAGTAGCACGCACAGGCCCTAAGCGTGATATAAATTGCACTCAACTTAACAAGAATTATTATACAGGTTAATTAAAACTCCAGTTAGAAGCGAGACTAGCATTTACTTCACGAACATCACCTAGAGAAGTAGTATGGTGTGTTTGGTCTTCTTTTTTTTTCGACGTTATCTTTTGTAACATCTTGCTGTATGATTGAGGGCAGTCTGAATCGGTGCCATTGCCGGTTTTCGGTTCAACGCCGCTTATCTACTTTTGTATATATATTTATATATATATATATATACCTTGCAAAGTTACATTAGCGACTTCATGGCGCCATCGGCCTTGACTTTCTGTTATACTGGTACATGATACTTCCGACTTTTACGTGTCTCGACTTTTACGCTCTCTACTTTTACGCTCTCTACTTTCACGAATGTAATTTTGCGGACCTGAGACAAATTTTAAGAAATTTGATCAATACTCCGAATATGACGATTTGTTCACTATCTTAAACGTTTTCGATGCCTAATGTATTAGTTAGTGTTGTTTATTGTATAACACTAACTTCTTGAGTAATTAATAGACATGTTATCAATTACTTTTTTACATATTTCCTTTATACTGTTACAGAATAACAAAAAATTTCTGCCACGTAAACTTGTACGCCATAGTTAGTGGCTCAGTGTTGCCAATTCAACATTTTTAATGCTAGAATTAGCATTTTTTTCGGTAATTTAACATTATAAACTTGGTTTTAACATCTAGCAATAAAAACAGCATCAGAACAGAATATTTAGCTGTTGTTTGACCTTTTTATTATTTCTTCGTTATTAGTGCAATAATGTAGAGTAATTTGCAGCAAGTTTATCCCATTTGTACCAAAAATCACAAATCCTATAATTATTCACGTCCGGTGGAAACTTGTAGCCATGCAGCTTATTTAATGAAGCCATGAGTGTGATCATGTTAAGTAATGGAGTGCTAACATACCTATACAGTGTTTCGAGTATAGGTATAGGTACAAAAAAGCTAACACTGCAGAATTTCTTAACCAGAAACGACAGTTGACATACAAAGTTGAGGAAAGTTTAGGAAGGTGTGATATACAGTGGCAGGTAAGACTATACCAACATTCCCCAAAACTGAACACTAAAAATTATTCAACAAATAAATTCTTTACAAAGTCTGAAAAATAATTTTATAATCGCATGTCAAAAGCCATTGGCATTTTCAAAAACCTCATCTGTGTTTCAGTCCAAAATATTCTGACTAATTGCATCTCTCTAGAAGTGTGATATTGCTTAAATGAAGAAATTAAGTAGCTCCGTTCATTACCATAGTAGGTTTTTTATAAAAAAAAGCACTAACATAGACGCTGTGAAGAATTTTAAAGGTAATAGACCCACCCACTGGAAAAATTATTTTGCTAGTAGTTTGATAGAAGTGTAGCAGTAAAACTATTACTCAGAAGTTTATTTAATATAAAAATTGAAATCAACAAAATGCTTCTACCAGTGTTTTGTCATATGCTCACAACATATTAAGAAGAAAAGTAGCACTGTAAAAATATTAAAAAATGCTGGAAAGTTGTCATCAACGAATAAAACATTGCATCTATGTTACCCTTAAACTGCTCTACAGATTTATATGTGCTGCATGAATCCTTGTGTTATGATAAAAATTTCATTGAAACGTTATTTTTCTCGTAAATATTCCTCTAGTATAGTTTTCTGCTTCGTAAGGAGATTTAGCATTGCTAAGCCTTTTTGCTTCGAGAATCTAGCAGAAAAACCTAGATTTCATTTGGCAAAACTATATATGACCTTATCTCGACTGCTACGAACGCATCCCAAGTATTACGATATCATGCGGTCCACATCTCTTGTAAAAATCGAGAGTTACGTGCATGTATACGAATTTGCTACAAAATTTTTCGCTTCAGTTTCTACGCCTGTCACTGCGGTTCCGAATTAAAGAAGATGAAAAAATCAGTGCTAAGTCGTCAATCAAGCCTTTTCCGTAAGCTTAAGATGCTCTACTTGGAACGAACATCACTCACTCTAATGGCCTTTCCACACGATGGGGCATGCCCTAGGAACATGTCTAATTTTGCTCTCTTCTTCGCTGTCTATCTGCTAGAGAGAAGGAAATGCCCTACTAAACACAGACGGGTTGAGAGGGGACGTGTCACCTTGTGAGTAGAATAACGGCGTGTTCCAATCAAAACTGGAGCGCGTTGACGTTCAAGTATTTAAATCGCTGGCATCTCATGTCGGGTACTGCCCCACTACGTGTGGAAGCAAATGCGGACACGGTCACTGTCCACGGCCATGCCCCATCGTGTGGAAAGGCCAAAATGCAGCGACATGACAGTGGAACCTGTTTCTATAAATTGTGCAGTCTAGACCCTGCTTCTGTTAACTGAACAGTCAAGACTTTGCTTCTAATAATTGTGTAGTCTGGATCCTGCATCTATTTATTAATGAAATGGCGGCGGCACAAGCATTATGTATAAATGGCATTCGAGAAGTAATCATCACAATATACTTTTCTCTAACCATGTTTGTGAAGAGGAAGATCAATAATATTTTTCATGCATGGAGATTATGTCGAAGAAAGAACAGAGCCGTTAAACGAAAGGAATCAAACCATACTTGGGGAAATGGCAGAAGAGACAACATTTGGAGAAATGGCCTAGACTTCTTTGAAGCGAGAACATTTTGATGACCAGTTCTAGAAAATATGCCATTTCTCTTTGATACATGTCCCTGCTACCATTTCCATATTTATGGCTCGTTCCCGAGCCATAATTGTATTGATTTTTTCATGCATCATCTCAATGCATGCAAAATTCCATTGATCTTTTCTTCCAAATCTTCTTCGGAGAAAAGAATATTTTTTATGACCAGCTGTCGAAAAGATACCGAGTATCACCGTCACCATTTTATTGATAGAACTGGATCCAGACTGCGCAATGAATACAAGCAAGGTTTAGACTGCACAATTAATAGATGCTGGGTCTAAACTGCACCATTAACATAAGGAGGGTCCAGACCCTACATTGCCTACAATTAAGAGAAATTGAGTATAGACTCTAAACTCAATAAAAGCTCGGTCTAGACTGCACAGTTAATATAAGGAGAGTCAATAAAGCAGGTTCCAGACTGCACATTTATTAGAAGCAGGTGTAGACTACACAATTCAGTTTCCAGCGTCGTGTAGATATTTTCTGTTGGACGCTTCTTTTCTGAGGATGACTGATTTTCCTTCTTATAAGAAGAGCTTCTTAAATGGTCGGAAAATGCTAGATTGGCAACTCAGCATTGATTTTCCGTATTCTATATTTCGGAATCACAGTGACAGGCGTGAAAATGAAAGTGAAGCAATTTGTAGAAATTTGTATGCAAGTAGGAAATTGTCATTGTGGATGGTGCCGCGACGTCGTTAACTTACTCTACAAGTTATACAATGGTGATGATTAGCGGAGCCGAACCGATGACCGGCAATCGTACCGATTCGGACTACCCGCAATCATACAGCAAGATGTGGATTCCCCTCGATGTTAGCACACCTGCATCAGTTTTTGACTCTACAGAAACTTCCCTCAAACATGGAATTCCCTCTTGGCTTAATCTCTGCCCTGAGTTCGAATATCATTGCTATGGATTGAGATCCGGGCCCTCCCTTCAGAATCGAAATTTGACTGATAATCTCCTAGTCTGAAATTGCTAAATCTGTGGTCATCCTGCGCTTGTAAAGAATATCACGGATGAAATAAACTTGGGATACTTAGCAACGCCTATTGAAAAACAGCCGAGTATAGAGGAAGGACTAGATGGGTCACGGACGGGCTCTCTCCCCCGGAACTAAAGTTTGTTATGTCACGTTGGCAAACTTGGTAGAACTTGAAGAACTTGTGTAAGAGAGGTAAAAAATAGCAAAGGTGACACTCATTGTATTCCGATCATAACAGCTTGCCTCTCTTTCCTAGACTAGATTTAATCATAAAATATATGGAGACTGGTTGCTCTTAGCACCAGATTGCACAGTAATGAGAAGTAGGGTCGAGTCTGTACGATTAATATAAACACGGTCCAGATTGTACAGTTTTAATAAGCTGGGTCAAGACTACTCATTTAATAAAAGGAGGGTCTAGACTGCGCAGTTAATAGAAGTAAGGTCTTGACTGCACCCAAAACAGAAGTAGGGTCCAGATTGTACAGTTAATAGAAGCTAGGTGTAGGTTGCAGAATTATTAATAGAAGCTGGACTCAAGCTGCACAGTTAGCAGGAGCGCAGAGTCTATAGACTGCACAGTAAATGGAAGTAAGGTGCAGCCTGCTTAATTTGCAGGAGCAGGGTCCGAATTGCACTAGTAATAGAAATAGGGTCTAGACTGCATAAATAATAATAACAGAAGAACAACAATCTTAAACTATGACAAATTTCAAATAATGAAAATTATATGGACTAATCATCACAAATAAAATCTAACGTTTCGGGTAAATTTCCCATCATCAGAGAAGTAGATGGAAACCTATCAGCTGTGAATAGAAATTTTCCTTTATGTCGATTACAGTGCGGCCAGAGCACAGATACTATCGGGGGGGGGGGCAGTCTAAAACTCGAATGAATACGTGTATTTGGAGGCGCTGGATGTCGGCCCATCTGCAATAGGCCAGTTAATAGAAGGAAGGTCCAGACCGCACAACAAATAAAATTTAGAAGGAAGGACGCACTGATTGCAGTGTGTAGTACTGCTGATTAAACCTGAGCTTGTCGATCGAAAACACAGGAAGTCTCACTTTATGCAGCCATCAAATCGACGGATTCCTATCGATTGATTAGCATCAAACAGAAAATATAAACTGTCATTGTTCCGATCCTGCACTTCCATAGACAATATTCTTAGTAGCATATATAATTACCTGGAAGTCGGCGCATGTTCCATCACAATGAAGCTAGGCACATGCAGCTTGAATTGCAGTAGCCAGAACATGACGGACCTTAATATTTACATCGCCAGTTGCGAACAGCGATATTAGTATACAACACGATTAGCTTTTTACGTTAAAACAACCGCGGAATTGCCTTGACCCAATGCCTTGTATAATTTAGAATTCAAAATAAAGCATGTGCAGATGCCCTCTGCCACACTTCTCCTGTCCACGTTGAAGGCGTTGACGTGAGCAAGAATTTGAAAAAAAAAAAATTCTGTTCCCAAGAAGGCAAGGGTCATTGTGGTTAAACACTCTTATTTAACTTTCCGGACTTAGCTCTATATATCTCGCTTAAAACTTTTAAACTCGCACTTTCTACAGAAACACAAGATTTTTTGACAGACCACACGCCGCTGCTGCAACGTCCTGTCCTGTTCCAAAGCCAAGCTTGTACCGCGACCCGTGTAGCTGTGGCCTCTTCGGACAGGCGTCTCAAATATGCAGCAGGATCGGGAGCTGTTCCGGTGTTCGCAGACGCGGGGACAAGTTTGTCCATCCCAGAGGCTTCGTCTGCCCGATATTGTGAAGCTGTTCCAAAATTTACGCCGAAGGTTCCGAAAAGAGGAGATATTAGGGCGCTCGTAAGTTGAACTGAGCAAAACTGAGACCCCAACGAGTAAAAGCAAAATGCGTTGCATACTCACGAGTTTCAAAATGGATCACGAAGCCAAAAGGCGAGATCGTTTTCTTGAGTAAGTAAAGAACAACAAATAAATAGCCATAGCCATTACCTGTTAACCATTACCCATTTATTTCTTAGCGTGATCTTTGTACAAAATTTTGAATAGAACAATTTGTACAAAAGCGGATTACTTCATGATTGAAAGGATTAACATCTCAATAAAAAAAAATTGCATGAATAATAACGCTGCTAGAAATGCGAAGAAATTGTGCCCGTGGATATCTGAGGGGGGTGGGGGGACGAGCCGATATCGTGTTGTTCGAGAGCAGGAACAATTAATAAATACTGCGGCCGTACTATATTTGAATTAAACTCCGATTCGAGGTATGCATGCGCTAAATCTCAATCACATATACCATTGTTATGTGTCACCAAGCACTTCGGTTGAAGGCTTAATTATAACGTGTAACAGAATCTGAGCGCGTGTGCTTTTGCTATACATGGATATGAAAAATTTATGGCCTTTCCTCATGTGTTTTGATGATGAAACACACACAGAATTACCTGCAGAAAAAAATACTCAACCGATATTTAGCTGGATAAAATTATAGTGCATTATCTTTGATGTTTCGTAGTATTATACAGTGAGTACGGTGTAGACTTTTATCATTTAAATCCAGTCCTCTCAAAAAAATTCCTTGATCTTCAATCTCCCATTCACTGTTGGGAAAAAATTTCTTCTCTGTTTAATTTATTCTACAGCTTCCGCGGAGTAACGGATGCCTTCAATCTTCAGTATTTTTAAGTGCTACGCGTTCTTCAATCGATCGCGCTTCTGCTCCCGGTTCCCTGATCCATTTGTGTACTTACTGTAGGTACGGTACGTAAGGTAGGTACGGTACGTGAGTTAGGTACGGTACGTAAGGTAGGTACCGTACGTAAGGTAGGTACGGTACGTGAGTTAGGTACGGTACGTAAGGTAGGTACGGTACGTAATGTAGGTACAGTACGTAAGGTAGGTACGGTACGTAAAGTAAGTACAGTACGTAAGGTAGGTACGGTACGTACGGTAGGTACGGTGCTATGGGGGAACAGATTGTCGTCTACCTTGTTTTTCTTTAGCTCAATTTTTTCCTTGCAAATGAAACTTCCCGCTTAAAAGAGGTGATGTATTTCAGTGCTTCGTTACCGCAAACTTTTGATCCCTATTTTGCTAATGTCTTTTCCAAGATACTCTGTTAAACGCTTAATTTCTATTTAACTGAGAAATATATTTAATATTCGTAATTTTGCTGAGTGACCAAAAATTCTGCTACTCTGAACTATTTTTAATTGGCATCATTCACAGATTTTGCTGGTTCAATAGAAGATCAAGCCTCTAGGTACTATTCACCTTTCGCAGTGAAATCAGTATCATCCTTATATAATAAACGCTTCGTGTATTTATTTATTTATTTATTTAATTCGTGTCCGCTCTTAGGCAATAGATAGGCAAAAATAGACCAGGATGCAGATTTCGTAATCAAGTTTCTTTTTCATGGAGATCGATGACGAGGTTGCAGTAGGCTAGAGTAAAAAAATCCTTGTACTTTTATTATCTAAATTATTTCTTGCCACGTTGGAAAGTTTGGCGATCCTGTTCCCTTCTGATGGAATTCAGTAGGCAATAATTAGACTATATATATTGCATAAGAAGGCTAAATTTGGAATACGGTACTTATCGTTATTGACAATGAAATGCAGTTCTTGCTCTTCCAGCTGCTCTTGCCGTTCCCGTGGAGTCTGATATTCATTATTTTTCTCTACATCGAAATTGAATTTTCTTTCGCCTTACGATATACACATTTTGTTGACTAGAGCACCCTGAGAGCGCACACCTCCGCCAAACGAGGCAACCTTAGTAAAAAATTCAAATTGGCTCTGAAACCATAATTTTCTTTGTATTAACTCCAAAATCGAATTATTTGTGTCTTTTGATAGTAATAACAGCTTGTGCAATTTTCGTGAAGATCCGTTCGTAACTTTAGTTAACCTGCTAGCAAACGTTATGACAAACATACAAACGAACCAACCGATCTGTACCAAAATTTAATCATTTATGTCTCTCAACATTACTAACAACCCTTATAAATTTCATAAAGATCCATTCTTTTATTTTTATTTTTTTGTGCTAACAAGCATAAAATTAAAAACAGCGACAAACGAACGAACGAAGAAACGGATCATTACCAA
Source organism: Parhyale hawaiensis (assembly GCA_001587735.2). Classification (NCBI taxonomy): domain Eukaryota; kingdom Metazoa; phylum Arthropoda; class Malacostraca; order Amphipoda; family Hyalidae; genus Parhyale; species Parhyale hawaiensis. The sequence continues at coordinate 24,259,792 of LQNS02278094.1, forward strand.
AATTTTGTCACTTACTCTTTGTTATATACCCAACAACTCATGTTAATTTCATAAAAATCCATCCATAACTTTTTCAGTTATAGTATTGAAAAAAATGAAGAAGACAAACAAACTAACAAACGGATTGACATATCTGCACCAAAAGGTAATCTTCTTTTCCTCCTAACATACCTAACAATCCCTGTAAATTTCGTCCAAATTGGTTCAGAACTTTTTGAGTTATCTTGGTGACAGGCAGACAAAAAGACAGACAGACAAACACGACTATAACATAACCTCCTTGGCGAAGGTAAAAATCAGCCAAATGTAGAGAAACCGATTTTCTAAACGTAGTAATTCTTCATTTCAATTTCTTGTGCGTGAAAATTCTTTTCTGCTGAAACTATCTCACTGTGTATTCTGGATACGCAGCGGAAATGAAATTCAGTGATGTTTCAACGCTTACGAATACTAGTACATCATGGGTGAGAGAATTATCTAACAACAGAGAAATACACATCTGAGAGCTCATCGTATCTATTGATGCAACTATTTCATATGGTCGAATAACTATATTCGATTATCCGTCGAGACTTATCATTGTTATTTTGACCAAGTTGTTTAACGTCTTGAAAGTTAAAGCTGTGTCCGAATTGCGCGTGCTGGAAAATGTAAGAATTATTATCTCGGATTCTCAATGCTCGTTGGTGTTCTTGAAGTCGTTGTTTCGAAAGCTTGGGTCAATAAAAACTAAGATCTTGAAGATGTCCATTAATTCATTAGACATTCAATTGTTTACATGTCATCTCAGGAAGGGAAGGAGTGTGCTGAAGACAAATTGCAGTGTACTGCTCAGAAGAAAGCACGCATCTCTTAGGATAATAATTTGAGTAGGCCGTCGTAGCGTTTTCCTCTATAGGTATTTATTTTAGTAAGGAAAGTACCATCAATGAAGAAGTGTCATTTCAAACTTTTTGTGATGAAGAAAAAGTAGCTAGTCAGAGAAGAGAAGATTCCGCACCTGCCTATATTAAGCAAATATATCGATTATTGCGTGAATTTTTTCACACGCGGTCCACTGGTAAGTAAGAACAGTGAAGAGGTTTATCACAAATTCTTTGCCGTCAATTCTGAAGGCCATGTGATTCATTATTTGTATTGCAACGTTACATGACTGTGTGCCTTACTCTTCCCTTTACAACAATTTCAATGTCTTACCAAAATGTGGCTCCAGATTCACCGCACGAGACGCTTGTCAACTTTACACCATACAACATTTTCTCTTTAAAAGCTAATGCCTAGAAAATAAGGCTTCTATTTCATACAATTCCCCTTAAATATTATGCATACCAATATAAGCTGTAAGGTGGCTCTGAATTATGTAGTGCATTGTTATTTTGGATGCTTAAATTGCAAATCCAATACAGTCACAATAAGTACTGTTAATGACCTTGGTCAAACGTGATACGAATTATTCAGTGAGGCAATGGTTATGTGCAGCCAGGTGGCAAAGGAGAAAATTATATCGAACTTATTGCAGAAGTTGTTTTTTCTTGCCGCATATCTCGCATGCGCACAACCGTGTGCTGTATTGCAATGGCGAATGTAAGTTATATTTGTATTCATCTACTCTTCTAACTATTATAATGCTGCACAAATTATCTATTACTATTAACAATGCTGGTGCTAAGTAATGCAACGTAGCTATTCCTGCTAGGTAGATCATGCGAAGTATACCTCTGCCTTGTAGTAACTAGCTTTGATTCAAGAATAATTATTGTAAATCATCTTCAAAGTCACACCAGAGCTAAAGCAACTTAATACACAGCTGGAAGTGCATACATTGTGAACTGGTCAAATAAAAGTCAGCAATGACAATAAATATGCTGCTGATGCATGCCTCTCATATGTTTCTACAACCCGAAATTAGTTCTTTTCATTTGCCAAGGCCAATAGTCTCAGTATGTCATCAGGCGGCAGTTTATCTGCCAATAACAACACCTCATCGACTCCAGTAGAAAGGAACATGAATCATGGTAATGGTGGAGGTGCGCCCTCACCACTGGCGTGCACACGGATCGAGACGCTGCGCGGCTAACCAGCGATGAGACAATGGGCATATCAAACTTTTTTTTAGCAGTGCTCATACTCATTATTACTTCATTGCCTTCCAACACTTGGTGCAGTGTAAGCTGCTGGTGTCAGTTACTGATGAATTAGTAGTTAGTTTCATAGCTGCTGCGACGGCTGACACTTTTTGGCATTACCCCTCAATGAAGCGTCACTGCCATCCTTCCTTTTGCGCAATACAAGCTGCTGTTGTTTATTACCTCCCCAAAGAAGTTATGCTTTTGTTGAATTTGTCTGTCGGTTTGGCTATTTGGCTGTCACAAAAACACTCAAAAATGTTATCAACAGATCTTTATGAGATTTACAGGAAATGTTCGGCATGTTTGAAGGAATATACGATTAATTTTTGGTGAAGACTTATTCAACCATTTATTCATCTGCCTACTTATTTATTTATAACATAATTCAAACACTTTTGAACGGATCCCTATGAAATCGGCTGAAATTGATGGGATTGTTACGATCGAAGAGCAAATGGCATGCTTTTTCTGATGATCTGTGAGTGCTTTGGTATCTAAGTTTGTTTTTATGCTTTTCAGTAAAATAACCTAAAAGGCAATGAACGAATTCTCGTGAAATTTGCAGGAATTGTTAAAAGTGTTGAAATACTTGAATTACCAAAATTGGTGATCATCAGTTCGTTAATATGAGTATTTGACACTCTGTTTGTCTTACTCTTTGTCAAAACATAACACAAAAGTTACGGACGGATCTTGAAGAAAATCACAGGACCTGTTAGAAATATCAAGAGTCACAAATGACCAAATTTTAGTGATGATAGAAAAGCTATGCCGGTGTCAGGGCAAGTTTCAATATTTCGTTAAAATTGCCTTGCCTGGCCGATGCGTGTGCTCGCAATGTACTCGAGCTCTTGAATTTGTTCTTAGTGTCACTTTTGGAGATTCTGGGTGACTAACAACTTGAACAGTCTGGGAAAAAACGATATTTTCGGCAGTATCCACATTCAGTTAAACTTCACTAACTGCCAAGCAATTTGTATAATACAAGCCATTGATTTTAATAGTTAACATTAGCTTTTACAACTGGAGGATGTGGTACGTGACTACCAGGTTGCAGACTATGGTCATAGCAGGCACTCGATGCATAGCAATACGCCAATACCCACGTTCTTTACAACGCAGTTAACTTTCGAAAGTGTAGCACTCTCAAGTATACCATTCCCAAAAGTTACAGTAATGATTTTGGAAATTATTTCATATTTGCTGTATTTCTGGCAACAACCTGCTATTGTGTTGGTGGTAGCATTGGCCCTCTCATCGTTATTAGCGTTTAGCAGTACATATTGAATTGCTGTACGCAGAATGTTTTAGTTTTACTTTTTTCTGTTTATTTTCTTGGCACTTTAATTCAACAACTGCTAATTCCCAGGATTTTTAGTCCTAAGTTCTGATTCCGTGTTACAAGCCATTGAAAAATAAATTTATATCAAACATTCTGTGATATATGTATACACCTATAATTATATGTATATATAAATACTGTTTACACGAGTACACGCTTCCCGCTACATGCAGTTAAAATCTTTCTGGCTTTTCTTGGTATTTATTTCATCTTGGAGTAAATTCAGGGCTGTGGATACATGCATGGTATAAATAATGTCCAGTCTACTGCCTACAAACCCTAGCCACTTTAAGAGCAAACCATGACTTCTTCCTTCGGTCATTACTCATTTTTTTCAGTTTCACACTACACTTCGTCGAAATTTATATGCTGTACACTTCTACACAGTTCCCTCCTATCGTCAGTGCATGAGTAAGCAAATGATCTGTCATATATTTCCTCTAAACAATAGAATATGTGAAATACACAAATACTTATGTCTAGGCACTATATTTAAAATTCAGGTACATTTCCCGAAAGAACTTTCAGTGCAGTATCGAGAATCTGGATTCACCCATATTTATAATAGGTATAGGCATAGTTATTTTAAAAACAGCATCCTCGGTTAACATGAATTAGTTATTTAGAAATATATATTCTTAGAACTCAACATTAAAACAAAACTAAGAATACTACATTTTTCCAAGAATGTTCTAAGAACTGTTCTTCTTATATTACTCAGCTTTATCACACAGTTTTATAATCCACTATTCTTCCAACTGCAGCTCAATAAACTCTCGGATGAAAAATGCCAAAGCCAACACGCAGACTGCAGCTAATGAGGTAGAGTTCCATAAATCATGAAGTGGTTCTTCATATTTCTCGTACGATCAATAGCGTGCGGCGCCACCACGATAGTGGTTCACGGCACCTTCATGTATCTTTAAAGAGACTTTCACTGAGTGTATTCTTCACTAGGTACAGCGCTCATCGCAAACTGATGTAACTTCTTCTTCTTTGAGATAGTAACTAGCAGATACTCGCTTGCTGGGAAATAGTTGGCGCACAGGCAAAAAAAAATTGCCTTGTATTAGTGTTATGCCTGCACCTTGCTTCTATATTAAACAGCTGCAGCGAGCTGAAATAAAAATTACACCTCGAGGTGAAAAAAAACATTGGTGAAGATTACCATATCTGTTGCTTTTCCATATGAAATTTATTGTTTTCTTTTATCTACCCGCTGTGACCAAGCAAATATGGAAAGCAAAGATTGAGCTAGTATGAAATGCATGCATAGGCGTAATAAGAAAGAAATTACCAACTATCCATGGACGAAGATCAGCTCTGGAAGCACTACTAGAGAGGTCAAAATTTCGTAAGCTAATACGTGATGCAATCAAAGATATTGCAATAACATTTGGAACTAGAGCACTCTGAAAGCGCATACCTCCGCCAAACGAGGCAAGGGTAGCAAAAAAATTTAAATTGGCTCTGAAACACTAATTTTCTTTGTATAAACTCCAAAATCTGATCATTTGTGCCGTTTGGTAGTAATAACAGCTTGTGCAATTTTCTTGAAGATCCGTTCATAATTTTTTTTTAATTATGCTGCTAACTAAAGTTATAACATACATGAGTCAAACATTCAAACGAACAAACCGATCTGCACCAAAATTTAATCATTTATGTCTTTTAACAATAATAACAATCCCTATAACTTTCATAAAGATCCATTCATTATTTCTTTTAGTTATTGTGCTAACAAGCATAAAATTAAATACAGTGACAAATGAACGAACGAACAAAAAGATTATTACCGATATTTGGTCATTTACTCTTTGTTATATACCTAATAACTCATATCAATTTCATGAAAGTCCATCCATAACTTTTTGAGTTAGGGCATGGAGAAAAATGAGGCAGACAAACAAACAAACAAACGGATAGACATATCTTCACCAAAAGTTAATCATCTATTCCTCCTAACATACCTAATAATCTCTGTATATCTCGTTCAAATCGGTTCATAACATTTTGAGTTATCTTGGTGACAGGCAGACACACAAACAGACGCTGTGACCTTTAATGGGCGAGGTTCCCCTTTGCGCAAATTTTACGTGCCCTGTGGTTTATCTGTACCACGTTAATGTCCTTCCGCCAGTAACTGAAGAATCCTTGTTTTTCGACTCTCGTCTCCAGCGGTCTTAACGGCTGGTTCACACAGTAGCAACTATCGTTGCCGTCACAGCCTGTTGGCCGACACACACGACGCCGCTACTCCGACGACCGTCAGTGGTAGAACAATCGCGGGCAGAATGCTGCGGGTTGTATTTTTGATGCCGTCGATGAGAACTTCTGGCGAGCTTCGTATTATGAAAAGCCCGAATTAATTGCTTCTGAAGTGTAATTTGGACATAATGAAACAGTATCATTAGCATACATAAAACTTCGTTTGTCTCGGATAACGAAAGAGCAGTGAATATATTATAAAAAACTTGCAAGTTTAGTGTGGAACACTTATGGCGCCACAGTATTTAGCTCAGGTAAATGTTTTACCAACAGTGCCCAAGTATGAGTCTGCTAGCTATTTGCTACAATGTTAGAAAAAAATGATGATATTAATAACGAAATGTTATGAGAGGTTGGCCAAACTATTTTTTTTTTCTAACAATAGAAGCCCTGAAATAAATAAATGGTCATTATTTTCTCACTAAATCGCATTCTAAAACCACTTAGCTCAGGAGCTTTATAAAGCGAATCTAACCCAAAATTTCTTTGTATTCTAAAGTAAAGCCGCAAAATATCTAAACTAAAGACATTTTACTGGGAATGGGAGATTTATTGATTATTTATAAGTTTTTTCTACTGCTTATTGGAGTGCATGTGGAACCGAAGTCCATAAAAACGTTTGTATTGCTGTAACAAATTATCGCGCACTCCTGTTATATTACCTGTCGGCGGCAAATTACTTCCAAACTGCTTTTTATGAAGTTCGACATAATACTGTAAATAACTAGAACGCTTCGCCTCGTGGCGTAAGACCATCACCCGCGAATGTGCCGAGTCAGGAATTACAAATTCGACGCCGTCATTTTTGATGGCCAACTTCCACAAAAATTCTTATGCATTTTTCACATCTAGATCAACCCACCTGAATGCTTGCGAAAGATCTAGACGATGGCTCAACTCCATTTACCTCTTTTTTTTTTTGGTGGACAGACAAACAAACATACAACCGTAAATGAAAACGGTATCACCACACTTCATTTGGCTCGTGAATAATAAAAATATGGGTGGTTGATACAAGGATACTCGTAATTGCAGCCAGATAGCATTGCATATATTTGGTTATTCGACAAATGCGTAGTGGACAACGTTCTACCCAGTAGCAGCGCACTGTGCACACGCAATGTCAAGTGTGAAATCCCACTAGTCTGTCATCAACATATTCACTGGACGTCTGATAGGTTTAAGGGGGAAAAAGTGGCTAGTGTGAATCCGCCTTTAGTCGAGTAACCTTGAACATACTATGTGGTGCCATAACACAAGTTAAAAAGAACTTCAGAGTAGGCACAAAGTTTCTATTGATAATTTTTTCGATGATTCTTTGAAAAATGCCAAAAAAAAATAAGTTCTACATAGGTTAAAACTGTACAGCAAGTTAAAGGTATTAACCAAGATTTCAGCAAATTTTTTTATTTTTGGACCGATTGTTCTGAAATATATAAATATGTAATATGTAATTTTGAAATAGAAACACATTTTGCTCATGTAACTACTCCGAGTTTGGGCCTAGTTTTTCAGAAAAAGGGTAATTTTTTTTATTATTTTCTCGGGCATTTCCAAAGAATACAAGCTGTGAGGTTATATGCAGAGGTCGGCATCTTCGATTATGTTATGATGGTACGATGACAAAGTCGTTGGTACGATGGTGTCAGGCCACCTGGAATCCGTTCACTAGAAATAGCAGAATAGCACAGTCACCCTTAACGACATTCAGTATGCCTAAGCCTGTTAGATGCATTGCGCAGCAGTTTCCTCTCCAGCACACAGAAGGCTTACTCCTGGTGTCTGTACTTCGCCAACGACGTGCCGCGGACGCTTGTAACCTAGTTGAGTCACCAGTGAAATGTATATTAACGCTCATGTTTGTTCTCTAGGGTTGTGCACGGTATACAATAGAGACACTTATTTGTACGTGCAACGTCAACGAGTATTATTTTAAATTTGTATCTTTAGGTGGGCAAACCTACTGCAGTGTATACAATTAAGTAATTAAGTAAGAATTTGATTAACTGTTGCATGATGTTAGAGCCGGGAGGAGACTCGATTTTGACAACATATTCGGAGATAAAATAGCAAATAACTTTGCTTTTGCTTAAACCTTTTGATGCATTTTTTCTCGACGGACAGGTTACGCGTGAGTGGGTAATATGTTAGGAAGACCGCTCTCACAGTCTGGCACATGACCAGAAACACAAACTGGTTAGCCTTAACGGACTAGACACGGGGAAGAGAGCACCCCCAGGTCTTTCTAGGATTCCTCCGCTAAAGCCTTAGCAGAACCACACGGCGACGGCTGCGCCCTTGGTCTTTCCAGGCTCTGTTATAGTCTGGCGCGGAAGGAGGGATCCCCATGCGAGCCAAAGCTTCTACGGCCGACAGCTACAGGCCGCTTAGCGCTAGCCGGACGGCCCGTGCGTAATACCGGGACCGTCCGCAGAGGCATCATACTACTCCGGCCCGTCAGAGGCGGCCGATTTACGCAATCCGGACTGCTCGCGAGAGCTATAGGGGACCGTCCGCCCTCAGAGAACCCTGACAGATGGCCATCGTCATCGCTCTTACAATGGCAGTACCATCGCTCCATCGGCATCGGAACCAAAAATCGCCAGTTTTCATCGGAGATGACCTACGATGAACTAACCGTCGGCGATGGCTCTCGTTGGGCGTCACAATCGGCGATGGACCATCGCATTAACACATTTTAAAAATGCAAACATCTCAGACCACAACCATTGAATAAAAGCAGCATCTCTTATATCCCCGGCCTGTGTGCGATTTTCGAACCAGTAATACTATTCCTAGCTGATAAAGGGTGCAAGATGTAAGGCCCAGGTTATTAATCGACATTGTTAGATCAGGGAAATGTATTAAAATAAACTTCGTAACCCCATTTTTGTTTTAATGTTACTAAATATTAATGTTTCTACTAGTAAGGCGTTTTTCTGTGGTTTTAGCCTTATTTCATCGGCATCGTAAGTACAATCGATGACGACGCCAATCTTATGCTATCGCCAAAGGCATGTTCAGTCATTTCATCGGACCATTTCTTCCTCATAACTCCATCGCCAATGGAGAAAATGGCCATTGCCGATTGTTTGATACGATTTCCATCAGACCATCGCTATCGACGATGGATTTTTGTGATGTTTCATCGTAACATCGTAGTTTATCCCGTGGCGATGGTCTATACACCATCGCCATCATATAATCGGCGATGGTCATCGTCCCAGGCTCTGGTTATATGCTAGAACATAAACTGAGACAGTTTTAGAATCCTTGTAACATTTCTAACAAACTAGCTATCTTGGATTTTCCATTCTCTTTCTTTCTTTTTCTTCTGACATGCTTTTTTCGATCACTAGCTGAAATATACAAAAAAAAAGCCAAATTCTCGGTTTCGAGCTGTGACAAAAACAAATTAAAGGTTCAAATTGGAAAAATGGGTTCGCTATTTTGTTAGAAATCTTACAAGGATTCCAAAACTGTCTTTGGTTTTTTTCTACATGAGAACTCACTCACTTGTATTCATCTTTAGGCTGAAAAAATCACATTTTACAGGATGAGCAAACAACGTAAAATATTAGTGTGAAATGTCATATAATGCACTTTTGTGCGCTATGGATCAAGTTTGAATGCTGTAGTCGTGTTGTGTTATCATCTAGAAACGATATGAATGAATTACATATATTTATATTTTATTATTTGAGTACTCATCATGGGGATCAAAACCGATATAAGAGAACTATTATATTTGTAGGCCGATTGATCTGATATTTGCAGAGTATACGTAATTTTGAAAAAAGGAACACATTTTGCTCCTGTAATTTTTTTATGTTTTTTGAGAAAATAAAGCTATTAAGTTTTTTCACAAAAACTAAGACAGTTTTGGAATTCTTGTAAGATTCCTAACAAAGTATCATAGCTGGATTTTCCGGTTTTCGTTTTTTTTTTCTTTTGAGAAGAAATTTTTCACTAATTAAATTTTTCAAAAATGTAAAATTTTTCGTTTTGAGCTGTGATAAAAAGTAAAAGATGGTAAAGAATGAAAACATCTCTCTATTAGTTTGTCACGAATCTTTCAAGGATTTTAAGATTATCTTTCTGTTTTTCTTGCATGAAATCTCATTGACATCTCTTCATTTTTAGGTAAAAAAATCAAGCTGTAGAAACAATCTATATATTAATTCTGCTTAAAGCTCTTTCCGTCCGTCCGTCCGTCCTTCCGTCCGTGTTATGTACAGGTCCGTCCCCTGTCTGTACGTTACGCTTTTCACTGTTAGATGGCGGTAGCTTCAAACTGCAAGACGCTTTGACTTTCACTGGAACGAAGTTCAATCACAGCTGTCTTCTTTAGCGCTTCTTGAGAAAAATTCAGCCACTTTCAAAGCAAAGACATGAAGACCATTTCACTTGTATCTTATCAACCGCTTTTAATTTATTTCTCGACGTTCTTAAATAGGGCCAGCCAGATATGTAGATAGGATATGCTGCAGGAGAATAGAACGGGTAGTGTTAGACACATCGGCTCTGAAGTATTCTTTCAAGCGAATGTGCAATATCTCAGGAAATACAATGGCATTTTGAGAACAGAGGGTTGGGATGATCTGAGTGCAGAAATGGGCCGACTCTGTTTGTTGTAGCCAATAGCTATGCACCAAAGAGAACAAAAAATGGCGGGCTACTGATCAATATCCACGGCTCCCGTAGTCATGCAAAAAAAATCGGAACCACTAACAATTGTGAATTAAAAGTGAGTAGAAATTCACAGAGAGATTCGAAACTGAGCAATTAAGTGGCCCTCGCTGTAGCGGAATAGCTGCCGCGGCTCGGAGTTTAAGCAGTTTTTGAATACATTGATATTAGACAAGCCGAAGCTGCATACCCAGCTGCGTAATGGAAAGGATAGAGTGAAATGTTCTATGTTTCGACTTCCGTATGCATGAAACTTGAGGTTAGACGCAGTTCGCAAGGATTAAGAGACAGGCGCTATATGCGGGAAGGTTAGGTTGAGGATCTGTATTAGGGGGAATTAAAGCGAGTTATAATAGCGTAGGTTAGGATTGCTTCATTATTGAAAATGAGAAAAATAACCAACTGTGGAAATTCCACGGGTCCTGCTAGTAAAACCGTAATTCTGACCCCTCCTCCTCCTCCTCCTCCTCTGCCCCCCCCCCTTGGGCCTATTTTTTTTGCGCCNCCAAGATCACAGCTTCGCTCAACTCATCCACCTCACCAGCAGTCAAGACACCATCGCCAAGATCCGCGAACTAGAGAAACTCAATAAAAGAATTGTCAACCACAAATACGGCGTATTGTTCAACCAAACCTGTATTTTATTATTTGAGTACTCATCATGGGGATCAAAAACGATATAAGAGAACTACTATATTTGTAGGCCGATTGATGTGATATTTGCATAGTATACGTAATTTTGAAAAAAGGAACACATTTTGTTCCTGTAATTTTTTTTTTTTTTTTTGGGGGGGGGCTTAGTTTTGAGAAAGTAAAGCTATTAAGTTTTTTCACAAAAACTAAGACAGTTTTGGATTTCTTGTAACATTCCTAACAAAGTAACATAACTAGATTATCCGGTTTTCGTTTTTTTTTTTCTTTTGAGAAGAAATTTTTCACTAATTAAATTTTTCGAAAATGTAAAATTTTTGGTTTTGAGCTGTGATAAATAGAAAAAGATGGTAAAGAATGAAAACATCTCTCTATTAGTTTGTCATGAATGTTTCAAGGATTTTAAGATTATCTTTTTTTTTTTCCTCTTGCATGAAATCTCATTGACATCTTTTCATTTTTAGGTAAAAAAATCAAGCTGTAGAAACAATCTATATAGTAATTCTGCTTAAAGCTCTTTCCGTCCGTCCGTGTTATGTGCACGTCCGTCCCCTGTCTGTACGTTACGCTTTTCACTGTTAGATGGCGGTAGCTTCAACTTGCAAGACGCTTTGACTTTCACTGGAACGAAGTTCAATCACAGCTGTCTTCTTTAACGCTTCTTGGGAAAAATTCAGCCACTTTCAAAGCAAAGACATGAAGACCATTTCACTTGCATCTTATCAACCGCTTTTAATTTATTTCTCGACGTTCTTAAATAGGGATAGCCAGATATGTAGATAGGATACGCTGCAGGAGAATAGAACGGGTAGTGTTAGACACATCGGCTCTGAAGTATTCTTTCAAGCGAATGTGCAATATCTCAGGAAATACAATGGCATCTTCAGAACAGAAGGTTGGGGTGATCTGAGTGCAGAAATGGGCCGACTCTGTTTGTTGTAGCCAATAGCTATGCACCAAAGAGAGCAGAAAAATGGTGGGCTACTGATCAATATCCACGGCTCCCGTAGTCATGCAAAAAAATCGGAACCACTAACAATTGTGAATTAAAAGTGAGTAGAAATTCACAGTGAGATGCGAAACTGAGCAATTAAGTGCCCTCGCTGTAGCGGAATAGCTGCCGCGGCTCGGAGTTTAAGCAGTTTTTGAATACATTGATATTAGACAAGCCGAAGCTGCATACACAGCAGCGTAATGGAAAGGATAGGGTGAAATGATTCATGTTTCGACTTCCGTATGCATGAAACTTGAGGTTAGACGCAGTTTGCAAGGATTAAGAGACAGGCGCTATATGCGGGAAGGTTAGGTTGAAGATCTGTATTATGGCGAATTAAAGGGAGTTATAATAGCGTAGGTTAGGTTTGCTTCATTATTGAAAATGAGAAAAATAACCAACTGTGTAAATTCCACGGGTCCTGCTAGTAAAACCGTAATTCTGACCCCTCCTCCTCCTCTGCCCCCCCCCCCCTTGGGCAAATTTTTTTGCGACGGAGGCGTTACGGTGCCCCCCTCCCAAAAAAAAAAAAAAAGAATTGGGACATGAAAGCCGTCTGCCAACCGTCCCTTTTCCTACAAATAAGAAGACAAGTTATAATCTCAACCCCCTCCCCCTCTCTCTCTCTACCCTCTTTAGGCTTTTTTTTTATGAGGGTGGTGTTGTAGTGCCCGTACCCTCATGAAATTTTAGGGCACAATAACCCACTACTTACGGACCCTTTTTCAAGAAAAAAACAAAAATTTATAATTCCGACCAAAATGCTGGGTTGATCCCCTTAAAGAATAGCTTCGTTTTATTACTTTTATATTTGTTCTCTAATGTCTAAGCCTCCCTAAGCACAACTATATAGATTCGAGAGAGGAAAAGGAACATGTAGTTTGTTGACAGCAACGTAGAACCCATGCACGAGGGCGGGATCACTGCGCATGAGAACAGCAAGTGAGGAAAGAGGATGAACAAACCATCATCAGTATGAGCATGAAAACAGAAGGAAACAAAATGGGCATGGAAAACAGATATCCCGAAGGCCTAGCTAATAGGTAAGGTAACCTACAGAATACCCCTGTAGTCACTGCTCCCCATAACATAAGATGGACGAACTTAACTAACCTAACCCTATGACCCATCCTATGCCCCTGAGTCAAGTTTCCCTTTATGATACATATAGTTAATAGTGATAATAGGTGGAATCGGTATCGGCACCTCAATGGAAATCGGCATCGGTTAGGGTAAACAGGAATCGGCATCGGCAAAAAAAAATTGTATCAGCACACCCCTATAGTAGACACAGTGAAATTATCAGGGTGGCATCAAAATTACTCAAAGGGGAAACAGGTTACGTACGTAGTGGTGCTGGCGCAGAGGCGCAGGCGCAATGTGGGGAAATGAAAATTGAGGCGAAAGGGCGCACTACCTGTGAAGATTGAGGAGGAGAGACGCGCTGGGGGAAAAAGAGGTGCGCCCACCCCTGACATGAATAACAATTAATTTCAGTGGTCATCATTTGCAAGTTGGTCTAATTTTCGCCCGTCGGTTTCCATTAGAATGCCATAGAATCACCAAAACATCTAACCTGGCCTATTTTCGCTTATCTATTTTGTGAATGCGTCACACGGAAGATGCATATATTTAAACATATATATATAAACACACAAACATATGATGATGTTTATTTTGTACGTTTGTACTTTTTGGACCACTGCGAAGTTTGCTTTATATTTGAGGTCCTTGTACATGTGTTAAATAAAAAATATATTTACTTGAAATTCCGTCCGTCCGTCATACGACCTACCGGGCTTTGCAAAAGTCCTGACCTGTTTTGTATTTTCAAAGTGTGAAACTCATTTCAATTGATGAAATTTATTGACAGTGACTCATTTCTAAACTATTTTAGATAATATAATAACTGGTAGTCTGGTAACAGTGCTCATTTTTATACATTGTTGGTAATGGAAACAAGAAGGATAAAAATAACAGCTCTCCTTCGCGCGGGTCACCAGAAGGCGGACATTGTTAGGTTGCAAAATGTCAATTTATCAACGGTGAAACAGGTCGAAAACCGCCTTAGGAATAATGAAAGCCTCAAAGATCGACCACGTTCAAGCAGACCACAAGTTATTCAGCGG
>LQNS02278094.1:24274581-24285070 GCA_001587735.2 Parhyale hawaiensis
TAATGAGTGTAAGGACTGCCGACCACGATTAGGACGTGCCATTGCTGCCAATGGAGGTCCTATTGAATAGCAATGTTATTTAGATCACAATAGACTAATACATTACAAATCTTGTTTTATTTCATATAAACAAAGTATTTACGAACTTCGGATGGCAAATTATTAAAACAGGTCAGGATTTTTGCAAAGCCCGCTATTTAACACTTTAGGTAGGTGGTTAACTTTAGTACGGCCTTGCAAGGAGTTTCATTATTAAATTTCAACGCGTGGTGTCAGTGATGCTCATCGCTTTTTATAGATAAAAAACCCAAGGTTTACTGTAAAAGTAGTAGTAAGCACAAGTATATCATGCTGGCACCATGCATCGCATTGACCATTCGAGGAGAGCTTCTTGTGGACTCCCCACCTCGTTAATAAGACCATTTTCTTGGATCAATATGGGACCTTTTGCAACACCTGTGACCGTGCTACTTTATTGGCCACTTCTTTTGACACTTGACGGCAGGGGTTCTGTATAGCCCGGCCCAATATTGACAGCCAACGCAGCGGCTACATCGAGAGCTCTCTCTGTTGCCTCTAACATTATGCTTGCTCCACCATGATTACATTACATCGACATACGTTAAAGTGAACGTAAAAGTTGAGTGTGAAAATAGTGTGCCTGAATGTTTAGGCTAAGGCTTCAATGGGGGCATGAAGTTTCGAAGCTGTCAGGCAATCATTGAGTGTAGCAAACAGAATATAACAATGGTTCCAACGATATTGCACTATAACGAACAAAAAACTTGCTCCGCTATAGCGGAGAGGAAAACGGCAATTTTAAGAATACTTTACCGAACTTTACCGTTTTCTTGTTAGAAAGTTGATAATAATTCTTTTCGTAGAAAAGTCTTTCGCTGGATTCTTAAGCAGAAATTGTCGAACGACAGTCCTGAATAAATGTCTGTCAAAGATTCATTTTAGTTATAAATTTCTATTTTTTTCTTTCAAGTTTTCTAATGAGGTTGCAATAGAGAAGTTGTTCCGAATGTAGTACGTTTCAACAGTGTTATTAATTTCGAATAATAAAACAGTTGCCTGCAAACTCAGTTTATAAATTAAGCTGTAAGGTACTCGGCTGTGATATGTGACTGCAATGAATAAGCGTTAACTTTCATTCTTCTCTCATTCCTGCAGTTTCAATTCTGTAACGACTGCTGCTTTGATCGGGTAAAATTGATTTTGTCTTTAATGATCTCAAACAATTGGATCTTTGACGATATAGGATCTTCCCCACATTCCCTGATAAGCATTAACTAGAAAGTATTATTCCTCTTAGATTTGAATAGCTGAAGCATATAAATCAACATTCACGACTGTGCAGAAAGTTAATCCAGGTAGTAGTAATTTGGACACAGACGACTGTGGACATCCAGTCCACTAAAGAATTAAACAGAAATGTAATTCTGGAATTAAGTGTGATGGTTGGTACAGCTAGCGTATCACATTCTTTTGCCTTACTGGATCAAACTTTCCAGTGTCCGAATGCGTTTCTGTGTCCGCTTAATGAACAAAAAGCGCAAAGATTTTTATTGCTTATCCCCATTAAATTTTAGGAAATATACCAAATTTTACTAGTGGTTCGTGCTACGTAGCTGGCGCGGTGGTTAACATTTCAGTTAATCTTTTGATTTACCCCCATTGGTATTTTCAAGGACCCACCTAGGCATTGGAATTTCGTAAAGTGTGAACTTGAAGCGACCGACTAACGTATGTACAGGCTTATTGACGGCTGAAGGACAGCATATGAGTTAAGAAAATGGCTGGCAATTGGATGGAGCGACATAATTGGTGGTAGGAAGAAAATTAATGCACAACGGGAGTCAGCAATAGCACGAAAAGAAAAAAACAGAAAATGCTAGCTGTATCAGCCATCAAATTTAGAAATGAAGTTAGAAAAAAAATTGTAACAAAACTGCCTTTTTTCTCTCCTTATCATGGGTCCACTGCGCTGTCAAGAAAATATTACCCCTTAATTCGTAGATCATTTACTCAAATTGAGCATTGTGATCTCTAAGCAGATCAAATTCTATCGTAAGACAGCACAAAAAACCTCTGGATCCATGAATTATTAAGAGATATGTACGTCAGCTGTCTTCATCGCTTGCATTTCAAAAGTGGCATAGTGACTATGAGAAGTGTTGAAGTGTGTTTAATTTTGAGCCTTCCTTACACAGACCGCTATAACCAATCTAGTCGAATTTTCGCCAATTAGTAATCAGAGTACCTCGACAGGATTGCCACAACATCTAATCTATTTTGATCAAAGCGTGGCACGAAATATAAAAATATATAAATTTACAAATACATAAATGTACAATTAAATTGATATATACACAAATATGTTATGTACGTGCATATGTTGGTGTTTATTACATTGCTTTGGCTACACATTTTAAATGAAATAATATTTCCAATAGTGAATTTAGTTCCCAGATGTTTACCTATTACTATTTCCCAAAACGAATAAACTAATGAAATGCAATCAAATATACTTCACCGGTACTTATTTATTCTGAAGATCAAATATCATTGATATAATACACTACTTTACGTCCACAACCGCGAGAAATAAGCCTACGGATCAATTGATAACATAGCACCATAGGCGAGAAAATTGATCCCTAAAAGTTTATGCTGTAAAATATATATTGTTTGGCCAACAAACCGCACGTTTTAAAATAGCGTAGAAGATAATTAATTGTATAAGTAGTGCAAAGATCCCGCAGCGTTAAACTAAGTGATCTACTCATGAATCGGGTTGTCTGAGATGATGGGGAAAGAAATTTTAACTCTTCAAAAATAAAATAAATTGGACATATGACCTTGCATCGCAAAATCTTCCAGTGATGAGTGGCATCCACCCGAAATTAGGACCTTAAATACAGTGGCGAAATACGTAACGTTCAAAATCAGACGATTGGCACCTCTGACGAATAATCCGGCCTTCACGGTCACTATAGCAGAACATCACATCATCTTATACAGTTATACTCATGGCTGAACTACGTAACGTAATTCAGCCATGGTTATACTGACTCGGGTACCGTGGCGTACTAACGTAGTATACAGGTATTCTCGATAAAGGCCCTACTTTTCGAGTTATATTATTCAGGTTCGAAACTTTTTCTTCGAAATGCTCGATAAATGTACTTATGGCTCAAGAGCGTGTATTATGTTTATCGAGGACTTGTCAGTAGAAGTTTCGAACTTAAATATTGAAATTGCTTAAAGCAAGTACCCGGCCTATAGTACAACCACGACAACCTGTACGCTAAATTAAAAGCAGGTACTTTCACACCTGTCTTTATTGTAGCAATTTACCTGAGTGACGTCACGAGCATTTACGTCAGCACGAACCAATAGCGAGGCTTGAAGGGCCCTCTGTTGGGTCACGTAATAGCTGTGTCAGTTGTGCGACATCAGTGAGCAGGGAACCGCAGTGTCGCCAACACGAGTCCGAAAGTCTTGCTTTAGAAATTGCACTAAAAATTCCAGAGACAGAGAGAACTCATATTTCTTTCAATTTCCTTCATCCAAAATCCAATCATGGATTGTAGCAAGTGGCACTGAGTTCATAACACACTCCTCACAAGCACACGCCCGAGAATATTTTTATACTGCGGCCCCTGTTGTACGTCTGGCAATGGCAGCTTAGCGTCTCGCTGCCGTAGCCATCCATGTACCTGGGTGACGTCACAAGCGGAGAAAAAACGTAGCTCTCCTATTGGTTGATACTGTTCCCATAGAAGTGCAAGTACCTGCTTTTATTGTACCATGCAACCTGCAGGTAAAACCCCAACGTACAGTGCCTGGCGTCCTGCACGAATGATCCTCTACAGAGCGACAACGTCCGCCTGCAATATTGGATTTGAGACAGCGCTGCGCGGAGTCGGAGGGAGACCTTCTTTTGAGCCCCGTTTTTGTGTCCCTATAGGAAGGCGCTCCCTTTCCAGTATCCAGAGCACTACTGCCTTTTAGCTAAAATTTTCAGCGCGTTTCTTAATTGCTTGAATTTTCTTGCTGCTGATGGCAGATTTCGTTAATCAAATCGATTTTTATCTCGGTTGGCTGCTGGATTTTTGCTTAGTTAGAGTATTTTTTAACTTAATTAGGCTTCGCTAGAGTCTCTCTGAAGCAAACCTGTACAGGATCTCAAATCAAAACGTAAAAATAACTTTAAAAAAATATCGTTAACTCTGGTGTAAAACAGTTGTTCGCCTACATCTGAAAGAGAATTTTGATCTGTTCATCACCCTTATTCGGTCTCTTTTCATTCTGATATCATCCCTACGCATTTGTTCTTTGTTTCGTGTAACCGTACTACTATATAGCTGTCATGCAGCAGCTAAACATTTATCGACAGGCATGACCGTACAGGCTGCTTATCGCCATAAAGTAGCAAGCATGAAAAGCTTCCCGTGCGCCGCGAGGGAAACTCAGCAGCGATTTGACGCTCCAGAAATTATTTCCTTCGTGGGAAATGGTATTGTGACTTCCGTCAAGGAGGTTATGTCTTCGTCCAGTTTATTTGTCTGCCTCTTTGTCTGTCTGTTTGTTTGTTTGTTTGTTTTTATTTTTTATTGATGAAAATAATTGACATCCAGGTTACATAAAATCCAGAAGACGTCTTACTAAAAAAAAACTAATAAATTGTTTTTATTTGTTTGTTTGCTTGTCACTTAGATAACTCAAAACGTTACGGATGGATTTCAACGAAATTTACTGAGACTGTTTGATACGATAGGAGAAACAGTTGATTAACTTTTGGAGAAGATTTGTTCATCCGTTTGTTTGCTTGTTTGTTTGCTTTCCTGCATCATTTTTCTTGATACGAAGATTCAAAAAGTTACGGAAGGATTTTTATAAAATTTGCATGAGTTGTTAGGTTTATTACGAAGAGTCGAGGAGTAAATTTTTGTGACGAATTGTCAATTCGTTTGTTTGTTTATTTCTTTGTGTGTTTCTTTCTTTGTTTGTTTTACTCTATTTGATTTTATGCTTCTCAGCAAAATAACTCGGAAGGTTATGAACAAATCTTTATGATATTTACAGAAATTGTTAGTAATGTTGATAAATATTAATAAATTTTGGTGATGATCGCATTGTGTGCTTATCTAATGTTTATCAGAATGTTTGTTAGCACCATAACTCGAAAAGTTGTGAACGGATCTTCTACAGGAATAAAATACATCTGCTGTTATTACCGTTAAAAGGAACAAAATAATTTACTGATTAGATTTTGGTGTTAATAAAAATGGAACCATAATTTTGGAACCAATTTGAATTTTTCGTTACCTTTGCCCTGCTTGGCGGAGATAAGTGCTCTCAGAGTGCTCTACTATAGTTAGAAAGGTAAACGTAAAAGTATAGGAGTTGTTATTTAGGGACAATAAACGCTTCATATCTGTAGCGAAAGCTTGGCTCCCTATTCTTTATGATAGTGACCCTATAGCTCCTACAACTCTATCTCCCGCATAAAAAAAAAACTAGGGAAAAAAGCTATAAATGTTCTGCATGGGTATTTTCTTAATCTCTATTGCTTACTTAAACAAAAAAAAATATACTAATAAAATTGATGAACATCCTACTTGGATACTCTCCCAATCTCTGTCTCCGGCGAAAACAACAACAACAAAAAATACGGAAAAAGTAATTGATATTGAATGTTCAAACTTAGATATTTCCTCAATTTCTATCTCTCTCTGATGCGCAAACAAAATCAAACAAAATTGATAAATATTCTAACTTATTAACCTATATATTCTCCGTCTCTGTCTCGTGCTGAAACAAAAAAAAAAAAAAAGCCGCACACAAAAGCAACGAATATTCTGCATAAGGCTCAGAGAGGCTGGCAGCGACATGCCGAGCTCCCCTCCGTAACGTGACATGCGACGTACGAGCGGCGCGGCGTTACGGCGGCTGCGCCACAGCTGCACCTCGCGCTTCTGCATGCTGATGTTCAGGCGCAATCATTCATGCTCACTCTGTAACATGCTACAGCTTCCAGCTTTTGTGTGTGAAGAATCTTCAATTCGCATTACGTTTGCCAAAGTTAGAAATGGGCGAGTAAAATGAGTGTGATCTGCAATAATTTCAAGGCCATCAACCGTGCAAGGTAATTTACTTTGGACTGTATGTAAATACCTACGCAGATTTATCGATAGTTACGTCTGTCACGGTCCGATGGTAACAGGAGCAAATTAGGCCAGGTTTGAAATTTTCACTGAAATTATTGAAGTCTCAAAAGTGAATGCGCTTCCTGTTTTTCCTAATTTGCATTTTAGTACATTTAAAGTTTTCTCAGAAGCAGTGTAGACAGTGAATTATATACCTATATACGGTATTCTTCCAAATGAAAGCTTTTCTGCTTCAAGTTCACAGAGCACAAACTGAGCAGAAGATGAGAGCAAGAAAACAGGTAAAATACCCTCACAGCAGAATTATGAGGACGATGGAATAAAGCGGAGGTTTCATTAAATTACAGTGCTTATTTTCTACCTTCATGGTATGTCAGTACGGGCACAATTAAATTGATAATTAACAATGCCTTTTAAAAAACTCACCTCATTAACGCGACAAAACTCTGTAAAAATAGCTGGTTAAGTCGTTGCTTAGCATCATAATTTGAAGGAAAATTGTTTCATAAAAAGTAAGGTTGACACGAAAAAACAATAAACGGAAAATGAACTTAATGCTTGACGTCTTGAAGATACTAGCCTTTGTCGTGAGGCTTGCGATAGCTCCGATTCTGCTGGCAACGGTGAAGCGCTTCGGTTTGGAGGAGCTCCAAACTAGATCCTTCGCCGTACGATTCAGTTGTCAACGGTTTCAAGCGTAGCTAGTTTGTGATAAAGTCTGAAACTCAAGTTCAAGAGGCAAATCCAACTATCACGACTGTTAAGTTCGGACAAGTGAAAGCTCAGTGGCTCAGATAAGCTCGATTGATGTGGGCCCGCCAAGGGCACCGTCAGAGATGATCGATGAACCTGCATTTATAATCTCTTAAATAAAAGCACAGTCTGTTCCCCAGTTCCTGCTGTTGGCATAGCCGAATACAATCAACTTTATCATCAAACTAGAACGCCTCGTGGGGTAAGACCATCACTCGCACTGAGAGCAAATTTCAACGTCGTAATTTTTTTGTTGCCCGCTAATCTTAATTTTTGGCATGGGTCACATCGAGGACAGCCCACCAGACTCCCTGCAAAGGATTATAAACATTACTCAACTCCTTCAGTGACTTATCGGGTGGACAAACAAATATATATAAAAAATAACGCCTACTGACGTAGTAAGTAGCAATATATTCTCCTTATATAATGAAAAATTGTGTTAGCCTCCGAGTAGCCTTTCTTGGATCTTCCATGAACTGATTAACATTCCTTTGTTTCATTTCCCAGAGACGAATGAAGGCAGAG
The DNA here is from genome assembly GCA_001587735.2 of Parhyale hawaiensis. Taxonomy (NCBI): domain Eukaryota; kingdom Metazoa; phylum Arthropoda; class Malacostraca; order Amphipoda; family Hyalidae; genus Parhyale; species Parhyale hawaiensis. The sequence goes on from LQNS02278094.1 coordinate 24,282,042, forward strand.
AGCAGAAGAAGAAAGGGATGTGTGTACCCAGTGTACCCAGCGCAATCTTCTTTGCTGTTCTCTTCCGTTCGCTCCTTTTCGCTTTCGCTTCTTTTCGCTTTTCGCTAGTTTTTGCTTCTTTTCGCTTCTGCGACGTCATCGCTTCCCCTCCATCCCTCTGGGAGGTGCTACTCTATATAACGCTGCGTGGAGGCGAGGTTCCGCAGATCCTACGAGTAGGAGTGATGTCAGACGAAGGTTTCAATGAGTGTGCGGGAAGAGGAGGTCCTCGGCTAACACAATTTTTCATCCAATAAGGAACAAATATTGCTACTTCCTACGTCAGTAGGAGTTATCTTTCCCCTTATGTCATTTCAAAATTGTGTTTGCCTCCGGGTAGCCTACTCGATTTCAGACCCTGCTTTCGCCCGAGGTAGAGTATGGGAAGGAGGAGCAGTCAATTGAGAAATGAAAGAAAGGTCAAAGGAATTCCGAAAGGGAAACGTCCCAAAAACAGGGATATGCAAGTTTTATTGAAGGCGACAGAGAACTCAGTGTTAATAATACCTTTATGTACCCTTTACAGGTCTCGAAAATATTTTACACAATCATCATTTCCGATGATGTGCAGTAGCTCTCCAATGTTGGCCTCAATTATTATTATTGTTGAACATTTATTTCTCCACAGGCGGGAGGTGTTCTTGGATTATTATATTGCAGCTTACATTAAAAATTGTGTGTACATTAATTTGATAGAAATATTACAGCTATATATTCACAACCTAATCGACATGGCTCAGTGCCATCACATACCAAACGAGTTAACCGGACTGGCTCCGCAGTAGAGCTACCTAAGAATCACCCTCGCGCGAGAAGCAAAATAAGATATAATTGTTTCTACTAATATTAAAATTACTGCTTGTTCACTTAAAGTAAGGTAAAGAGAAAATGCAGTAATTGCTTCCCGAGGAAAGATCTACACGGCTTAATACTATTTCACCTGATTGCCTAAATACTAATACATACAATACATCCAATAGGTATGGCGGTACATACAGCATGACCTACAGTACAAACATGTAAATTTGAAATTATGTATTTTTATCTCATAATATGACGGCTTTCATCAAGTGGATTATTATTTCCGTCAAAGGGCGATCCGCACAGTGATACTAATCGGCCAGGAGGTGCAATTAGGAATATCTTATCTCGACATCGGCTCTCCTCCGCCATGGACATGTAGTAGAAGTTGGCACAGTGCACCACCACTGGCAGGAGAAGGGCGCAAAGAATAGAGAAAGACACTCGAGTGGACGGCTCTTTTCATGGCCTACCACACGAGAGAGACTAGAGGTGCCCCGCGTTTGATATCAGTTATCTCTATCAACGGTTCACCTCACGGAACAGAAAGGGGGATAAATAGGTAGAGAACCTACGAAACTGAACAAAACTAACCATTTCAGCAGGAACTGCAGCCAGCTGCAACATCCCTCGCGGGCGAATTTTTTTTTTTTTTTCCTGAACCCCTCAGCAAGCACAGTATCACGGCAGCCAATGGCGTGGCAGGTCCCAGGCCACAGTGGGAGGGGCGAAGGGCGATGGCCCGTGATGGTGCTGCACTCAAGATGCACACCTCGAAAAAAACATGTAAATTCACAATCTACGTGCCGTGAAGTTTATTCTCATAATTAATAGGCATCATCAATCAAGGTGTGTGATGTACCTGAATTTCGTTCACATGCAATATGTGAAAATTGCTCGTGTCAGGGGTCGTGTGTTAGCAGTTAATATTGTGTCTCTGTGTATCCCATGTACATGTTTTAGGGAGTAAATGTCACCAAGCATTGCGCGCAAATCCTAGCCAATAAGTGAATTGAATAACTCATACATCAACTGGATAGGCCTGCTCTAAGCCATGTTAGACTAGGCCAGGTCCTATCAATTCAATGAATAGTAACATAAGAGATGCTTGCATAACTATAAAAGTATACGGCGAGTGCTTTCCGAAGTATTACATAGGTTATGTTCTCAGTTCTTTATTCTCTAACTTGACATAACTCAGCCCAGCCGCGCCCAAACTTGACATAACTCAGCCCAGCCGCGCCCAATCCAGCCCAGGCTAACGCAATGTTGCTGAGCCCTAATTACCATGGCATAACCTACCCTATATAACCCCAACACATCCGACTTAAATCAACCCGTTTATGAAACAGCTGATTCATCTCACCCATTACCGAAGCAGCACGCTGGACTCGGCCTGCTCGTTGTAAGATACACACATTGTATGTAGACACTGGTCAGTTGATACAGGAAATCCGTGACACATCACGCTTACTACTAACTACGTTTTAAAGAATGTTAAGGCACTGCAGGTTCAAATCATACACAAAAAGCGCTCTATATGTCCTCATACACTCGACGATGCACCCACATTGCACTCACATTCTGCAGATGTACTACAGTATAAAGAATTGAATGGTCTCGATGTATGATGAGCGCCCTACAATTTAACCCAAAGCGCGTTCGAATAGGACATAAACCCAACGTGCTTACCCCAAATCAAGCGGGACCAAGGGCGTTGTCGAATTGGGACATAAAGTCGAACTAAAACCAAGCCCACTTGACTCAACTTGTCCGGAACCGTTGGCAGGAACTCAGGAACGTTTCGACTACCTCTGCAGTCATCTTTAGGAGTCGGTAGTGCTGTTGGAGGTGGTTCGGTACCTCAGATGCTTCAGGTAGAGAGCTCATGATGATGCTGCTGGCTGACCGGTGAGTGGAGTGAAGAGAGGAGAAAATTAGACGATAGTGGGAGAGATGTTAGAAGGTAGAGAGGAAAATGGAAGAAAAGTAAAAATAGAAAAATAGGAAGAGAATGAATGACCGGGCAGTGCCGGTTTAATTAGGGTAGGTTATTTCATTATGTTTCTGTGTGACTTACAGTGGAAAAAAAGTCGTCAGACCGTTGTGATGTATGTTGATCGGTTTGTTGTTATTGGTTGTGTAGTAGGTTATCTGTAGAGTGGTTCAATGTTGTGTTGTGCTGATTG
>LQNS02278094.1:24294527-24304845 GCA_001587735.2 Parhyale hawaiensis
TTTGTTCTGTAGAATTTCCATATGTTCTTTCAGTATTAGATAGGAGAAAATTACGATGATAATGGTCAGAGATTTCACAGAAGAACCTTGCTTATATAATATTGTGTTGAATTTCCCACAGGTTTCAGCTAGATACCTCCAGCCAGTAGGTTATGCTTTTCGTCGAGTTTGATTGTCTGTCTATTTTTTGTCGGTCTGTCAGCCTGTCTGTTTGTTTGTCCCCCAAATAACTCAAAACGTTAAGGACGGGTCTTTACGAAATTTACAGGAATTGTTTAGCATATTGAGGGTAACAGCTGATTTATTGTTGGGGAAGATCCGTTCAACCAATTGTTTGTTTGTTTTATGAAATTTGCATGAGTTGTTATAGCTATATCACGAAGAATAAAACTAAATATTTTCGTGATGATTTCATTGTCCGTTTGTTTCTACGTTTGATTATACGAGTGTTAGCAATATAACTCAGAAATTTACAAATGGATCTTTATGAAATTTACAATAGTTTATAAAAAAAATCATGTTAAAAGACATATAAGATTAAAATTTGATAATAATTGGCTTTTTCCTTTGTATGTTAGACATATGTTTGTAAACAACATAACTCAAAAGGTTATGAATGCATCTTCTTGAAATTTCGAAGAATTGTTGAAAGGTTGAAAGAAGTAAATGAACAAATTTTTGAAAGGATCTGCTTGTCCGTTGGTGTGTTTGACTAATGTTTGTCAAAATGTTTTTTCCGAACTTGACTTAAAAAGTTAATAAAGCATCTCGTAGAAAATTACAAAAGCTGTTATTATCGTCAAAAGGCCCAAGGGACCAAATTTTGGAGCTGATAAAAAACAAAATTATAGTTACAGAATTAACTTGAATTTTTCCTAACGTCGCTCTCTCATTGTTTAAGTTGCTGATGAAATCCATGCTAACTTGATTTGGTCTTATCTTGAAGGAAGAATATTTTCCATTCTACAATGCTTCACGAGAGGCCTCTTTATTTGTCTGGAGCAAGAATTAATGGGGATTTTCACCTTGGTGGATTCTTGGCACAGACGTAACGTGTCAGTTTAAATGCCGGCTATGTCACCTTCATCCCTTGGAAGACACATGAAAATTTTATTCAATTTACCATTGTCCTTGCTTTACATAATGTCAGTGTGATGAATAAAGCAGCTAATGCGGACAGATGCAATCACCACTTGACAGCTGACCTTAAGTTGCTCTGGTTATAAGTCAGACAGCAAAGAGCCCTATTTTCTATCTTATTCGTATACGCTTGCAAACTCAACCGCACACAAAAAGCAGTGCCTTAAACTAAGTACAGACAGAATGCTAAAGTTACACTGCTTGCTTAAAACCTACGAGTTTCATAGCTTGTCGTAATAATGACATTGGTTTATTTTTATCTCGTGTCATTTAACATCAAAACAATACAATAACCATCGTCGTGTAATTTATATATTTGTACCTTTGTTGTCATTCCAGCTTGCAGGTTTTGTGATTACGATGCGTTTTCGTGAAGAACGAGAAGCAAATGTCAGACCAAGTTGTAGGGTATTGCTAAAATAGGAGCTTTATCCAGATAATTGAACGCACTTCTTACGCAAACAACGTTGAAATCCGAACAATGAAAATATTTACCGGTTCTCTTAGTGATGCCATGGGATCTGATTATTATTGATTGAAGCTTTGTAGCTTTGTATTTGCTCTCAGTTCACGACATACAAATTGCTAATTGAGCCGTTGATCAACGAAGCACAGTTGAGCCAATTTTTTTGCTATGCAGTAGGCACAGAATTTTTCTTTTAATTTGCTTTCTTCTTTTGATAAAGCAATTTTCGCTTGGGTGCAAAAATATTCGATGTATTGAAGGTGTGTAATACCGTATTTAGGTATATAGGATACGCAGAGGGGAACTTTAAGTAAATTCAGTAATGCTTCACCGCTTGTTAATATCATTGTTCTTCACAGGTCATATACGGGAAGGAAGGAAAGAGTGCGCTGCTCAGGTGGATTGAAACAGAGACGGCTCATCTCTTAATAATTGCAGTTTTAACTTGCCGTTATGGTGTATCCTTCAGAAGCATACTAGTGATGAAAGTATAATCAATGAGGAAGGGTTATCACAAATTTCTCTCAGTCATCTGGGACAGCGCGAAGACTCTATTGACCGTCATGGAAAATTCGATCACCAGAAATTCAGTGACTGCACACTCCACCTGGGAAATCCACACACGCTACTTCGTGCTCCAGTTAGTTGCCCGCAGCCATAGTAGAGTGCCTGGTTGCGGTCGACCATAGATTGTCAGAGCTATGGCGTGAGAGACGTAAGGTTCACGCGCTATTGCGACCTCCCGGTCATTCCCATTATTAGTAGGGTCAGTATCCTCACAATAATGCGTGAGTGCCGGAAATCCTGACTCAGCAAGCCAAGCACCGCAAGAATTCACCTGTCTGGCACAGAAAGGCTACCCTCGATCGGTCCCAGCGTATGCAAGTCTGCCACTCCAACATCTTGCCACTGCAAACTTATGCGATAGAAACGCGATTGCACTGGGACTGTGGCAACACTGTCGCGAATATAGAGCAACGCTGCAATTTCGACTTGTAGACAGGACCAGTTTTTTCCCATTGCGTTTTATCACGTGCGGTGCATTCTTGAAAAGCAAAATTTTATTAGGTTATGTGAAGTTAGGTTGAGTTAGTATAATGTGAGCCCAAATTTTAGATTAGGCTAAGTTATAGACTGGATTAGCACAGGTTTGGTTCAGGTAACTTGAGATATGCTACGTAAGGTTATGTTTTAGTCGACAATAAACTTTGTTAGACTAGATTAGATAAGGATGACTTAGACTAAATTAGAATCATTAGGTTAAGGACTCGTTCAAGCGGCTAGCCACAGTCGATCTAAGCTCAGCTAGCCAACTTGTCCGAAATGTCTGCCAAGGGTACGTTGGTTTCGCCACTGTGAACCGCGTTGCTGGGGTTAAAAGTAATCCAGGTACGCTTGAAACGGTTAGAAATTGTATTTTGCGGAGCTCTACTGACTTCCCTTCTCGGGGTAACTGACGCAAGATTAACTCCTAAAAAATTCAGTTCAACGGGGAGAAGCAGAAGCTCCGGTTTGAGGTTTCGAAAGCGTGAGCTTGGCTTAGATAGACTGTGACGAGCCAATCGAACGAGCACTAAGTTATGTTCGGTTAGGTCAGGCTAGGATAGGTTTGGCTAGCTTTTGTTTCAAGTTCAACGTTTCTTGTGACCAAACTTGCTGTAAATAAATTTCCATGTTCCTTAATTCAACTCCTTGTTAAACTTGGAAGTTTTTACGGAAGAGAACTCATTTCGTCATCAATTTACGTCCCTGTAACTGCCCTGGCTTAGCTAATCTTGGCTACAGTTAGTGTAATTTCTGACGTTGTTACTGTATTTCACGATAGTTTTGCAGCACAAAGAAAAAAATTATTTGTGGTCGAATTTTATGCTATTTCTTTGGATAACTATACGATCTACTGCAGGAATTGCTCAAAAACTACGCCCAGCTCTACAGCAGCAGCAGCTTTATGTTGCCTTCCTTGTTTTTCTTAATATTCTAGAGTTGAAATTATTCGATTTACCTGACATTGCAGTCTAATTCATTTGGTCAAAGTAAAGGGTATTTTACGTCTTTACCTTTATTTTTTGAAAGTCCCTTCTGATCATCCTGAATCAGGTTATTAGTGTTTAAAGTTTGGTAAGAACAACATACAGTTTTGTATAAGAACGGTTTTTACAGGCCAGAGAATAGTCCCGCAAAAAAATTTGGAAAAACTTTTGGGAGTTTCTATCATATTCAAGAATAGAGTATGAATAACTAGACACCTACTAAATTTAATGTGAATTTCACACCAGTGCTGAATATCAAATTCAATTAATGCAAATCTCATAAAACTGTACTTCTGTCTGAGCATTTATGTCATGATTCCTCTAGATTTTCTATAATTCCGAATACACAGGTATCTCTTCGGGTATCCCATTAGGAAAGTTTGGACAAACAGTTGTTATCATAGCATACCTTCTCCTGTCAATAGTTCCGCTGTTTGCCAAAAATCTCAAGTGGGATGCGTCGCAATCTTCAAGATCTCCGTTACTATCATAAAATTTAAAAGCAAGCCGTTGGAGTAGAGCATTGCTCATGTATAACATTACACTTTATAGCAGTCATAAGTCGCTGAAAAATGACGTCTACAGAAACGATCAACCTGTCTACGCATGAGAGACTGAAAACATAAATTCAGTTATACTGACAAATTTCCTCTACGCGGAGTGCTATTTTCTGAACTCTTTTGGAACAGGGCCGCCGCGAGCAAATGTATGCTGGACAAATTTTGCAGTCTCTCGCACGGTGCGGCGCTTGCAAAAGAGCTCGACTTTCGCTGCATATCACAGGGCAGAGTCGTAAAATGTACAGAAAAATGCCGGCTCTCCGGTCAACAGGATGGGGTCTCAGCTCATTGGTTCTCTCAGCAGCGCGTGTTTACTGACCGGCTACAGAAGTCTTCGGGAGAGCTGCCCCCTGAGGTAATCTGTATGCAGGACTGGAGCTCCCTCCGGCCTTCCCTCTGCTCCCCACCACAGCTCCGTGCCCCCCACCTGCCCCTCGCACCCACCAGAGGACAGGCTGAGAGCGCTTGTGGTGGTGTGCTTGACATTGAACCTAAAACGATTCCTGAGATCCGATCTACTGTACACCTACAGCCTAACCGAACTACACTGAAGTGACCGAGTGAAGACGCAGAGTCCAACAGCAGAGCATAAGCCGAGTCAGTCAGCTGCTTACCTCGCGATCTCAAATTTTTCGATGTGGCACGAGCACTTACTGAAATGTTCGGGCATTGGAACAATCACCCGATGTAAATGATTGTATTATTTTGAAAATTGTTCTCTCTGGGATGGGTTATGCCTCCCGAGTAAAATTACGTAACAACCGAGAAAGTTCGTGCGGTGCTGATAATGAATTGTCTAACAAAAAAAAACAATACAGCATCTTTCTGGGTTACCGGATAGCACTTCATGCCTCGTATTCCAACTGTGATTGCATCACGCTCCACGGTTACACCATAGTTACAGTGGCACGGCAATCTCGCTTCGATAAAGCCAAGCATAAAAATCTCAGTAACAAAAAGCAAGTAAATCGATTTGTGATGCCTGATGGGCTATTGATCGGTTGTTTGCTTGCAGACAATTAACAGGCAATCGTGTAGCTCGATCAGAGACCGATTACGTAAACGTCCTTCGCAAAGCTGTAAAGCTGAATTCGACTCACCAGACTAATGGAACTCGCTCCTGAAATTTCGAGCACATTCCTACTCTCTTGTGGAACGGAGCCGACACCCTCAGGAATATATGTAATGAGGAGGTGCTATGTAGCTGTCACGCCCATGAAAAAGAGAGACCACGAGAATAAATGAAAATTTTACTCTCAGAACACTGAAATGCTTATCGTTGGAGATTACCCACAGTAGCAGAGTCAGTAACTAAGTGTGCGTCGTATACATGACCCAGATGATGTCTGACATTCGAGTGTCTTACTTAGGCCACAATTACAGGTAATTGGGCCTTGTCTGCACTGTTTTCTGATATACCGATTCAGTAGCCAATATAAAGAATTATATATCCTATGATGCCAGAAGCTCTCTGGTTCGCTGCGGCTCCGTTCTCGTTTTATGCAACAGTTGGAATGAGCGCCGTGCTTTTCCATTCAAATACATAACGAGAGCACTGTGAGAACGCATAGCCTAACTCCGCCATGTAAAGCAGGCAATGTGAACGAAAAATTCAAATTCGTCTTGAAACAGGGATTTTTTCTTCTCACCTTAAATATTTGGTCATTTGCACTTCTCCAACAATTCATGCAATTTCCATAAAGCTCTGCCCATAACTTCTTGAGTTATGCTACTTAAAAAAAAGAGACAAACAAACGGTTGTACATACCTAACAATCATTGGTAATTTTCGCAAAAATCTGTCCTTCCTTTTTTTTAGTTTAAACAGACAGTGAAACAGATAAACTCAACAAAAACATAGCCTCCTTGGCAAAGGCAATTAGCTACATTACATTCTGAAGATTGACTTCCTATCTACATACATCTCGCAGTGGTGACGTGGTAAAGTAATGTGTTTGCGTTTACGAACTCGGCTCATCATAACCTAACCGGGAAATTAATTCATGTAATATACGGTATTGCGGTGACCAATTACCATCCACCGTGAGGGCACTGACCTAGCTAGCAGTAGGGACCGTTGGGAGGTAGAGGTAATTATATAAATTCTCTCTCTCTTTAATGCCATAATTCTAACGACCCATAGTCGACTACAGCCGTTCATTTCTATGAAGACTAGAGAGCATTTATCTCATAGTCGAGATGTGCAATCGAGTTAATTTAGTCTTGCTTCTACCTTTCTCTACTGCCGCAGCGTGTGAGCTAGAGCAACTGTGTGATTGTCTAACAAGATTTTTGCCTTTGGAGCCAAAGCTACACTGAATAATAACAATATAAATTTTCAAATAGGTCCATTATATCGCACTCGCTTAATACGTAAGTGAACATAAATGTAAGAATTTATTTGTAGTTGTAGCCACAGATGAACCAAGATACTGACACATACTCGAGTTGGTGTTAGTGGCCCTCTAGATACTTCTTAATTATTGTGTATGTAAAAGAAGCCTCAGTGTTCAGCTGTAACATTTCGCCTAAAAAAATTTACGGGCGCATTTGTAATTTCTAAAGTACGAAACAGAGACTGTCAAAAATTCCTCTACACACACTCAGTGCGCCGTTGCTCATGCACATAAAACGACATATGCATTGCTTATTCACACAAAACCCATGTCGAACTCCTAGTCGTTACATAAAAAGAGAGAGGTCCAACATATCTTACATGGCAGCCTAATGAATTTAATAGAGAATAAAGAATTCCTAACGTATCGAGCCCAAAGACGGTCAAAGCACGAATCACCCCATAGGAAATACCGGAGCACAAAAGAAGTCCTGAGTCTCTACCTTATCAGCATTCAAAGGAAACCCTCAGACGATCCCACAAGCAGCTCTTGACCTCAGTTCCTTTGCAGTCGCGGGCGGTTATCTCACTGTAGCCTTCCACAGAAAGGCTATTTTTGACTAGCCAACGCGTGGTTTGCTTTGAAGCTCGCTGTATTTCCCTCATATTATTGCGACCCTAATGGAAATTTTGGGTCGCGAGAGATTCAGCGTTCGGCTGCACGCACTGCCCTGAGCCACAGGGGCCGTCCTGAAGCAGCAGTGTTGCATTGCAGCGGAGAACTTCCGGCTAGTGTTTGGGAGGTTCGGCTATTGAGTACGGATGTCAGTCAAATATAGCTATAGTACCGAGCAGCCTCGTGTTACCCAGTGCAAGTACCAAGTTGCGAGCCCGTTTCACAAGGCACACTTCATCTGCTACTGCCTCTGAACGACAGAACCTTGAGTAAGAAAACCTGAACACGGGACAACTATTTCAGCTGACCGAAGATAAAAGTTAAGTTTTGAAGCTAAGATGGTTAAATATTTTACAAGTGCTGTTTATATTGGCAACATAGCCATACATTTAGTTAATATTGATATTTCAAAGTTAAACACTCATCTTGAAAAATTAAGTAAAAAAATATTCTATTTGCATAATCAAAGGTAACGTACTGTAAAAGTCTCATAGGTAACCAATTTTGATTCAATGCCTAAAACTTAAATAAACGGGTCGATGACAGGAAACCTTTCAGCAGTTTCGGACAACTTAAGTATAGTGGGCTTGGCTTAGATTGACTTTCACGTCCCAATCGAACGCGACCTAAAAGTCATTGAGTTGAATTATTAATTAATTATTGAGAAAAATATCAAAACTGCTAACGCAAAAGTGTTCAATACCCCTCTATATCGTATAGTTATACAGATATAATCGCACTTATTTGACATGAATCTGGATATGAGTTCCTTTCATGATGATATGAAACCGTTTCAGCCAGTCACGGACGGTAGTGTATTTTAATCCACACACTCGAACCAGGAACCTCCAATAAGAGCGACAGGTAGTGTCATTTTCGATTATTTAGAAATGGTTAGATCAACAGAGTTGTCTAATGGCCTTCGGTAACGCATAGTGGACCTGTACAGAGAAGGAAACGGATAATTATCACAGGCTTTGGAAGTTAATAAAACAGAAACACGGTTGAGAGCGTCATCAGAAAGTGGAGGAAGACTGATTCCGTCACCAATGCGCCCAGGAGCGGCTGTCTGAGGAAGATCACGTACTGGTACAACAACTAAAAAAAAAAGAAAGGTCAATTATCAGGAATATAAAATAAACCCCATTTGTGACTCGTACCGAGACAAGAAAAGATTTACAGAAGTCTGAAGTAAATGTCAGCAAAGATGCCATCAGTCGAACTCGTCCCCGGAGTGGCAGTGACTCAAGGTCGCCAAGTAAAACTCGTCTACTGAGGAAGAAACATGTTTCTGAACGTTTGAATTGCTGACGAGTACCTAGAGGAGCCAGACACGTTTTGGGATTCTGTTGTGTGGTCTGATGAGCGGAGACAGAAGTTTCCAGTCACAACCCTAGCCCTGTTCGGAGGAGAAACACTATCCCGACTGTTGAGTTTGGGAGGGAGTAGTGTTAGGCTTTGGGAAGCTTCTCTTCACCTGAAACTAGAGAACTGAATATCACCGAAGGAAAAATGAATACCATCATAGAATTATTCTCAATGATAAACTTTTTAAGTATGTTAATTCGTTCCAGTTTGAGGGTGATTGGGTCTTTCAACAAGACAACAGCCCGCCCCCTCCCCCCTCCCCAACAAACACATCGAAAGTGTAATGTAAATATTGTTGAAGACAAGAAAATTAATGATATGATGTGGCCTAGCCACTCACCTGACCTGAACCCGATCGAAAATTTCTGGAAAATTCTTAAAATCAGTGTCCAAAGAAACAGGAACCTCAGAATATCATAGATCGAGAAGTTTTCTGCGTTGAAGCTCACCTGCAACTATGCAAAGAGGGTCAATACTGTAAAATATAACAGAGGATTTGTAACTTAATATGAAATCATGCATTGAATACTTCTACGCTAGCGCTTTTGATATTTTTCCCAGTAATTCAACACGAAATAATTTTTAGTATTCTTTTCAGAACTTATACCGTTTACGTTAAAATAAATAATTTATGTCCATTTGAGCTGCTATTATTGATAAAAAATTTGAGATTTCGACAATTATTCATTGTATTGAATGCTTTCTCGTGTTACTGTATATAATGTAATTTGGAAGCAGCGTTTCTGCAATGCATATTATTTATTCAGTCTCTTTTTTATTTAGGCTTAGAATATTTCTTTCCAGGTATCCAGTATATTTATGTATTCCTGATTCACGACTAAACATATCGAACACCGGAATTAAAAATTTGAACCTATCTAGAGATGACGTGTAATATAGTCTGCCTGTTTATTTACAGTAGACCCCGGTTAATTCGCCCTCGGATAATTCGAATATCGGTTAATTCAACATTTTTGAAAGTTATGAATTCGCATTTTCTAATGTCGAAATATTGGGGTGTTGATTTGAAACATCGGTAACCCCGGCTAGGTCAACAAAGCGACGATTTAACGGGGGTTGTCGAATTGTTCACTGTCGAATTGCTTACTCTCCATGGCGATTTAACTGCGTGGTGATGAACAGCTATAAGCTCTGTCTTCTTGCATCAGCAGTGCCGTGCGGTTGCTAGCTTGCTCAACTCTTACTGTGTCGTTGTTTGTTGTGTATTTTATATCTTTTTACGCTGTATACAGTGTATACTCAGTGAGTTTGATGATTGTGAAGTACATACTACACATGATGTTTTGATGCCTTACATATTGTGTTTGTCGAATGACCACTTTCGTGTGATGGTTTATTTGGGGTGTGTCGAATTAGCAACAGTTTGTGTCGTTGTGTCGATTTATCGGCGGTGTGTCGAATTACTACCTGCGTGAGTCGATTTATCGGGCTGAGTCGAATTACTACCTGCGTGAGTCGATTTATCGGAGGTGTGTCGAATTACTACCTGCGTGAGTCGATTTATCGGGGTGAGTTGAATTACTACCTGCGTGAGTCAATTTATCGGGGTGAGTCGAATTACTAACTGCGTGAGTCGATTTATCGGAGGTGTGTCGAATTACTACCTGCGTGAGTCGATTTATCGGAGGTGTGTCGAATTACTACCTGCGTGAGTCGATTTATCGGGCTGAGTCGAATTCCTACCTGCGTGAGTCGATTTATCGGAGGTGTGTCGAATTACTAC
>LQNS02278094.1:24341346-24354890 GCA_001587735.2 Parhyale hawaiensis
CGTTCATTGCACAGAACTGTCAGTAGATTAACTATTTAGGGAATTCTTCTGTCAATACGACAGAGACAAGAGAGCAACGGAAAAAATTACAGTAAAATCTTCGAATTTTGTCCGTGGAAACACTGGTATTTTTAACAGTGTAGTGGACCCGAGCGTGAAAAAATTCAGGCAATAATCGATATATTTGCTTTATACGGGCCGGTGCAAAATCTTCTCTTCATTGACTTGTTTCTTCGTCACAAGAAATTTGTGATGACTGATGACACTTCTTCGCTGATGGTACTTTCGTTACTAAAATACATATAGAGGAGAAAACGCTACGGCGAGCAACTCAAATTATTATCGTGAGAGATGCGTGCTTTCTTCTGAGCAGTACACTTCAATACGTCTGCAGCACACTCCTTCCTTCCCTAATCTCTTTGCTCAGATGACAAGCAAAATATTAACTGTATTCGTAAGCGCTGAAACATCACCGAATTTCATTTCCGCTGCGTATCCAGAATGCATAGTGAGATAGTTTAAGCAGAACTAAATTTCCGCTCCCGAAAAGTTGGAATAAAGAATGATTAGGCCTACTCAGGGAGCTTCTAATGGGAGGAGCAAGCCCAAGCACTCTCTGGGCGAGTAAGCACATGGCTTTGTCACGTGATCGAAGATGGCGTTTGGAGTCCTTAAAGTGGCTGATGTGGCAGTGGTTAGCCCATATAATTAAGGAAGATACAGGCAGGCAATTCTTCAATATTTTTGCTAACACAATCGTGTCCGAAGATTTATATCCCAGTGCTCACCCTATTACTTTCATCATCAAATGGTATACAAGATACAAGTTTCCTTTATATACTTTTATCCGCTCTGAATTTCGTGAATGGTTAATGGCTGTAAAAATTTGAGCTCAGGACTCCTTCCTATATAGGCTGCGTGGGGCAATGCCGCTCACCGATTGGATAAGCCACTCAGCCAGTTTTAGGGAAAAGCTTACTCACAACGCTCCCGTAGGATAGATAGAGAGGGTGCGCTCCTTTCTATTAGAACCTCCTTGCGCCTACTATACAGGAAAAAAATCGTTTCCTCTACGCTTCGTTGATTTGCTACAAAATGTGTACATCGTAAACAAAAAGAAAATATAACTTCGATGTAGAGAAAATGCAATGAATATCAGACTCTACGGAACGGCAGGAGAACCTGGAAGAGCAAAAGCTGCATTCAGTGTTAATAGCGTGATAAGTACCGTATTCCAAACTTAGCTTTCTTCTGCAATATGGTTTATTGCCTGTTGAATCCCATCAGAAGGGGACAGGATCGCCAAAATTTCCAATGGGGCAAGAAATGCATTCAGATAATAAAGGGGCAAGGATTTCACTTTAACCTTCTGCAACCTCGTCATCGTTAATAACGAAATCTGCATCGTGGCATGTTTTTCGCTTATCTATTTCGTAAAGAGCGAACACGAAAAAAAATATGTTGGATGGAGGAAACCTCAGAAGAGAAGAAAGTGCGAACGACGATGCAATGGAGTGCTTAGAGGAGCTGCATTGAGTGAACTTCAAAGTTGGAAAAGAAAAATTTTTTCCCTATCTTATAATAAGAGCGTGACACCGAACATATAAATCTACCAATATAATAAAGACCGATGAGTCTTTACCTGTTTGTTTATTCATCTGTTTATCCATTTTCTGTCACACTTTAACAAAACAGATAGGCGGAAATTAGCCCAGGTTGGAGGCTCTGGCCGTCCTTTCAAGTTCCATTGAAAACTGACTGGTAGAAAATAGGCCGGGTTGCAGAAGATGGCAAACGTATCTTAATCAGGGACAGTTGAAATTCAAACAATGAAGACATCGCAGGCTTAGTCTGATTTGTACGAGTATTAGCTCCTCCATACATCGNGGGAAAAATGAGGAAGCCAGCGGGGGTTTTCCTGAAGGGCTAACTTACTGCCGTCATTTATCGCACACGTGCACCAGTCATTAATAACCCAATATGCCGTCATTTACAATGACGGCGCGGGACACTAGTTCAGATAATAAAGGGGCAAGGATTTCCCCTTAACCTTCTGCAACCTCGTCATCGTTGATTACGAAATCTGCATCATGGTATGTTTTTCGCTTATCTATTTCGTTAAGAGCGAGCACGAAAAAAAATATATATTGGATGGAGGAAACCTCAGAAGAGAAGAATGTACGAACGACGATGCAATGGAGTGCTTAGAGAAGCTGCATTGAGTGAACTTCAAAGTTGGAGAAGATAGAATTTTTCCCTACCTATTAATAAGAGCGCGACACCGAACATATAAATCTACAATATAATAAAGACCGATGTGTCTTTGTCTGTTTGTTTATTTATCTGTTTATCCATTTTCTGTCACGCTTTAACAAAACAGATAGGTGGAAATTAGCCCAGGTTGGGGGCTCTGGCCGTCCTTTCAAGTTCCATTGAAAACTGATCGGTAGAAAATAGGCCGGGTTGCAGAAGATGGCAAACGTATCTTAATCAGGGACAGTTGAAATTCAAACAATGAAGACATCGCAGGCTTAGTCTGATTTGTACGAGTATTAGCTTCTCCATAAATCGAATCTACGGCAAAGAATCGGACGACCATATCTGAATGCACTTCTTGCATTGCCGAAATTTAACTTGCAGCACTGAAGATAATATGAAGATTCCATTGGCACTCTCATGCATGTTGATTCGTAGTTTCTTCCCGCAGATGATTTTGTTGCTTCAGCTTTTCTCCCAAATTTAATTCAATCGCCGATGAAACAGCTTTCGCGCTAAGCAAAAACCATTGGACCCGTACGGCTAGCCTACCGTATCCATAATACCTAACTGAGCTATTACTTTCAGCGTTGCTGATCGGGCTGCAATAAGCCACGTTTTTTCTCCCATTCAGAGAAAAAAAGTTTCGATACTAAGCGGCTGTGAACCGTAAACGCTCTTCTCAGGGTCCTTAGGTTAGCAGTTGTAATAACGAAATTATGATAGATCAAGAAGGTCACCACAAATTCTTGGCTGTCATTTTATGACAGCGCGGGCCCTCTAGTAAATATATAAACACACGACGGTCATTCTTAGTGTTAGATTATCGCTATAATTCATCAACTGTATATCATTTTTATCACGTTTACCATGGAGTATTCTCCTTAGAAATTTGCTTAGTAAAACACTTCTAATTTAAGAATGTAACTACTATTAAAGAATGAGCTAATTAATGATAAATTAGCTTCACTGCTTATAATTAGGCACTGCTTATATTATATTAAGAACTCTTCGAAACTTTCGACCCATTTCTTCTATGTAGGCTCTGAAGCTCAGTATATCATCTAGAATTAAGCCAACATATCGTACTTGAGACACCCATTCAATTTGTTATCACTGAAATAAACAGATGGTAGCTCCGGGCGAGAGCACTGGATAAATTACAGCAACATAGTATCATTATCATGAGCAAATAATTTTTTTTTTTCATGTGGACCCTTGACCCAGCCAACTTAAAATATATTGCGTATCGGTTATGACTGAGAGAATATTGCATATGTTAATAAAAAAGCACTGCATCATCTGTAAACACACTTCATACGAAAGGTAGTGATAAAGATAATGAAAGTGTTGAATAACGATGGTCGACGCAATTTGCCTTGCCGGTGCCTTGGGGACTCCTTGGTTGATAGGCAAAACTTGGCATTTGACATTACTACCGGATACATACTGGTCTCATTAGACTGAAAACTTTCAATTAATGTTTTAGCTTAGATTCGATCAGCTGGTTGGCAGTACAGGGACCAACAGGTCCATTTCCAGAGAGCAGCTGGGACTCACGCACCGGTCCTCTATGAGCTATTGCCATTATGTCAACATCATTTAGACAGCTGAGGAAGAAAACACGAAGAGAATAAATTTAGCCAAGGAGTTGGTCGTTCCAGCACAATAAATTGCTGCAGATGCATGGAGCTCGGAGACCTTAAGTTTATTTGGGCATGAAAGATAATGGATTAAGGGAGCCTCTGAAGCTTAATTAGCCTTTGGCTTCAGAGGCGTCAGCTATGGTGGGTGCTGCTCTCAATGCTTGACAAGACGATTTTAAACTTATTGACTGACTGTGCATCGACAATTTTGGAAGGGAACTTTGCCACAAATACCGTCATTGTCGAGTATTTTAACAATAGATGTTTGTCAACTGTATCAAAATAGAATAGAGTCCTATCAGCATAAGCGAATATCTTCAAAGCTTTGATATCAGCGTTGCTGGAGCAAGAAGTACATTTAACTGTTAAGTTCTTACAATGTTGCCTTCCTCTGAAACCAGCTGGTTTATATTTCACCGATTGGTTTCAACAGCAAAGCGTAGCAGGATGGTCACGGTTTTAAACCTGCCACAAATTTGGCATATCTGTGTTTTTTTTTCAAGGATATCAGAAAATGGGCAAATAAACCGTTAAGAAAAAGTAAACAAGTTACTTGGCAAATAAACAAATAATACACATGTATAAGCACGTTGGTCCTTATTACATTGTTTCAAACACGCTGAGAAACATTCATCAGAGTTGATCTCTTTCGTAACCCCTTCAGACAAACTGGTATGGTATTTTTCGAAGCTAGATCTTATACGCTGAAAATTTTTGGTCGGAGCTTGACTCATATAGCATAGCGTATATTACCTACGCCTGAGACAGGGAGGCATTTATTGCATAAGGAATCATTATCGTTACTTCAAAATTGGTTCTAGCTTTGTAGAAAGTCGGGGCTAACATGAAGGATGAAGGGAAGTTGGTACAAATTCGGTCTTTGAATGTCGTTTTTGACAATCAGGTCCAACAGCTTTGAATATTCAAGAGAGGAAACTCCGCGGCAGTTTTTGTCCTTTTCGCATCAACCGAGCCGCAAATGGCGCTGGTGTCGTCTTAAGCAAGGAGGTTTAATTGGTTAATTCAATCTTTTGAGTTTTAAGTTCAGCCATAGACCACACCATACATTGACTGGACACTGGCCCCTAAGGCAGATTTCGGTCCCGCAATTATTGGGCCTGACTGCACGGTGTAGCAAACGCATTTTTATATGTTCTCCCATTTATTTTTCATACTTTGTTTAACTATTGGACAAATTTTTTTTTTACATTCAGTAATAACTAGCAAGCTTGTACATACTTCTAAAATTTCAAGACGCCGCAAATTCACAAAAATATTAAGGCTTGAAGTGTAACTAAGTAGAGCAACTGTTTATGACATCCTTTGATATTTGCAGTAGAGTAAAACTATTTCGCAATAGTTTGTGAAATAAACAGTCTCATGTTGTACATGTTGTAGTACAGAAGCTTCTCATATTTGTTGTATGCTCGATTTGTAATGAAATGCTAAATAAACGCTGATGAAAATGTTAGTGAAATTTAATTGGTATACGGGCTATGCGAGATGATCAAAACAGATAGCAGAGCCAAAGGGTGAGTCGGATCAGCTTGCAGACATGAAGTGATGAGGTCCTGCTAGCAATGAAGTGATGAAGCACTGGCTGACATGAAGTGATCTAGCACTGAACGCAGCGAAGTGATGTAGCAATGGCGGCCGTTAAGTGATCTGAATGATAAAGCACTGGCCGCCAAGAAGTGGTGCAGCATTGAGCATTGTCAGCAGTGAAGTGAAACAGCATTAGTAGTCGTGAAGTGATATAGCACTAGTAAGCATTGGTAGCCGTGAAAATTAGTGATTTAGCATCTTCAACAGTGAACTGATGTAGCATTGGTAGGCCTAGAGTTATCTAGCATTGGCAACTGTGAAGTGATGGGGCGTCAGCCGTCGCAAAGTGATCTAATATTGGCAGATGTGAAGTGATCTAACATTGGCAGCTTTGAAGTGATCTAACACTAGCAACTGTGAAGTGATGTAATGTAGGCCACCAAGGAGTAACTTAACTCTGGCAACCATGAAGTGATGTAACATTATCATCAATTAAATCATATTGGTAATAGAAACAGCTATGACGTGATGCAACATAGTTATCTATTAAATCGTGCAATGTAGGCAACCATGAAGCGATGTAAAGGAGTCGTCCACTAAATTATGTAATGTAGGCAACCATGAAGTGACTAAACAAAGTAATTCATTAAATATTGCAATGTAGGCAACCACAATGAGATGTACCAGTAATTGTGATGGGGCGAATATTCGCATCCGCGGAACATCTGCACCTTTTTTGACATCCGTATCCGCTGATGCTAAGATGGTAACATCCGCAATTGCATCTGCTGCTGTCAGAACTGTAAAACCCGCTAAAGATCAGCATCCACAGAAAAGGAGGTGCTGATGTGCAGGTTTATCACTGTACACTAAACTCATCTATGGTGCTGAAAACTGCAAATTCTCATTTAGACTGAAATGTGTGCAAGCTCTGTCCCTGTCAACAAAGCACCATCTAAGTTTTCTTCCCAAGTGTAGTACTAACTACCGTCGTGAGAGGAGGTGTGTGTTTGTGAGGGAGCGAATATTCGCACCTGCATCCGCATCCGCGGAACATCCATACCTCGATTGTACATCCGCATCTGTGGATGTCGAAATGGCAACATCCGCAATTGCATCCGCGGATGTCAGAACGATTAAAGATTCGCATCCGCGGATGTCCAAAAAGTGACATCCGACCCCTCACTAACCAGTACTGTAATATATAAAACATGAAGTGATATAACACAGCCAACCATGACGCGATGTACAGTAGGTAGTGTAGGGAACTACCATGATGTTATTCAACTTAGGCAGCCATGGAATGATTCAACTTACGCAACAATTGAAGTGATTCAACTTAGGCAACAATTGAAGTAATGCCACTTAGGCAACCATTTAGTGAAGTAACATAGGCAACCATAAATTGATGTAATGTAGGCAACCACGAAGTGGCGTAGTATTCTAGGTAGTAATGTGAAATGACATGGTGCAACTGCAGATGGTTCCAGTGATGAAGGGTTGTGTCAGCACCAAAATACCATTTAAATGTCTTTTAACGGCTGTTCTAGTATTTTATCTCATAGTTAATTAGGCATTTTTTAGTTCATGGCTACTAATGCGGTTTTATTCTGTAGTATTACTGTGGTTTCATTCAGGTTTTTCGGTATTACTTCGGCTGTAGGGATGAGCTCTACCGAAAGTTCTACATACATCAATTTCTGAGGTTATTGCTTTAAATCCTTCACTGGAAAAAACTCAATTATTGTATGTGATATTAAAGTACATTACATGTAGCATCTATGTGCCAATTTTTTCTATAAAATTTTTAATTTTAATAAGATTTTTGGGTATTTCTGATTCAAATTAGCTCATGGGTTTTTTATATGATGACAGGCTTTCCTATGACAAGTATCTTTTACCGTTACTGCCGCACCATAATTACGCTACAAGAAGAGTAAAATTTGCCTTGCCTTCTGTTCGACTAAAACTCACAAAGCAAAGCACAATCTTCCAATTCGTAAAGCTTATTAACGACACTGACGATGAACTGTTCACACCGATGAATACCTACGCATTGGAAAAAGCTTTTAAGAATGCAAATTTTCCCCCATTTGATTTCTTATACGGTAACAAATGCTCACGCTATTTGTTTGTTGTCTCCTCTTTTACTTTTTTTCTGCGAGTGGATAACGTATATTGCGATTTTGGTCATTTTTACTGACGTACTTGTGTATAGTAATATTATAGTCCGGGAAGCTTGAGGAGCTTGTCCGTACCTTTGTCACGTGTAAAACAAATAATGATAAAGTTCGTGGCGGTTTGACCGTGGCTGATGACCTGATGAATGACTTATGTGATTTGACCGGGCACGCCGCGCTTCCACCTGTCTGGGGTTTCAGAGCGGGTTTGGTGCTCGGCCACTTTAACGGGTGGGCACCTGGAACCCCATATGTACTACATTCGCTCTTTTTCTACGGTTGCACATTCGTTAGCAACAACGTACTATATTCGTAACTTCCGATTTACCAATTTTTTTTTGGTCGAAGAAGCGAATAGCTTGTAGCGACTTTTTGTGTCACTATGAATGTTTTATGCATGACCATACCTGTTTTATTGTTGTTTTGACAAATAAATGCTTATGGAGTTCCTGTGGAGTCTCAATATTCCTAGAAATTGTGATGAATTTTCAATTATGCTTGGTGTCCGAAGGTATGATATTTGTATCGCCTTCCGAATATATATAATTGTGAATTTAGATTCCCTGCTTTGCAACAAATTCCTTACGTTACGATGAAGAAATTAATCTTTGTTTGAGGTCTCTATGATTATTAGAACTCATTTTATTAACACTTACATAAATCGGTCTCCAGGCCCAATTAATTGCGAGACGCCAGATTTCAGTGTCCAGCCAATGTATGGTGTGGTCTATAGTTCATGTCCAAATGTATTTCAGAAAAAAAAACTCACATACTCTCTATGCGTTAGAATTTACTTTGAAAATAATTTAAAATAAGATAAGCATCTAATTATGAGAGAAATTACTATCTTAACACAAGGAGCTTTAATAGAATTCTATTAAATCTCCTTGGTTTACTATTCACATGTGGTGTCGTGCCGCGTCCAATGCGTCGCAATCAAAACTTGCAAAATAACGATAGTAGTTCCTTCCTATTAGCCTATATTGGGAACGATATCTTCGACAATTACGAGCCATAAATTAATATATTATGTATCGAATGATTCATTATTCCTTGAGGATATTAGCTTAGAACTGGTTCTGCTGACGAAACCACAGCTTAGGGCTACATTATTTTTATACCCAAAACAGTGGCGTGCGGAAGTGAGCACCAATACTGATTCAGTACTACATTTAACACTGCAATATTTTTCAAACTAGGCATCTCTGACAACTTTGACTTACAAATTCGTTGATTCATAAAGTTACTGAGCTTTAAAACATGTTAGTTTTCGTTATGTTGACGCTTAGGTTCACGTTATGCGCCGCCATATTGAACAGTTTGCTTACATCTAGATGCATTGATACACCCTTACCACCAGAGGGCGATGAAAATCGAGACAAAAAATTTGCACGTGCTTTCTGCTCCTATTGCGGTTCAAGTTCTTTGGTCAGGTCCAGTAGTTACAGTTTTCAGTTTTGATTTTGCAAGCTGAGAGATGCATAGCTAATCCGCTCCCTGTGCTTGGAGTAGAAGTATGTTCACTATTTACTTGAGTCCAAATGTCACCTAAGGGAATTACTGCGGGAAGCTGTTTTGCAACTTGTAAAGCAGTGGTGATATCCTAATGAAAATGTACGCCAATGTTATACTTGGCTTGGAGAACAGTCATTGCAGTCTACAGTAATTTTGTCTTAGTAAATTGTGACACATGCAATGTCATATTTTCAATGAGTTTCCTTATGAGCCAATTATAACATCGATTGTATGTATTTATGCACTTGTGTTTACTCTTAACCCATTTTCATCCCAGGCAACTCAATGATTTAGAATTGCTACCCATAGTTCTATTACCAAGATTGACAACTGACCAATAACGAGTTATTTTTCTGGTAAGAATACAAGATTGACCACTCTGCATCAGAAGCTCTATGAAACATCGAGCTGGCTTTTGGTACCGCTTTTATTGACACGAGAACTATTCAAATAGGATAAAAAATTCCATGCAGGAACTGAACGCCTAAAAAACGAACCGAAAGGGAGACCAAAATCAATCATTTGTCATGGCAAAATAAAGGTTTCAGTTGAATGAAATCCTACCGCAACGGTTTGAAAAAATCTCAAGGCTTCAGACATCTCGCACAACTGTTTCTCGACGGGTGACGAAAATTAAAAAAGTGAAAAAGATGGGTCAGTTTGTTTCACATCAACTTAATGGAATTGAAAAAAGCTGCACGCCGTTGTTTTCCCGGCAGGAAAGGGAACCGTTTTTGCATCTCATTACGAGTGATGAGAAACTAATACTCTTCGGTAACAGCAAGAGGACTGGGTAATAGGTAGTTGCTAGAGTCACCGCAATAGTACCCAAACCATCGTTGCATTGATGGTCACTGCATAGTGGTCTGTAAAAGGTCTGTTCTATTGTTCCTAACTGCAACGGCATCATCCTATACAAGGGAGGCAATCAAATGAATGAAAAATTGAAAATGAAATAACCAGAATTACTCAATAAAGATACGCAGTCCAGTTTTGCTTTAGGATGTAGCACGGCACCACACTTTTCAAGCTTCAGTTTACAAGTTGCAAAGTTTGAATTAAGAAATATTGTAACATCTTTCATATCTCCTGGTGCAGTATGTCTTCTAATAGTTATCTTTTATCTACAGGTGAACCTCATATGAAAATGTAGAGGATGCTGACCGGAAGGTGCGTTCCTTACACGAGAAGGCACCATATGGGAAACGTCTAGTCAGCTTTGTTTTTTTTTTTTTTACCAAAGACGTTGGCTTAAAGAAACACAGCAGCGGTGCAGCATAAAATATAATAGCTTTAAAAATATACAAGAATGTCAAGAAAATTTACAATTAAACGGGCAGCCTCCTTTACAGGAGCTTCACGCCCAATAAATTATTGAATATTAGCAACATATATCATAATGCAAGTAACCCCTTGTTTGAGTGTACCTCATGTGAGATATAACAGTTGAAATTTCTTCTATACTGCAAAAGTTCTTCAACAAGGAAGAGGTTATTCGAACATTCAAACGTCTTCTCCGCATAAAAGCTGACAAACTCTTTCAGGATGTAACATTTGCCTTAGGGGAACGTTTGGCGAAGGTTGTAGCTTGACAGGACTTATATTTTAATTGAGTAATATTTAACACAATGTTTCTTTCCTTTTCAAAGGTAACATTTCATGGGTGATAGCGTAATGTCTGCAGAGGTACAGTATTTTCACTGATTTGCACATTGCCTGCTCTTCATCGTTTGTCTAAAGTTTTCATTTATGCCTATAGGGACTACATATTTTATTATATTCCCTAGTCATCAGTCAACATATGCATTGTACAGCATTTGACTAGGAAGCAAATTTCATGACTGATACTCGCATAGCTTACATGCAGTAATTATAATTACCTAATTCACACGACATCTTACGATGATATCTCAAGGCCGTGCGTTCGACGCCCCTCGCAGTCAGTGCTCGGCAGCCTCGCTTAACTTTAAGTGATAAAACTCAGCAAAGTTCAGCAAATATTCGCCGCTTGAGAATTTCTCAGAAGCTCCAAAGTGCAGTGCCGGAGCGCTTCACGGTGCCTTCGATGGCAATTTTCACAACATCGCATTTGTACGCTTCGCTCTCACTACAACAGCAAAGGTCGGTTTCGGTAGAGCTTTCTTGGTTCTAAGTGGCGCCCTGGCACTCGGGAGACCAGTAAGAGCGGGCTCTGGAGAACCACTCAGCTGCGTGGTAAAAGCGACGCCTCTGCTTCACAGCTCAGTTAGCTTATATGCAGGGTTGGATGATGTGCTTTCTCTGTTCGACGCAACTCTTCAGTGCAGCAACTGAAACAGAGTTGGCGCTAAGGATGGTAAACTGTTATATAGCAATTCGAATTCGTTTGGTAAAATTGTCCGTTAACTACGAGAAGCTCTGTCGTTTTTCTCTTCAAAACAAACAAACAAACAATAAAAAATTGCAAGTAAGACAGATGAATATATCAGGGCTGAATTCTGTTACGTTCATTTCCTAGACATATTCGCGCAAAGTTATCGGATACAAAGCACCTGCAAACTTTTTGTAATTTGATTCCAACAATATTCAAAGGAAAAGTTGAAAATATGTAAATGCAGTGTAGTGAACCTTTGCAGCTCAGCCAACCCAGTTGTAAGCATGTGAGAGGTTGAGCATCGCGCAGGAAGCCTGGATATAACTGTAGTTATTGGCCATGGATGAGACCGGACAGTGTCCAACCTAATGTATGGGGTGTGAAACCTACGAAACGTGCAATTAGAGGAATGAACCAGGAATGAAACTAGCAGCTTGACGTTTGTATGGAATACAGGTCAACATCTTGTGCACTGTAGATGCGAGTTTGAAGCAGGAAGAGTTAACAGATGATATATGTTATTAATTTCGTGAAACAATTTATTATTTGTAACTGCAAATTGACACGAGTCCTTCTGGGCCCGCTCAGGTTTATACCCCGGGCAGTGCGAGCCGTAGCAGCGATGCATGGCGAACTTCTGCAGCCGCGGTCGCTGCAATACCTACGTCCTGCATTGGTGCTGTGCTCTTAGAACGCTCTCCTAATAACCATTAAATATATTCATCACTAAGAAGTAAATCGTTGTGCTCTCGTGCTGTTGTAAAGTGTAGGAACATGTGGCCTATTCTATGTTAGGAGGAGCAGTGCCCATGCCCCCCGGAAGTGTCCCTGTAGGTTACCTTAGCTTTGCCTAGGGCTTTAGGACGTACGTCTGTCTTCCGTGCCCACTCTGCTTTCTCCTGATTTCGTACCATTTCTAGTATTGCTTATGACTGTTCTTCTTCTCCTTTCCCGATTTGCTGTTTCCATGCGCATTGTTCCTGAACGCCTTCCACGTGGCAATTGTCATACTATGTGTCTCTTCCTTTCTTCTCATAGAAACGCGAAGTACTTACTGTAGGTAGGTACTTCGCCGACATAATGGCAATAGCTCATAGAGTGCCGGGGCTTAAGTTCCGGTGTCTCTTTGGGAATGGGCCTATTGGTTCGTCTACTGCCGCCTATCTAATCTAATCTAATCATATGGAGTTAAACCTTTTTCACCTACTACTTAAAGAGCTGAAGCTTATAAATTACAAGAACTAATCTCGTTTTGCATACTATTTATTCCTTATATATCAACATCTATGACTGTATTTTGACTGATAGCTATTTTTATATTTTACAGAGACACCAATAAAAATCGCAACGGAAAATAAGATATTATACGACATTATAATCAGATACTACACGATGCTGTGATAAAATAAAGTATCTAGTAACCTCGTCTCAATTTAAATCTCCATGTCAGTACGAATAGTCGTCCCTTGAGCGCTGCCACACACGGTGGTAGCAAAGTTCAGGGCCCAGTAGGTCCGCCCCACGCTCGGCGTCTACATTATTATTATTATTTTTTTCCACTGCGCTTTCATCCAGAATAACAATTTCGAGAATCATAATTAATAATAATTAGCCTTTATTAAGAACACAATGGGTTCACAGAATATGCTTACAAGCTTACAAGAATAAACAAAGTAGCCAAAATTCAACCTAGTAATTAGGCCCAGTCACCAATATTGTTGGCCACGTACAATGAGAATAAATAGATATACTCAGCTTACACCTGCAGACACGAATAGCATGGAGCAGCCCAATTTCAGATAGGAGAGAGAGAAAGAACTCTTGACTGCATTGGAACAGAGAATTTAACAGATTATCCTTGTACAATATGATTGAGACACAGCATTTCATTTCAGCTGGCCTGGCCTAGGGGCTTGTAACAATAATTATAATACAAGTTGCGCGCAGAGCTCAGTCCCCAGTATACCAACAGGCTCACATATAGTCCTACCGTACCTCGAGCAATCAAAAGGAAATAGTACAGTAGGAAGACAGAGATATATCAGCTCA
>LQNS02278094.1:24481809-24493502 GCA_001587735.2 Parhyale hawaiensis
CGTCTTTGCTGCATAAGGTGAAGGCTCTGGATACTAGGGAGTTGATGACGCTTTTCTTCTAATTGATTGGATTGTTTGATTGAAAATCTAAATATCTCCCAGTATGAGTTGGTTTACGATGAATAGAGAATTTAAGAGTACAATTTTCTTCATATTTTATCTTGAGATCTAGAAAATCTATGGCGTTATTTTCTTCTTTTTCCACAGTGAATTGTATATTTTCATTAATGCTGCTGCATACTTTGATTAAACTGCATTAGTTCTGTTTGTTTTACTGTATGTATTAGTAAAAATAACCTTTCAGCAACCATCGGACATTTCATTCTTCACCACCAAATATAGCGCAGTTATTTAAATTTAAAAACACATAGCGCCCTGACGTAATCAAAAGAAGCCCTGAACATTACTGATAGGAAATATCGCCCTACACCGTCAGCTGGGTTGCCAGAGGGCAGCCCTCTGAACCAAAGGGTTCGCAGTAACTAAAACTTTAATAGTAATCGTTTACTAGAATAAGCTCATCATTTTCGATCACTAAGCTCTGCTTGGCAAAATGGCCGAGTCTCCAATAAGACAAGTTCAGGCTGTTATGCTGGTAGCAATCAATACCTGAACCTGTTACGGTCTCCGTCTGTAGAAAATTGCGCGTTTTTCTCAGTTCTAATGCACTCTAAAATTTGGAGAGGTGCCAGGGAACTTCACTAGTGTGACACTTACTGAGACACCTGTCCTGACGACTAACGCAGAACTGCAGTTTCTGGTTATACGCAGTTGTGCCCACAAGAACTGTTAGATATTTTAGTTCTGGCGTGGTGGCGTTTTAATTGGAGTTCGTGTTGAGTTCGTCACTGTATTTGGTTGTGAGTGTGAACTTCAAGGCCGAGTATAGTTATCAGGCTACAGGTTGGATGGTGAAGGAATGCCGTCAAGATCTTCTTGTTTACTTACATCTTATTATACAAGACTTAGAAGATATGATCCAATGATAAGTAGCAACATGCTACTTGATAGATGCAGACTATAGAATACAAAGTCTACATGTAAATAGTGTTACAATCAGAATGCCGTAGGCAATGTTGGTACTGCTATGTCAAGTACCGAATTAAGCTGACACTTGATCATGCAAGCGCCTTAAATATCTATGAATCCCACCTTCATTAGAACGCCGGTTGCTTCCGCCGGATTCGAGTCCGCCGGTAAATTACTGTGCGTTTACGAGCATAACAAATATCTTCGAGACTCTGACTACAGGATTTGACAGGCAGTTTTTACCCATGTTGGTTCCGGCGGAACGTCATTTAGAAATGCCATGTCACTCAGAGGCAGTGCTGGTAAAAGCACATTTTGTACGGTGTCATAAACGACCTATTAAGTTCTTTATATTAGAAGCTCTGAGCTGAAAGAAGCCTGCGGTGGCTACATCCGCCAGGCATGACTTCGCATGACACAAAGACTCCGTCTATATATTTGAATGTTACTGGCTAACACATTGGAATGTTGTGTATGCGAATCGCGTATATAACACAGCATTGGAATGTATGTGCGAATCGCGTATATAACAAGAACACAAAGAACAAAGAAGCATCCGGACGTACGGTAATAGGCAGAGCACCACAAGACTGCTCTCTGAGCTTGGCTTTAAGGGATATCTTGTGTCACGTACGGTACTTCATGGGAAAATGGTATTAGAGGGTAACCACTTCACACGCCTGTGCCAATTTCCTTGACTAGGCACTGGTATTTGATAAGGCCGTCAATCCCGCTAGCGACCGCGATGTTGGTTGCGGACCTGACAGCGGTAAATGACAGACTAAGTAAACAGGTGCCGTCCAAATAGCTATTAGTTATACCATAAATACTTCCGCCATGGAGGTTATGTTTCTATTGGAGTTTGACTGCATGTTTGAATCGTTGTCTTTCTGTTACCGAGACAACTCAAGAAGTTATATACGGATCCATATGAAGCTTACAAGGATTGCTAGGTGCTTCTGTCAGGAAGAACATATGATTAACTTATGGTGAAGATCCGTTCAACCACAGTTTTTTATTTGCTCGGTACCATAACGCCAATAGTTATGAAATTTGCAGAAATTGTTGGGATTGTTACGAAGAGCAACTGCCTAAATTTTTATGATCAGTCCGTTTGTTTGTTTGTTTGTTCGTTTGTTTGTTTGGTTGTCTCTGTACTTGTTTATACGTTTATCAGAAAAGTAACTCAAAAAGTAATGAATGCAGCTGCATGAAATTAACAGGAGTGGTAGAGGTAAAGTTAACTTTGACTGCACCCTCCCCCGGGAAACCCACACGAGCTGGTTCGTACGGCAGACATAGGCAACTGGCCCAGAGGAGTAAGTACAGCTACAGCCGATGACGGGTCGCAAGGAACTATGGCGCCGAAACAGAAGGTTAAACGACTCGCCACCCCCGTACCGTAAGGTAGGTTCCCCCACGATAGCTATGCGCACAAACAAATTTGCTGATTCAGCTCGCTAAGCGCCCTTGAAAAAGACCGCGCCTGGCCTGGGGATCGTTCTCGTGAACCTCAACACTACTGTGCTGCACGCAACGTCCGCTGCTACTGTGGGTATAAATTGAATTGGTAGATATGCTGATAGGAACTAATAACCAAATTTTGGTGATGATTGGTTCGTTCGTGACTATACTGTATGTTTGTCTTAGAGTTTGTTAGAACATATTTTGAAATGTTAAGGATGGATCTTCAACACAATTACATGAACTGTTATTAAGGTCGAGAGGCACAAGTGACCAAATTTTGGTGATGATGAAAAGAAATCTTATTTTCAGGAACAATTTAAATTTTCTATTAACATTACTCATATGCATATATAGATTGGCAGAGACATGCGCTCTTAGAGAGTTCTTCTCTAGGTCCTTCAGATCTCCTTACTGCAGATGCTGTATCTTTAATTTATTCACTTTATTATATCCATTTCAACTTATCTTTAGTTACACTACCTCATTTAGAAGCATTTCTGAAGAAGTTTTTTATGGGATACTCAATATCTTAAATTAGTCTTTGCTATCTCCATTAAGTAAATAAATTTCAATCCTGCTTAAGTACACGCTAGGAAACTGCATTGTATTCCGTGTAAAATGTTATCACGTCATTGAACATGGCGTATTAAACATGGCGTCTCGATGATGAGGCGTGTCGAAATATAGTTTATGCGTTTGGAGCGCGTTTACATAGTATAACATTTTTGCTATTCTCGTGTTTTAAAAAGTAAGTACTTAAAAAAAACACAGTATTGCATATGGTAAACACTATGCATTGCAATTCATTTACACGTAATATAATGTAAACTTAATGCTATTGTCCACATTAGTCGCTGATACTATCATGACTATCCGTTTTTTTTTTTTTTTTTGTGCACTGAAACATTTACTTCTCTCTCACAAGCTGCACAGTGCCGCGTTGTTTTGACATTCACTGGCTGCTGCACGATGAATTTCTGCTTTAACTCTCTCATGTATGGCTGCCCTCGGCGCCTTCTCTTGCAATGGTCTCCCTCATGAAGTGCCACCAAGGGAGACACAGCCAGGTCTTTCAGCGGCCCTTTACACCTCTCGTCTTTAAAGTGTGCGTCAGTCATCATCATTATCATGGCGGCCCTGTAAAGGAAAGTGAGAGCTCCTCATTTTCAGATATGAACATCAAAGAACAAGTCTTACAGGCTACAGAATTGTCACCCGCCAGCCCCCAGCGAGTCACTCGAAAAGTCCGGCTAATTTCCGACGAACGAAAACCCAGCTCGCTGTGAAGTGACTACTCCGCTGTTTTCCGGAGGATACACGAAAAGAACGTGTTTTCCTCTTGTAGCCGTTTTATTTCGAATCGCGTTTCGAAACCAATCTATTCCCGAGCTGGAAAAGGTCTGGCCGGGCGAAAGCACAATCGGCCATTTGAAGATGAAAACCGGAGAGGGTCTCTGTCCCGGAACTATACAAAAACGCACCAGCACTGTTCAAAGACTCGGAAAAAACTATTAGGAATGAACAATAGCTGTCAAAAAGTCCGAGATAGCTTTTACGTTGCGCACAATACGCACACCAAGATGCGAGAAAATGCTGTGTAAGCTGTAAAGTTATACAACCCAGGGCACGAGGGCATTGAATGCATCTCTCTAGCTTCTGTGAAGCGCTTACTATGCAGTTAAATTAAGACACACGCATAGAGGTCTGTATCGACTGTAGGGCTGGTTACATCGATAGACATGCTTGCTCTGTGAAGTACAACAGCATCAGTCATTAGATAAACGGGCTCATTAATTCATCTCTCGGATGTGTGCAAATACTGGATTCATAGGGTCGATAGTGCTACGAGACATACCCTGTTTACTGTTGGCAATACGATCGTTGATTGTAAGAGGAACTAGCTACCGAAATCACGGAGTCATACATACAGAGGGAAGGTTCTATATTTGTAGATTCGCTAGAGCATAGAGGTCTCATATTTTATAGCAGCTTATCCTTGAAATGAAGCAATAGCTGAGTTGGAAGACGAAGCCTGGACTTTGGCCTATCTCTGGGAATGAGGTCTCTTGATCTACTTGATGCTAATAATCTTGTTTATTCTATTGAAGCTGATTTGCTACAGATAAAACTATTTATTTTTTCATTTACTCACTTATTATTATTTTCTACAAGTAAGACCTCTAAGTTTTAGATGACAACATGCCATATCAATTTTGATTTTTAAATACAGCAGAAACGTGTCTTGTCTTTACTTGGGAAATTGCAAATACGTGTCACCTCGCACTAACTCGTGTTACGCCTCATATGCATGGTTCACCTGAGACCAAAAGTGCCTAGAGCTATTATCTAAATATAAGCGTGGCATTATCCTATTGCGGCGAGAATAGTTATAACTAGAGGCAAACACTCTCAAATACATATAATTATGATCGCAAAGAATTTTTATCAGCATCCGTTCATAATTGACGCCACTGTTCTGCAGCTGCCATATATATGGCTAGACCTACCCTGACTGAAACTCTTGGGCAGTAAATACCAGCGTGGCTTAGGCAAGCGTAACAAAATATTCTACAATCAAATGAGTCTGAGACCTGCTTTTTCAAGCAATTATTTTCGGCACTTTCAGCTTCGAAACTGCGATTTTCAAGTCCAGGTTTAGCAAGCTGTGTTTGAAGAAAATTTATCCTGGATTCTTCTATACATTTTTGGTTGGGGAAGACACGACATAATTAACTAAATGCAATGACGCATACTACACTATTTTGATAACCTCGGCTCTGCACAATTGAATGTTTTTACATTCTGCGCAAAAGCATGACACACCGGACCAACGATACAGTATACCTCTTTATTTAAAAAACAAGAATTTACTTCCAGTGGCAAGCATCTGACGCAGTGATACCAGAAAAATGTTCCTAGATGGATTTTGTCACAAAGAATTTTCAGCATGAGAAGGATAGGAGCATTAATTTGCTCGCAGCAAAGACTCCGGTACCTGGAGCGAGGCTCTCTGTCTCGTTTTGCAAATTTGATTCGCGCATGGCTACTGTTCACGCATCCCTGCAGAGCTGCAATTATTCACTTCGTCTGAGGCTTAAAAAATACGCCAAGTTTTTGGCTCGGAAATATTGAAAATTTCAAAGCCAGGCAGTATAGACTATTTGAGTCACTAGGTCTTGCATTTTTCGTTTGGGGAGGGGGTGTAGGATTCGCTCAGGTTTTCTATAAAAACCTTTCCAGGCTATAAAAAGAACATTCAGAATTTTTAAAAAGCCGTAGTCCCACCAGACGCACCAGACTCTGTCCGGCTTGCATGAGTGATGTGCACGAAGCACAGATGTCAGGTGTCTTCGATTAGCACGCTCCCGCCGTGACAGTCTGAATTGTTCATAACTGTCAAAGCCTGGCACGATGGCCATCGCCGATTATACGATGGCGATGGTCTCTAGACCATCGCCATCGGAAACACTACGATGTTACGGTGGAACATCGCAAAAATCTATCGGCGGTAGCAATGGTCCAATGGAATCGTATCAAACAATCGGCGATGGCCATTTTCTCCATCGGCGATGGTGTTATGTGGAAGAAATGGTCCGATGAAATGACTGCCATCGGCAATGGCATAAGACGGGCATCGTCATTGGTTGTAGTTCCGATGCCATGCCAGTGAAATAATGAAATAAGGCTAAAACTACAGAAAAACAGTACTACGAGTTTAAAACATTCATTTTTATTACCATTAATACAAAGAGGAGTTACAAAGTTTATCTTAATGCAAGTCCCAGTTCTAACAATGTCAATTACAATATCCTTGGCCGGGATACATAAAACTCCACTAAGTGCAATTAGCTCACAGATTTTCCCTTAACTTCAGAAAAGTGCACTTTGTGGGCTGCGGGCGTATGCAGAATCGCTTTTCGTGTTTCCGCCAAATGATATCCCCCCCCCTTCCTTTTTCTTGCACGTAAGTTAAGGCTAGTATGACCATCCTTAAATGCAGTAAATGAAACAGCTGCCAAACCACGAGTATAATAAAGAAACACATAACGAGTGCAACTGCTTTAAATTTTAGCAAATATTAATCTTTTCCATGTATTTGCTCAAAAAAATTCCTTAAAAATCATCATCTCTTGTGCATCCCGGAGGCCCTGAGCCAGGATGCACGAAACGATCGTGACGCTACAGGGAAATTTCTTCCTTAAACTGCTAAAATAGCCTTTTCTTGAGGGCAACTTAAGTCCACCAAATTTCCAATGCATAAAGCAATTTCAAAGGCACTTATCTTTTATTTAGGTTCTTCTCAGTCGAAATGCTTATACTCTTCCCTTATCCGACATCGACCAATCACAGCGCTAGTTACATGTGAAATTTGAGCACGAAATTAAAACACTGCTTCTCAGCTGGTCGCTTCTGTTGTGCGTGCGTCTGCTCCACAGACATATTTCTTTGCTTTTAAATCCTTACGACGCATTGTACTTCAGCGAACAATGAGATAATGAATAAAAAAGCAATTTCAATACAGAGACAGTTTCATTGCATTGATTCTTTAGCAAAGCGAAGGCTGTACATGAATATTGTTGGGAGGCTGACAGTTGTCGGAAATAAAGCGCTATATACCGGTCTTTTAAAGTTGTGTTTAAGCACAAATTCAAACATTAACACGAGAAAGTTCATCGAATAGACAGTGAAGATTCGTGAATAGTTTTTTTTCGTATGCAGTGCAAAATATGTTAAGATGTTTTATTGTCAACTGTTCTATGTCAGCTAAAAGGTTTATGAAAATATCAAGCTTAATTCGTTTCGCTCCTCCTACGGTGTATAGAGAGAGTCGCTCCTAGAAGCTGTGCTCTAATATTTCCAAGTAAGCAGAGAAAGTTACGACACGTTATACTACTCAGTAAAATCAGATGAATATTGTGTGAACTTCGTTTCTTCAGAACCTAAAATATTGAGTATATTCTGAAATAACGCTTTAGAAACTCACCGGAAGCTGCCTGCTGCCAGAGGTGCAGCCTAGTTGCCAGACGTGAGACGAAAATTTCACTGTAAATAGAGCGTTTAGATAAACAAAGCTAACCGATGATTTTTTCGGGAAATTTTTGCGAAAATACTTGGAAAACATTAATATTAGCGAATGTGAACCACAGTTGCACTCGTCCCAGATCTTTTATCAGCTAGGAATAGTATTACTGATTTGAAAACCGTACACCGGCCGAGGATATAAGAGATACTGCTCTTATTCGGTGTTTGTGTTCTGAGATGTTTGCATTTTTGAAATGTGTTAATGCGATGGTCCATCGCCGATTGTGACGCCCTACGATGACCATCGCCGACGGTTATTTCATCGTTGGTCTTTGCCGATGAAAATTAGCGATATTTTGTTCCGATGCCGATGAAGTGGTGGAAGTGCCATCAATTTTGCCATCGCAACATAATCAGAGATGCCGACTTCTGATAACTATTACTAGTCAGGAACGTCAATCGCGAGCTTTTGGTTTACCTCTCTGGATAGATTTGAGTCCGTGATCGTTACCCGGTAATTCATACGGCCGAAACCTGAATCCTGCTCCGCAAGTTTCATTTGTCAAACGAAAGAGATCAATCATAACCCCACGATTGAAGCTCCGGGCACTGTAAAGTTCAGCTCTTTATAAAATCTCGACCGGAGAACTCGAATCAAAAATGCCTCTAATACTTTCCAGAAGACTCTTAGTTGCTTCAGATAAATTGCTCGATTCACAGAGGCTTAGTGCTATGTCAGACGAGCGCTTTCCGACCGCCGGTGGTCAAAGCGCCTTCACTCTGCCAGACGGGCGCTTGAACCGCTGCGCAAACGCGGCGCTTAAAGCGTTGTAAAAGCGCCCGTCTGACATAGTGTAGGCGCTTGTGACGGCTGCCAGTTCAGGGCGCACCGTGAGAGCCCTGTAGCGTACTGAGCTGTAAAGCCCCTGGAAAGCGCTCGGCTGACATACTCAGGCGCTTCTAACGCGGCGCTTTAGCTAGGACTGGCGTTACGAGCGCCGAGTTTTAGCGGCCGTTGAAAGCGCCGAGTGACCCCCCCCCTCACATGGCTTTTAACATGGAGTAAATAGGAATCAGTTTCAAAAGCGGGTTTTAGGCGCCCAAAGCGCTTTCAAAACGCGGCGTCAAAACCACTCGTCTGACATAGCCCTTAACCCTCTCCTCTATTGTCTCAGTGACTGAATGGTTTAGCTTGCTGATTGTCTCATTCTCTGGAGATCAGACGTTCTAATCTCGAGCTAGAGAGCAGAGTCTTTACACTCGAGAATGCAGCATTATTAGCCCTGTGATACGTAGCCAATGAGGTGGCATTGGCCTTATGCTCATATTACGAGTACATACAATATAGTGCGAGAGCTACTGATGCCCGTGCTCGCCAATTGTGTCTCCCGTAGATTTCATTTACTTCCGCATCGGTGGCCGCCCTGCAGCCTTGGTCTTTTGTATCAACGTGAGCAGAGTTTGTCTTTAATACGAGAGGCAACACGAAAGTGGGTGGAATCTAGGAAGAGATGAGTAGCAAGCACGGGCATCAGCAGCTGTCGTACAATGTGTAATACGGGCATAAGGATACGATAGCGTAGTTGTCGATTATGCCTTCAGTGTGTATGACGCTATGGCTCGAAAAATCTGTGATCGACTGGAACCGTGCACTCCTAGTGAGCATTTATTTACTGCACAAACCAGTGCATGTGGGTTCCCTTATAGTGGTGTACGGTCCGTCTAACTGACTTTACCATTTACCTTTAGCTCACAAACATAAATTTTCTCGGGAGGGGCCCGATTTGAAACGTGACCAACTGGTCCTCGTGCGCCTTAACCCCATATAGTCCTATAAAAAGTTCAGGTACTCGCAGGAATATATGGAAATATTTCCTGTCCAAATTACCGGGGACCTATTTCCAAGTCTGGCTACATTTGATACGAAACAAACATCGGTAGTGCTGGGGCACAAAAGAGAAAGGTTTTCAATCAGACTTAAGGAAAGAAGAGAGCTATGTGCTGAAAATTCGCATACTTAACAATATCATGCGAAACCTTAACTCCAGTTGGGTCAGCTGAGCGTTGAGCCTGATAAGGATGTCTATTATATATAACACTTATTGTCTGCGTCAAACCATTATCGCGCAGATCAATTTATATATATATATCGTGAAACTGAGATGACATCAATTTCACGATACTTGCTTTACAAATCAGTTGCTGTCAACGTACACAAGAATATATATATATATATATATTTGCGGGAGTACCCGTGCCATCGAACATGACGGCAAGGGATTTGTGATGCTAATTCTTTATTCTTCATACTCTTGTTACAAATATACTTTTACAGGATACATTTCAGCGGCCAATTAAAATTATCATAAAAAATGAGTGCTCCGTGGTTCAATTTATCTGAGCAGCGCACTCCTTTCCGTTGAGCCGGGGCCACATATGCATTCGCACGTCTTTTATGCCAATGCAAAGTGAGGCCCGGCCTCTAGATGACATGCAAATACATATTGTATCTACACAAAAATGAAAGCTACTTCAATACATAGATCATGAATTTTTGCGCTCAAGAGAACAGCAGCTTCGTCAAAAGAAGAAAACAAGCTGTGGAAAAATAGATACTGTGGGTCATGGAGGCTATGTCAGAGTAGCGACCCTGAACACCAAAGTAAATTTTTACCCAGTTCTGACTTTGATGACGTCATCGTGCAGAACCCCTGGGGTTCGATCGAACCCAGGTTAAGAACCACTGTTTTAATGCCAACAACACACATTTTGAACTGCTATGTGTAAACATGTGAAGCTGTTGTCACGCTTACTGAACCATTTGCTCCAAGAATGTGAAACGTTTCCGTGTTCGACTGCATCGTGCAGCTGCCGTAACATAGCCCGTCTATCCTGAAGGCGGATGCACATTCACACAAAAGTTGCACCTCCACACAATTTCACATTCGATTACGTTGCCATGACTAAGGCTTCGGCCCGCATATAGCTATATCACTGAGAACAATGCTTAAAATATGAGTTGATTCTAGAAGTTTGTATTCTAAGGAGAGTGACAACGGCGAAGCTTTGAGTATACCTCCTACTTCTGAATTAATTTAAATTGCAATGACGCATAATCCGAGCGTGACATTCGAACGCCGTAAGCTGTAGTCGCGGCAACGTGGCCGCCAGAGTTCAAATATGAATGACTGGGTAACTTTTGAGTAAGGGTGCACCCGCCATTACATACCTTATATAACCTATTTTTGCATTCTGATGTCACCTGTTGATCTCACAAAGGTTCGGCCAGCAACAAACAGTAATAAACATAAACTCGTCGGCGGTACGGTATCTCTGCCTTTGTTGTACATCCTTATTTACACGCCTATTCTCAGCTCTGTTTCTCAGAGTCTTCAGAAAATTTAGCCTTCATAATCTGAACATATTCATTTTTCATCGGTAATTAATTCTTACGTTTTCTGTCATACAGCAAGACCCGAGGTATTCGATAGAGTAGCCAAACATTTGCTTCGGTTGTTGGTTTATTGCACGCGGTTGCTATTAAAACAAAGGAGACTCTACCAATTTCTTCAATAACTATTGATTCTGATTCCCGTTAACGCCATTTTCTAAAGTTATTTTCAGAGGTCGGCATCTCCGATTATGCTACGATGGCAATATCGACAGTACGATGGCCATCGCCATCGTTTTTACTATGGCGATGGCAATACCATGGCTTGACCGGCATCGGAACCAAAAATCGGCACTCGGCGATGACCTACGATCGGCAATCAGCGTGGCCTGCGCGTTATCAGGCCGCCCCCATTGTCCGGCCACCGGACGCCTCTTTGTTTGTATGAGCTGGCTTTGGTTTTGGGGCTCTGGGTAGCCGCTGAGTTGGAGGAAATGCCACTCTAAAGAGTGGACAAGACCTTTTGGTCCAACGGCATCCCTGAGAGGAGATGAACAGGCTGGTGCCATAACTGGGTACTCAGTCTTCCGCAGCCTGCTCCTCTCTTTCTTCCATCAGGTAGTACCACCTGATGCTCTTTTCCTTTCTTTTCATCTTTTCGGTCAAAGCCTGTACTGGTGATGGCAGGGTCTGGGGCGCGTAGATAGCTGGCCGCTTTCGTAGCTATCGTTACTGTCGATTTGTTTTTGCTTTATTATGCTTTACACTATCTTCTTAGTTTATG
>LQNS02278094.1:24495840-24505928 GCA_001587735.2 Parhyale hawaiensis
CTTGTACCGCAGCATCCCCAACTGGAGATTGATGACACTTTACTTCAGGAGTCTAGCTCCTTGGAGATTCTTGGTGTTGTCTTTGATGAGAAGCTTACTTTTGAGCCGCATATTAGAAGGTTAGTGTCACGTGCTTCCACTAAGACTGGGCTACTGCTGCGTAAGGTGAATTCCGTATTTGGTGATAGTTAGGTTGCCCGCAGATGTTTTTATGCGTTTTTGCTGCCTGTGTTGGAGTATTGCTCACCAGTCTGGGCTTCAGCTGCTGACACTCACTTGCGTCTGTTAGACTGACTTGTTAGTTAAGCCAGCAGCCTGTGCGCTGATAATTATCTAGTGAACCTGTCCCACAGGAGAAGAGTAGCAGAGCTATGCATGTTTTATAAGGTGTAAAATAATGAGAGACATTGGTTGTATTCTTCTCTCCCTGCCCTCAAGGTTGCGAGAGCGACTCGGGCTGCGTGCGGAGCGCAGTCCTTCACTTTGGATGCTGTCAGATGTCGAACTAAGCAGCTCTGTCGGTGCTTCGTGCCCTGGTTGGCTAAGGTTTGGAATTTGTTACCGGCATCGACCTTTGGTCGTATTGGCTTGCAGGCTTTTAAGTCAGCTGTGAATTGTTTTTTGCTGGATTTCCTCTAGCAGCGTTTTGGGATTCTCGGTGTTGCAAGATGCTTCATTTGGGTTGTATTACCCGTCCGTGGGAGCTCAGGCGTGAAGTTTTAATAATAATAATGCAACGGAGTGCTTAGAGAAGCTGTATATATGTATCTGTATTGAGTGAACTTCACCGTTGGAAAAGAAAGAATTTTTTCCTACCTATTCTTAAGAGCGTGACACCGAACATATAAATAAATCTATAAAGACACGACGGTCATTTTTAGTGTTAGATCGTACTGTTACTTCAAAAAAGCTCCAGAACCCCTCGCTCCGTACTGTATCCTGGCTACGAATTTTGTCATGAGACCCTTGTAGGAAATGCATGTTATACTCGTATTGCTTCCGAGACCTATACCATAGACTAAGGAAGACACAGACGAGTAGTTCTTTAGTATTTTTGCAAGAAAATTTTTTCTGCATAATGACGTCACAGCCATCATTTCGTTGATTTCATCATAAGTTAGTATACAGGATACGAGTTTCATCTAACTACATAGCTCCAGCCGCTCGAAATTCCGCCAATGCTTAATGACTAGAAAACTATGAACCGAGATGGTTTTTAAAATGAAATTATCCTGAGAATCATTCCACTTTCTAAGACGCTAAGAACATGCAGTACAATTCCCCGATTTAATTTGTGACTTGTTCGTTGATATTTTCTAATTCTGCGCAGTCTAAATATTTTCTCGTTATACGAAACTGTTCATGGCATAACGCTGTCTGAACGATAATGTCACAAAAATTTCGCGGTAGAGTTGAGCTGCGCATAAAAGCTGTGCGTCGCGTTTTCATAATACTGGGAACGCATATGCATTTATACTCCAAACTGGTCGCTCAGAAGTGTAACACACTTGCCGTTGCGATACATACGTAAAATGAGTAGCATTGATACCGTAGCATAAATGGCATCCGAGTCTCGCATCCCTGTGTGGCCATTTTATCAAGGCAGTTTGGTCGTGGTCAAATTCTTCTATAACGGTGCCAATGCTGGGTATTTCTGAGATTTCTTTATATACAGGTAGTGGACGGTCCTAATATATGGGCCGAGCAAAATCTTAGAAATACCCATAGCATTAACAACGCTATACAGGATTTGATCACGACCGAACTGCCTTGATAAAATTGTCAGACTACAGCGTGTCCCCAGCATTAGTCTGTGCCTGTACTTCTTCCGAGCTCCGAGATGAGAACCCCAGTGCAGTATATAATTATTATATGTGAAAATCGGTAAGCATGATACGAGTAAAATGAACTTCAGATCTTCACTTCGAAACTGGCTGAAATTTTTTTTAGATGTGAAAAAATGACAGCAACGGTTGTACTCCTTTCTAGTAAAAGCAGGGTCTCTTGTAAGTTGAATTTCCCCCTATCTAATACTGAAAAGCGTAACGTGCAGACAGGGATGGAGCCTCAAGCAAAATGTTATTAACGACAGTAAAATCACTGCTGCGTGCATGCATCAACTATCAAGTGCGGAACGAGTTCTGGCACTAGTATATTCCGTATAACGGTGCGTAAAAGCCTTTGTAAAGCTTGCTTTCTTTCCCTGTTATTTCACTCACCCGAGCTGGCTACACAAACTGCATACCTAAGTAACAGATTTTACTGACGACTAGAAGAGATCACCAAGCGTCCATTTGAGCTCTTGTTGATTTAGCTTTGGTACTCGAATGCGGCAAGTCGTGCGTCAGCAGCAACATGAAAATTAACTATTAAATCAATAATCAGCAAGGAAATTTTCTCGTTGGATTTACGCTGACCATCAAAGCATTTGGCTGAAGAAGGTTTTGTCAAGCACATGGACCGCAATCCGGGTGTCCTGTAAACATTATTACCTTCAAGATGAAATAATATCCGCTACGCCAGCAACCTCTGTTTACCTATACGTTTAAATTGACGAGCAGTTACCATATTACAATATCTAGTCGCTGCAGAGAAAGCAATCAGAAACGCTGTGATGCAATGCGGTCTAGTATCTAATTATCTTCAGTTCCTATGTCATTTCTCTTGAATAGCATTTGTGACTTTTTCTAGAAACAGATGACCTCCTAGATGTTACCATGAGTGCATACTAAAGAACTGTTATTATTTTTATCTCCGTCAAAAAGGTTATATTTTGTGGCCGAGTTCGTCTATCTGTAGCTACGATAACTCAAAAAGTTAAAAACGAGTCATCGTTATCTTTCAAGGGAGTTTTAAGTACGTTAGGAGGAACCTATGATAAACTTTTGGTGAAGATCCGTGGAACCATTTGTTTGTTTGTTTGTTTGTTTGTTTGCTTGTTTGTTTGTTTGTCTACCCGTTTCTATTGATAACATAACCAGCAGTTATGAAGGAATCTCCCTGAAATTTAGGAATGTTACGAAGAGTAAATGAGAAAATTTTGTGTTGATGTGTTCGTCCCTTTGTATCTTTGTCTCCATGTTTTCTTTTTATGTTTGTCACTAACATAATCCAAAACAATATGAACTGATCTCCACATCCGAGCGGTAGCTTTGATGGGCCCGGGCAATACTCCTGCTAATTTTGTAGCATATAAGCTGCTCAAGGCTAACGAGATTTTTAAATACTTCACCTTGCTCAAATTGTACTCTGTCACTAATTTAGACCAACATTTGTATTTCTATGAGAAAATTGTTCAAAATCAGTCAAATCATGAACACCAAACCAGATTCCAAACCCACCAATACCTGACAGCGCCTTTCGCTTCCAAATGAAGATGCCAGCGTTCGTTCCTTTGTAAAGCCATTCCACTCTGGAATAGTTTGCCCTTTGACCTACGAACTGTATCCAGCTACTATAATTTTAATGTCAGGTCAAACTCAAACCCTTTTTGTTGAATTCTCGTTGACGACCTAGACACGTGTCTTCACTTCTTTCAGTTTTTTCCTACTATTGTCTTTCATTTTTTTTTTCCTATCGGAGAGCATGGGAGGGGTCGTGGGTTGGTGGGATAGTTCACTCGTCCTGAGTTGGGGGAGGGGGGGCGGTGCTCCTGGGGAATGCTGCGGTGAGGATGACCTTGGTTTCGGCTGGGCCTTCGGAGCGTCTGTCTTTCGTGTCCGCTCTTCTTCCTTCCAGTTCCATCCTCTTCCCGGTCCCGTTCTGCTTCGTTTTTCCTTTCTTCGTCCCCTGCATGTTGTTATCGTGCGGTACGCCAATACCTCTGCAGCTGACACGCCACTGTCTTAGGTTCTCGTACGTGTTGGTCCTGTGTTGAGGCGCCCTCGTGCGTGGCCCCTTTGTCCGCCGACGTTTACTGTGGGTCCCCGTTCGTTCCCTCCTCTGTTATGTCGCGGTTTGCGGTGGAGACAGAGGCTTAGGCTGTTCACTGTAGTAGTAATATTTCAATTTGTAGCCAAATGTAGCATACTGTGCTTCCATTGCCTGACGTTTTAAAGTTAGGTTTGTTTCATGTTGTTCGATTAGATGGCAGCTCCCCACGGGCTTGACGACAATTATCTATAAATTTATGCTATACTAATGTTCTTTTACCAGGTGTATCAATTTCTTTTGCGTTTTTTGTCTCAATAAACTGTTATTATTATTATTATTATTATTATTATTATTATTAAATTTGCGACGATTGCTATAAGTATTAAAATGCACAATTTGATTACCAAATTTTGATTATGATCCAATTTTGCGTTTGTGTATTTGACAATATATGGAATTATGTCTTATTGTTTGTCAGAACACAAGTTAAAAGTTATGGACGGATGTTCAAGGAAATTACAGGATATGTTAGGAACGCCAGGGGGCGTAAATACCCAAATTTTTGTGGCGATCAAGAAACAATCCTGGTTTCAGGCCCAGTTTGAATTCTTCATTAATAATGCCTTGCTCGGCAAAAGTTTACCTTCTGAGAGTGCTTCGCTGGTTGTTAGTATTGTTCTGAATATCAGAAGAGATGGGCACAGGTAACTTTTCCTGAAAGAGCAAAGCGCAAAAGGTCAGTTTTTTTTTTTTCAATGAGTCGGTAAAGCGCAGAAATGCAAAACTTTTGAAAAAGACGGAGCAAATTTCTAGCGCATGAAACCAAGACCGTGAGCCTTGTCTACATACTGAAAGAAACTTATGCTAAACTTACATACACTGTATTGAACTAAAGCTAATATCGTAAAACAAGTATAAGGTGTCGACAAATTTTATAAAAAATCTTAACGTTTCGGGAAACTAATTCCCATCTTCAAAAGTTTTAAAACTGACAAAGGATGAACAGCAATAAGAATATTTAACTTTCCAAGACCTAAAATTGTATGTTTGCATGCGGAGACCTAAAAAAGAAATGACTGCAGTGCGCAACGAGGGTCCCTATATAAGCGTCGGTCGGTATGGGAAGCGGGCAAGTCCAGTCAGAGGCAAAAGCGTCAGCCATGGATCGCGACGAGAGGTACAGCTGAAGTCATTATGTCAAGGCTAGGTTTCATTGTATGGATATATAGTGATTCTAGAGTTGTGAGTTCTATTGGATTAGAATAAGCTATGATAGAGAGAGATGGGAATTAGTTTCCCGAAACGTTAAGATTTTTTATGAAATTTGTCGACACCTTATACTTGTTTTACATACAGTGTATAAATGATTAAATGTGGACAGTGTATTTAATCTATTTAGTCATATATAGGATCATAATATAACTAGTTACAGTACACATAATCGACAATTTCAAATTTATTATGTAAAAAGTAAGTTGAAGTAAAGTCATTTATTTTACTAATTATTGCCCATCGCCAATGGTCATGCTTATTATCTTCATCCAAATAATTTAATAGACACCATCGCGTGTTTGTATATTTATTCGTTTATTACTGTATTTCTAAATGTATAACTTTCGTGTCTCTCTATTAACAGAATTGAGATGAAAAAACAGCCACGTTAGAGATTTTGACAATTCTGTTGCGTTTTCATGGAACTTAAACGGCGCAAATTAGACCAGATTGAAGAATATGGCCACGTTGGAGATCCCTGTGCTTAAATTTGATTGTACTTTTCCTTTTCCAAGGGTGAAATCGTAACAGTGAAGATATTTATAGCTCATCTTAGCGCTCGTGAAGTCTGATTTCTACTCTTTCCCTACATCGAAACTTTACTTATTCTCAGTTCAATTAAGACGTGCATATTAAGAATATGATCAATGAAACATAGAAAGGAAGTGAGTTATCCTAGTGCAATAGATGCAGCAGTTATTTTTTCCAACTTGCCTCCTTCCTTTGATGAAAACATTTTCCCTCTTAAGCGTAAACATTTCGGTCTGCTGCAGTTGTAGAATTGGGTACACAGGATAAGGGGCAAAAATTTAAATAAAACTATTCTTTACTGCTTGCTAACAAAACTTATATTTTTTGCTTGTCAACTCA
This sequence comes from Parhyale hawaiensis, assembly GCA_001587735.2. Classification (NCBI taxonomy): domain Eukaryota; kingdom Metazoa; phylum Arthropoda; class Malacostraca; order Amphipoda; family Hyalidae; genus Parhyale; species Parhyale hawaiensis. The sequence goes on from LQNS02278094.1 coordinate 24,501,856, forward strand.
CGTAAGGAAGGGAGGAATGCGTTGCCCAGTTAATTAAACTGAAACAAAGAGCACTTATCTTTTATGACTATTTGGGTGAGCTGCTGTTGTGCATCCTTCTTAAGCATATTTGCAACGAAGGTATGATCAATGAAGAAGTGCCGTCACCAATTCCTTCCTGTCGTTTTTGCCGGTAGTATCGGTACTCTGGTGTACTTCGTCATCAATATGAAAGTTCCGTTAGCATTAGGCCCTAGTCATACGCATCAAGCATGATCTTACGATAAGGTTACAGAGTATCCAAACCTAATTTGCATATATAACTGATAAATCAATGTATGGAACACTACAGGGTAAAATACTGTTAAGAAAGTAGCACTATGAGGCATTGAATGGGAAACAAATCACAGAAACAGCAGCAGACCCGATACTATTTTATATACGTTCATAGTCTGGTCATTAATTGTTTGCTATTTGAAAGCTGGATTCTCTCAAGCAACTTTTCTTGTCGCCACAGCCTGTCGGACAACAAACGATGCCGCTACTCCCACGACTGTCATACCCAGGAAGTAATGCATGCAACGGGAGGACTCAATAGGACTAAAATAAAACTTAGCCGTGACAGCACGTAGCAAATTTACATCACATCGACGAGTCGAAGTGTTTGAGTGTGGGACCTCAGGCTATCGTAGGCTGTTTTCTTAAACACTTCACCGTATTTTTTCGATTTATTTCATTCAGTCTCCGCTCAAGACTGGCCAGCTTCTTGAGCTGCAAAATACCGAAAAATGTTGTCGTCAAAAACAGAAAGTTCGAGCAGTAGGCAAGTGTTATTGTGGTTTCTCTCGAGTACAGAATTGGCTATAATGGTGCATATATTTGTTGGTAAGGAATGAATATGTTCTGTGAAGAGCACTGGAAACTGAATATGAAGTGTAAATAAGGCTTCAAGAAGTTAAATCAGGTCGCCAAAAGTGAACAAATTCGACACTAGCGTGCTGTGACAGTTTCCACCGCATGCCCTGCAATTTTCTATAGATAATTGCTAAATTAGTAGGAATTATCCTAATTTATCTATACGCTAGATGTGAATTTCGCAATTTAAGATGATTTTCTGGTTAAATTAATCAAAGTACCCCCAGGCTGCTCAGCCATGGATTCGTCGTCGTCACTTTTTGGTGCTAATTTCTCGTGAGTCCTCCCGTTACGCTCCTTGCATCCTGGTCATACCATAGGTATAGATGATGGGACGGCAGAATACGACGGGTTGTATGTTTGACGGCGTCTACTCGAACTCCGGGGGAGATTCCTTCAACCTATGTACCGTCCGTATTAATTGTTTTTGACGTACATAGGATAGGACCATAAAACGCTGTTCTTTCTGAATATAAACTCTGCGTTAGTCTCGAATAATAAAAGAGCAACAAAAATATACCAAATATCTGACAAATTTACAGCAAAACACGTATTGTGCCACAGCCCTGATATCGCAGCTTTCAACGTAGGTGAATATTTTACGAATAGTACGCAGGTATGAGTCAGTCGACTTCATTTTCAGTGAAATCAAATCAAAATCATGTATTTCTCCCCGTAGGAAGGTATTCATACAATAGTTCTATTACAATACATGTTCAGTACACTAGTGTAAAACAATAAGCAAGGAGACTTACTCGCTAGGTTAAGAATTGACTGTACAACTCTACTTCACAACCTACTGTTCGTACAAGAAAAAAAAAGAAAGAATATTTATTTCTTCTCATACGAATTTTTTTTCATAAAATAATTCTATATAAAATACTTGCTGAGAAGACTAGATTAAAACATCTCAATGAGCCTTACAGATTAGGGAGCAGAATTATAACACTGTTCTACTTCACGACCTAGATTCTGTACAACGTCCTATGATAGCACTAGGTTCACAGTTCACAGACAGGTTTATTGTGAATCACCTAACACATCATGTTAACTTCGAGGCTAAAAATAGGTGACATTAAGAAAACATGAAATTATAAATATAATAAAGAAGAAAAGAGAAGCCAGAAAAAAAGTAGAAGCTAACATACAGCTGTAAAAGATTTTTAGGGGTGCCAGGTGTGGATAAGGTGGGCAACCCTTGTTCTCAAGCAAACGAATAAAAGTATATAGTGAAGCTGATGCTAATTTTCGGCATTATAAGTGAAATTATAACTCATGTAGTATCAGAATAAAATGGTGATAAGCCTCTACGTACGAAAATCACTAGTGTGAACTTGCCTTTTTTTAGAGAGAATAGTCACATTATTTCACAAGGTCCACAGTGCAAGGTCACGTTCCTGCATTAATACTACCTTCTTCAAGGCGGTCATATGAGTTGGTCGGTGTTTGTGCCTGTCTGTACCGCTGCTAGCAACGTAACTATAAAAGTTGTGGCGGATCTTTATCAATCAACTTACAGGAACTGTTAATATTATCGGTGGAGAAAACAGTTCAATTTTGGTGACGATCGAGCCGTCAGACTGTATGCTTGTTCGTGTATCTGTCCTTCCTTCTGTTAGCATCGCTTGCTTCTATCGCTACGGTGCAAGTTTGCACTCCTCTCTCAGTGCAGCTTTAGTTAGCAATGTTTATAAAAATGCGAATGTGTTCAGTACGTGGAGTCATTGCTAGAGTAGACGCAAAACGTGTATGCACACTAACAGTGTGACGTCAACCTCCTGGCTACTGCACCAGCTGGTTGCAAGCCACACTAGTAGCGAACACGTATGATCATAATATGTCATACAAATGCAGTTTTTTCTACAGATTGTAAATTATTTCTTTGTCTACATTAAACTATTACTATTGATACGTAAATACATGCATTGTGTAACTCATGTATTCTTATCACTCGCGAATGAAGTAAGAGAGGTGATAATGTTTTCGTTGAAGATTTAAATTTGTATAGATATAATATATATTTGTCTGTCCACCCAAAAAGAGGGCCAAGGAGTTGAGCAATGATCATAATTTTTGTAGGGAGTCAGATGGGTTGACCTAGATGGGAAAAAATGGTAAATACCAGAAAAAGCTGGCCATCAAAGATGACGGCGATGAATATTGCTATCTGTCCTCCCTAAAAGGGGCAGAAGGAGTTGAGTCATGAGAATAATTTTTTTAACAGTCAAGTGGGATGACTGAGATATGATAAATGCCAAAAATTTTGAGTTAGTTGGCCATTAAAAATTACGGCGTTGCAATTTGCCTCTCCACGCAAAAAGAAGGAGAAGGAGTTGAGCAATGTTCACAATTTTTGAAGGGAGTCAGGAGGGTTGACCTAGATGTGAAAAATGATAAGTCTTTAGAGTTAGCTGGCCATCAAATGAAATTTTCTTCCACAGCGGGTGATAGTCTTACGCTCTTGGGGGTCCTAGTAGTACGCAGTAGTTGTGTATCATTAATATCATGATGATCATTTAGGGTTGTGACTTAGTAAAATATGCGCGCATAGTGTGTCCAACTATATGATTGACTTTGACTTTGATTTTCATAGTTTATACTAGTAAAGTCTATGCATAGGCATCATATTTTACGTAAGAGATCAAAATTCAACCATGCAGTTGGACGGAATATGCGCGTGTATTTTTGCAAAGTCACAATCCTAAATTGTTCTTACAACACTATACAGTTGCCATACAGTACATCTTCATGGAATTGTGAAATTCATTTTGTAACTTTTTTTGCAAGATTACGCAGCGTGTGGCAAGCGATTCATGTTGAAACAGTCAAAAAATGGATTGGTTGCTCATGTACACCCCCCTCCCCCATAAAAAAAAATAAATGCGGAGCTCTAGAGCTAACGCTAAACGTAAATATCTATCTATATATCTATCTATCTATCTATATTATACTAAAAGTCTGTGAACCGGTCTTGCTTGTTTACTTGTGTCTTGTGATCTTGTTTGACACATCTTCTTCACTTTTAGATAGGGAAGAAAGTCGATGGATCTACTCACTCCTCTACCCTATCCATTCTATGGGGCATGGATTAGCTCTTTAATTCGATTGTATCTGTGACACGCACGTGGAACCTGCCCCTTGGTTGCAAGAACGGGCACGATAATTTAAAAGTTGCTCTG
>LQNS02278094.1:24519014-24539693 GCA_001587735.2 Parhyale hawaiensis
ATATGCAGAGTAGGTACCACTACTATTAGGCTGAATCTAATGATTGTTCCAGCGACTGTACGCAATCGGACCATTTTCGAGGAATAGACCCAGGCCTGTATTTTAGGAGGCCTTGGCCTGGTCCCCTCAGTCCCACTGTTCTACCCACTTCGCGTTGCACTGGCAAAATATAAACAACATTTTTTTTGCCCACATGAGCACTTTTTTTCAACTTGAAGGGCCTTGGGCGGTAGAAGATATCCTACTAGGAAAGAACTCTTCTAACACAATTTTTTTCCTCCTATTTGGTAACTCTTCTAGACTAGCAACTAAAGGAAATAAAAAAATGTGGAAAAATGCTCCACCCTAATAGAGATGCATCATGTGCTTGTCCCTAAGCCGAGACAGAATAGTGCATTATCTATGACAAATGTGTCAGGAGAAACTTATATGGAACAACATGACACTATTTAATGAAGTTTATTCTAATTATAATAGCGATTCATTATCTCACATAGAAATATATGACTATCGAGGTATCCCTTTGCCTTAGGCTTCGCGCACGCTAAAAGAAGTTTGGCGAGAAGATGGCAGGCATAATGGCAGGAGGGAATCGGGATACATGCTCTTCCTATCGAACCGCGCACACAGAGGGAGACAAAAGATGGCAGGATGGCAGGCAGCAAAGCACCAGGAGCGGCAATCGTCTCCGCAGATGGTTTCACGCGGCAGGATTTTAAGCAGGGCTGCCATTGATGGGGGAATTCCCCTATTTTTGGGGGAAACTAACCTCGGCTGAGGGAATGGAGGGGGGAAATTCGAAATATAGTCGAAATTTGGGGGAATTCAGTCATCGCTAGTTTTCTACATGAAAATAACAATTAATGAGCTTCAAAATAATTTTTCAACAATAATTGAACATACGTAAATGATACATAGATGATGCTAGTCTTGAAGTCGTTTTGATTCCAGAGGCTAGTATAGCAGACTACTCTTGCTTCATATCAGACGAACGCTACGAGTAATAGACACGCGTGGTGTAATTTGAGTTCAATTAAAAATCGTCAGGTCATGGACCACACGATACCTTGACTATCCACCGAAGTTTGCTAGTGAGGCTGATGTAAAATAGATTAAACTTCGATAAAATATTTTTTCAGTCAATAGAACCACCTCAAACAAAAGGTTAACGGTTCTCGGTGATGCAAGAAGCACAAAAAAAAAATTGGCTAAAATGTACTTTGCAGCTTACCATTGGCCAGTGTTCAGTGATCAAGTGAGCATGTTCCTTTCAATAGATATGTTTTTTGCCTCTCCAAGACTCCAAGAACAGCTCTTTTTTCTCTTGAAGTGAGTACATTGAAATGGAACAAAATTTAATTTTTACTGAAGATTGATCAATTTGCCGTCAGTATCATTTGCGAGGAGTGGACAGGCAAGGTATTGTGTGGTTGTGGTTTGGGCTATCATAAATTTCAGCTGCTCACAAGAAACCTCACTTGTTGGCCACGCTCGTCTGCTTATGTAGAACGAATATTCTCTCAAGTCAGTAGCAAAACGAGAAACACTAATTCTTTGCTGGCCGAAACAGTTGCTGATGGAATTTTAGTAAAGCAAGCTGCTTCAAAAAATTAGCACCGACTGTACATTGTGCAAATTGGAAGCCGAGCAAGGCTTCAAGGAGAAAGTTAAAAATGCCATAGTCCGTGAAATCTACATAAAGTAGGCTACGTAAACGGCAGAAACGAGAAAAATGGTGACAATAGAAGTAGAGGAGGCACAGCAAGAAGATAATAATGACTAAACATTGCCAAGTAAAACTCATTTTTATATTTATTGGTTCATTTATAATTACTTTTAATATTTAGGTGAAATTTGGTGAAAATGGGGATTTTTAGCTGATAAATGGGGGAAAGTATAAAATCTCAGTGGCAGCCCTGATGGCTTCATAGGCTAAACGAACCAAACGCCGTTCGAGGTGGTTGCGCGCCCCTCCCTGCCATGGCCATAAGGGACTTCGGGCTAGACGTCTCCCTGTACCTCTAAATCAAACATTTGCCGGAATGGATCAATAAAATACATTCTATCTTCTTCCAAAAAATCCTTCACAGAAAATACCATGTTCTTGATCGGTGTTATGCATAAAATTTACTATTTTCTTCATGAAAAGAGAATAAAAGAAACGATTAGTGTTTTATATTTGAATGTTTTCTATTAAACTGCTGTTAATGGTAATTACTTAATCGCAGGTTGAGATTAACTACTACCTAAAATAGAAAAAAGGGACTCTATTGGTTTGTTAACATTGTAACACAGCTTGCACATTTAATTACCTCCGCAATGAGGTTATGTTTTCGTCGGGTTTGTCTTTCTATCTGTCTGTTATTCTGTTGGTCATTCTGTCTGTCGGTCATCATAATAACTCAAAAAGTTATGGACAGATTTGGATGAAATTTACAGGGATTGTTAGGTATTTTATGAGGAACGGATGATTAACTTTTGGTGTAGTTCCGTCCATCCGTTTCTTTGTTTGCCTCATTTTTCTCAATGCCATAACTCAAAAAGTTATGAACGGATTTTTATGAAAGTTTCATGAGTTGTTAGGAATACCATAAAGACTAAATGACCAAATTTTTGTGATGATCTGTGAGTGAGTTCGTCACTGTTTTTAATTTTATGCTTGTTAGCACCATAACAAAAAAAAATTGTGAAGGGATCTTTAAGAAATTTATAAGAGTTGTTAGTAATTTTGATCGGTTGGTTGGTTCGTTTGTGTATTTTACTAATGTTTCTCAGAATTTTTGTTAACAGCGTGACTCCAAAAATTATGAACGGATGTTCAAAGAAAAATTAGTGAAGCTGTTGACACTGTTAAAGGGCACAAATGATTAGATTTTGGTGCTGATACAGAGAAAATCATGGTATCGAAACCAATTTTAATTTTTCGTAGTCGTTGCCCTGCTTGGTGGAGGTATACGCTCTCAGAGTACTCTAGTTCAATTTAAGGTGAAGTTCCTTACTGGACTTGATATTTGATATGTTGCGGTTTCAACTTTTAATTACGAGTTGGCAACCTTGATTAATTGTAAGTCTTCACCAACTGCGATTTGAAACCCTGGATCGGCCACATATAAATTATGGTCATGACAAGCGCTAGGCAAAAAAACGAGTATCGTCGTCTTTTCATTCGAGTGTGTCGGTGTACCCTTTAAAAATTTCACACACTTGCAAAGAATTTTGAGTTATAAATCCTCCAGTTACAATGATATGTCCGAAAGTTAACTAACGAGACTTGCGGAGTAAAGTGAACTGATGGTAAACATTTTTACACCATTTTTTGACAACCTCTAAGCTAGCTTCATTGACAAGAATTCAACATAACGTTCGAACGAAAAGATGACGATACTCGTTCATTTGACAAGCGTGTGTCATCGCCATTAAGAATATTTCAAGTCGCAGTTTTGTAAATAATGCTCTTTTTCTCGTCTCACCCATCATTTACTAGCAGGCTTTCTACAATCCAATATTGCTCCATGATTCTATTCAAATCAGAAAATACGTTTGTAGTCATGGTGCTAGACATGGTCTGAGCGACGTGGGTTATACAGTATACTTGAAATTTTCTAACATTAATAAATGCCTCCATTATGTAATCTACGTACATAAATGGGATAAACAAACGAAAGAAATATAACTACCACTATAACATTATGAACTGCGCAAAGACAACTAAAGAGATGTCTTTAAAATTTGAAGCATATACTTCAATCTTTAGAATTTCCTATTGTTATCTATACGCTGAATTTGTTAATTTCTTGGAGAATTTTTTCGTAGAATATTCTGATTTCTACGCATGCGGCTGGAGGATTTTCATCTCTAAAAGAGTAGGCAATAGTATATTCATTGGTTATACGTTCGGGCCACTGCCTGCGATACTGCCGTGACTTCACACTCTGGTGTGCGGGCCTCCTTCCTTTCACTCCTGACTGCCTGCCATCCTGCGTTTGGTGTGCGCGTAGCCTAAGTGTAAAACTCTGACGATCTGATACTGCGCAGAGCAGGAGAAAGTGTCTCCGCTGCGAAGGAATGAATCTAATTTTTCTCTCAGGGCTGGTTTCTCCTGTACTTCACCACCTGATCTTCCTACAATTAATGCAAAAGGAATACCTCATTAGGTCTATTTACTGTGCCTTTGCAACATAATACATGACGATTATTTTATTATCATTATAGCAGAGTTAGTTGAAGTGTGCCATGATGATGCTCTTAACACATTGATGATGTTCTCTTGTGACTCAGTTTAGTGACAACCCGATGATGCATATAACTATGCATCAAAAACGCTCAAGTTTCTCTCAGTCTACTCTTATGTCACAAAAAGTGGGACAGTTGTAACAGTTCCGCATAAGGCATGGTCCTTCAGTAAAATAATGAGAGCATGAGCTACGGATGTATATACTGTATTTCATCAATAATAAAGTTAAAGAATCATTGATGATAATAATAGAAGGTGTTTGTCGGAAATGTTCATAACATGTTGTAAATAACGTTGCAATTGATGATAATGAAAGTGCTGAGTGCCTTGTCGATAATTGGTGACAAGATTATTGCATTTCACTGAAGTTTCAAAATGTAACTTCACACGTCAGATTTCTTGAAGCCATCCATGCAAAAACTAAAACAAACTGTAAAAGTAGGACAGCAGTTTCACCATACGTTGTAGAGGATTGCAGACCTTCAAGATCTAACACTACTCTCTAGATAATCTTATTTGCATACTCGCAATAACTGTCAGCCATGGACGATGAAGAAATACTTTCGTCGCTATTATCACATTTTTTTGCTTGCAAATTTGACTAGAAATCGTTATGCATTTGCTCATTAATAACTTTATTTGCTCATTTAAGTAATGTCTGACCTCTTACCTGCAAACTTTCATGTCTCTGCGCTCTGGAGTAAATATAGGAAGTAAAGGAGTAAGTGTGAGAATTAAATATAGAATTCCAGCACAACGCTGGCAGCTAATCAAGAAATTATGCAAAGACTGCAAAAAGTTTCGTTTACTTTACTGACTAAAGACACAACCTAATGCAGTACATACATGCGAGTACGCCGGTTTTATGCAGAAAATGTGTAGGAGAAAAGCTCAAAAGTATCCAAAACACCACTTCATTATCTCTGTATTACTCTTAGTTTATTTACGTGCTCGAGACCACGTGAAATAGAACAGCGATATTTTACTGTGGAACATGAGCTAACAGGTATTAATATCAGAATTTCTTACCACTTCGTTAGTACGATAACATCGTTTTCCCTCATACCCTTGAGGTAAAAATATTATTACAGCTGTAGAACACGCTCAGCATTAGGTGTAATTAGTACGCCCTTCCTCTCTTCTCTCGCAACAACGCGAGCTGGGGAGCCTTTACCATGCGAGTCGCTCAGCTGGCTTGTGCGTATAATTCTTATCGGTTCTGTAGGTGGGCGAGCTTGTTGCTTCCTGGCAGTTCTGCTGGACCGCTAGTCACTTCCGTTACTGTCAGAATATACATGTATGGGCTTCACTCACTTGAGCACTGTCCCGAGTGCCTTCTCGGCAGGAGATATTGCAGCTTTTCAGCACTTCCTGCTAAGAAAGTTAGTTTGTTAAGTTAGGTAGGCTCTCTATACTTCCCCAGCAGCTCCGCGAGGAGGACCGCCCAATGATGGGAAGCGACGCATCCCATTTAGACTCGAAGGGACTTATTCGATCGCACAAATGTATCTTTCCCGTGTCTCCTGCTCTTGTAGTAGAGGCAATACCAATAGCATTTAGAACGGGGCGAATTGGTGTCCCATCATTTAGGCAAAGTTCACAAAATTGGTACACCAGTTCGATTGCTTCGTAAAATGCAGTACCTCGAGCATATTCCAGAAACAATATTAGCTATGTGTAGAGTATATAACTTAGGACTCGCATATCCTGTGACCTCGTCTTGTCATCTAACAAATGAATTTTGTTCTATTTAAATCCTTTACCTCGTGACCAACCAACAAGCTAACCAACGGAACTAGGTAGAAAGCAACCAACAAGCTAACCAACGGAACTAGGTAGAAAGCAACCAACAAGCTAACCAACGGAACTAGGTAGAAAGCAACCAACAAGCTAACCAACGGAACTAGGTAGAAAACAAACAACAAGCTCCGTGTAGTTATGAGAGTTATTAGTGGTATAGTTGTAGTACCTAGTGCCTCTTTATGCCTACTTTTGACGTGAGCCGTTATTTAAAAAAAATTTTACACATATATACCAAGCTATAAATGAGCAGACACAATTAAGTTAGCAGTGGAACAACAAGCTAGCTCTGCACTCTTCTCATCACTTCGGTAGTGATGTCAGGCCATTATGAAATTCACGTTTTTCACAGAAAATGCTTGTTATTGATCACGGTAAATCTGCACATGTTTAACATCAGGCTATAACTAAAAATAAAAACTCTTCTTGAGGCTCCTACAATCACTGTTCAGATTTTGAGAGACAGTGATAATGAACTAGTTAAAAAATACAGTGGTACACTCAAAGTCTAATAATATTTTTATTATTATAATTATCACCATCTTTATTAAGATACACTAGACTGGCGACGTGAGAACGGGGGACATGTCCCCTGTTCTCCCTTAACACGAAATGATAAGCTCCACAGCATGCTTCTTCCCCCTACAATCGTAAAACATTTTCTTTTGTGACCACCCTACATGGAGCAAATCTTGAAGTTGTAGTGTAGTACTGTATATACTTACTGCTCATTAAATTTGACTACAGCTTTCTACTGGTCATTCAGTAAGACGTCTTCTACTGCTACTGCAGATAGCGCTGCATGCAGTCTACATTACTAGATTTTCTTTATTTTGGAGGGGTCTTCTTTTCAGGAGTGTCTTCTGCTTTCATTGGCGCTGTTCAACAAGTTCTGCAGTAATAAAAAATGATACCAGAATGAATGCAGACTGATGGTTCGTGAGCATGGAGTAAATTGGAGTTGGTATACTGCACCATGCCAGCACCTTTGCAAGGGATATGATGAGTTACGCTGAGATGTCAGAAACTTTCCAGCATGAGTTTGTGAATGAGCTATATGATGATATCTTACATAGAGCCCTACAGCACCGCCCCCTCCTCCGTCGCCTAAACCCCCCCCATTTCAGTTGCCGCGAACGACCTTTTCCATGACCACTGCCGAGAGGGCCAACCAACAAAAAATATGCTTTCTCCACTACTAGACGCTACGATAACACGAAATATCTAGCAGAAAGTTCATTTTTCTTTCAGGAGAACAGCCCGTGTGAGATAGATATATATATATATATATATACGTACGGAACGCTAACCTCTCAATTAACTGACGTACTAACCCGAAATATCTCGTGGTTCATTTTCGAAAAGTTTTAGTCTCCCGCTAGAAAATGTTATTACATTAAAGTGCGCTTAGCAGAGGAAATTACTGCAATTACTGGTATGTTAAATACTCTGCGTGGAAAAGAGCGATATGTAAAGATATTATACGCTTATGATAGCAGTAATTATTCTTTGGTCGTCCGCGGCATGTATAACTTTGTAAATCTCGCATGCAACAGTTAATAGCGAGACTGAACGGTCACCTTGAGTGGCAGGCGCTCAAATAAAAGAATGAGCTCCAGTTTGACCCAAAGCTTTCAAAAATAGCATTCGTCTGATTCCCAAACGAAGGCTGTGCGAAGGTAGGTCAGTCGCCACATAATGTGGAACGCAGGAGGACTCACTCTATTTTCGTCCCCCACGAACCATGAATTTTCCCTGATATATCTCCGTATGGAACGCGAGCAACTCAGCTTCTTAAGTAATAACAGTCTTGTTCATGCATAAGATAGATTCTTGCAACGAACGTTACAAGATATAGAGTCGGTTAACCCTATAAAACACTATCGTTATTCAGGATCCCCGATGCCGTTAGTACATTATGCTATAAGTCAGTTAAGTAACGGTTTTGTCTTATTTAGGATTAAAGGTATAATAAAAACGAGGAAAGTGAGCAGCTGAAAGCGCACAGCAGCAGCGCCCACCGCGCCACAGGCTGTGGCTCACAGCCCTATAAGTGAGCCACACGAACCAGGAAACTGTCCAGAGAAAACATCAGCTGACGTGGTCGGGGAGTCCAGCTACCAAGTGACCGCCACACAACCCAGTTCGTACAGTGGCTGTCGTGAGGTCTGGACGCGTTTAGCGACGCGTTTTAAGCCTTTGTATCATTAATTTCGCGTATTAAGTTTGGAATTTGCCATATTTACCTGTAGATTTCATGTGAATTTGTCTTCGCTTGTAAGACAAATTGCCCAACCACTGATTTCGTTGTAAAGCAGTTATAATAATTGAACCACAGCGTGCTGAACATTTAGATATGGTGGGCTCTGCATCAAAATGAATGCGAAGTCATCATCATTATATAATTATGATGTCTCAGTAAGAAGCCATTTCTTGTCTAAAACATGATCAAGTTTTTCCCTATGTTTGTAAAAGGGCTGAATTTCAAATCAAAGTGAGGTTATTACGATAATTATTTACTGTAATGTTCCAGTTACGAGCAAATTTTCGTCAGAATATCATTATTTATTACAGAATTAAGTCATCACATTGCATTTTAAAGGATATATTTTGCTAATGTGCATCGCAGAGCTATCCTTGCAAGATATCTCACCCGATGATTGATGTTTTACATTGTGCGTGCTTTTGAATATTTGGAATCATACTGCAAGGGTGATATTTGATGAGTTCTGACATCGTTGATGAAATAAAATATGAACTCTCATAAGTAGACTGACAAATCAATTTCCGAAATGGCGGCACTTGTTTTTATCATGAATCAACTGCAAAAAGAACAGTTATTTTTTCCGAATTAAAATATGCAATTAATCAGAAGCGTTCTTTATTTTTTATCGTAAAAAACACATGTGTGTGGCTTAACCATCGGGACACGTTAGCAAACTTTTTCCCCTGTGTGTACAGTACATCCCAATTAAGGCTTATTTTCGGTAGAAAATAACAAAAATGAACTTGCAAAGCGCTTACAAACCTACAGTGAGTTTCACAGGAATTTTTTAGACTCGGAAATCACTTTTCGCCCAAAATTCACAAGATATTATTTACAGCGTGCCAGAATTCCATGAAACATCCTACTAATAAGAACGTTCAATTACACGCTCTCTGAACTGGACATTATTGTAATTTCGCAACGAAGAGGAACTGAAGTTTAAATTCACATGTTTAGCGACCAATATTACAGCACGCATTGTCATTTACTGGCGAACACTATTCCTGCACCGATGTGCTATACCTCAAACGGTGCTGCGGATGCAATAAAAATGATTATCATGTGTTTTTTATTATGTGTGACGTATTTTTTTGCAGATCTAAGTGAATTTTCCAGCATAGGTGACTCCCGCGCAAAGAAGAATGAGGTGTTCATCGGAGTAAGATATTTTCTAAGTGATCTCGTGTCAACAACATGCCTGTGAAGCTCGTCACTCCGTGAGTTTTTGCTCCCGATTTTTACCTAATACATAATATTATAGCCGTGTATGTATATCATGATTATTCTCCGATCAAATTTCTCTAGGATGCAATCATGTACTTTCACTTCGGTGTGTGGGTAATTATATAAAATTAAGTTCATAAGCTCAATAGCGAGGCGACTGATGTTCATCGAAAGAAGCGAAAAACGGCATAATAACCTGAAATACATAGACAGATCTGATCCATTCAGTCACACGGAAATTAATTTGAGCAGAGAAGTATCTAGCTAATCTAACCAAATGTTGATGTGAGCACCAATGATAAAAGTTCTTTGTACTAAGCGTCGAATACATTTATACATCTATAAGCACAGGTAATGGAATTGTCTAGGCCAAAGGTATTTGCTCAACACCACCTACACCATCAATCTAGGTGGCCTTGATTTGATGCAATAATTCGACTACTCTTAGTCAAAAGAAGCACGACTTCTTCGGTCCTCACAGCCAAATGTGACCATACAGTCCTAGTGGCCAAAGGTTTCTCTGTGAGCTGCTTGCAGTCCATTATCTCATTACAGGAATAATGGGCATTTCAGTTTTTCAACCAGACTGATATCGGTGAGAACATGAGCTGAGTATTATTAATCCGTGCAAATGACCGAACGCACAGCGTAAATAATGCACAATAAAGTCTATACGTGGGCAAAATCATTGACGATGTAATTATTCTGAGGTTTCATTTCTACTTCTGTTTCTCTATTAATGATGTTTAGAGTAAATGCTAAAGTACAGACATACCTACTGTATAAGCCCCTCCTCTCGACAGCGCAGAGGCGTGTTGTAATCACCAATTCTGGTTAGCCGATGCTACGCCAGTGACCCCGCCGCACAGAAATTGTGTCACAATCATGACCCAAAAAGTGGTTACGACGATTGCGACACGGGCTATGGGGAAGCAGGCAGTCGCTCAGAAAAACCTATTTCAAATATTGTTACCAAAAGGACAACGAACTGCGAGGATATTCAGGAGCCTACCGTAAGAAAATAAGTTTACTTACTTGGACCTTCCGTCGAGGAAATTGCGTTGCATACAGAATCTCAGAATTTTCAAGCTTACACCGCTCGTCGACAGATGCCGCTCTCTCAACCCCAGTTCGGTTTTCGGACTTAAGGACCGACCGGGGTTTCGTCCCCGGTAAACCCCAACTTTCTTCAGCTACCCCGGCACCGGCCCCGGTTTATCGATACCCACCCCGGCTTTTCTAACTGTGATAACCGGGGGTTTGGCCGGGGCTTTTTTGGGAGGGGGAAAACACTTAACAAGCCATTAAAGCAAGGTTTCTTGAGAAAGCTAAATTTTTTCGGGTAAACTGACTCAATGAGTGACGATTGATCAGTATCATATCAATATACTGTCTGAAACTACTGCCAGTGCAAGAAACCCCCGGCCCCGGCTATTTGGTATTGGTCGCCCAGGCGCCCTCAGAGGTATATTCTGGCGGGCCTTTTCCTTGCCACAATATAATTGGGCCTTACGCACACAAAGTAATCGAGTGTAGCAACTGGCCGCTGCTCCTATTGAGAAGGTTAGCTTTGTAAAGTTATGTATGCTCTCTATATTTCCCTTTCTGGCGAGGTGGGCCGCTGAATGGTTGTAATCGACCCATCCCATGGAACTCCTATCTAGTATTCTGCTTCCGTGTGGAGAGGCACAGAAGTAACCCCCCCCCCCGCACGAATATCCGTTTTTTTCTGTCTTTTCTCTTCTCGTTTTTCGCATTTTTCCCTGCGCCGCACGGCTGAGCGATTTCGTTCGACCGAGCCGTGTGGAGTTGAAAATGATCGCGCCTTATTTCCTGTCACACATGGTGCACCTGACCAAGATTGTTCTAATAGAAATCATCTGAGTTTGACTCAACTTCTAAACCATATCGTTCAAAATTGGATTGCTGTTATATAGTCTTTGTATGTAATACAACGGAAAAACCAACAATATAATAATAATTGCGCCCCAGCCCCTATCACTTTATTTTTTGTCGCCGCGGCTACTTGATTTTTGNAAATCATCTGAGTTCGACTCAACTTCTAAACCATATCGTTCAAAATTGGATTGCTGTTATATAGTCTTTGTATGTAATACAACGGAAAAACCAACAATATAATAATAATTGCGCCCCAGCCCCTATCACTTTATTTTTTGTCGCCGCGGTTACTTGATTTTTGGTCACCCCGGCCCCGGTTTTTCCTAAATCTTCGCCCCGGTCGGTCTATAGAATCACGGTACCTAACCATTGTTTAAATTATGGTTGCCTAACTGGGTTGTGATTACAACACTCCTCTGTATAAACGTTGACAGTATAAACTATAAATGAACTAATGTTGCCATTACGTTTAGCGGTATTATATTACTTCATTTGAAACACGGTATTATAAATTACAACTCGATTTATGAAGGAATAAACACATTTTTCAAACAGGAGCCGAGCAGGCTTGATGGTGACGACGGCGCTCATTGTATCAATGGTACAATTTGCCTTCTTTGAATCTCCGGCCGAGCCCTGCGCGCACCGTGAGTTTATAATCGTCATTTGTTTCTCTGACCTGTACTGTTTGTTGCCTGCAGCCTTATACAGACAAGTCACTAGCACCATCTTGTTGCAGCTTCAAGAAAGCTAGTTGATAAAAATCCAAAACTAGCAGAAGCAAAGTCTACCGACGACGCGAAAAGAAAGACTGTGTGATCTCAAACCTGCTCAGCCAATCGCGCTTAGGCAGCACTTACCATGAATTACATCTAAATGTCGACCACAGTAGTTCGTTGGCCGCAATGTCAATGCGAGTTTTTAAACAGCTGCAATTATTTGTAATATTTTGAGCTAAGGGGAGGGTACTTGACTTTACAAAGTATCGTCTGACGAATTGGAAGGCCGACTGAGGTAGTTTTAGCCCATGTTATTGCCTTGTTCAAAAGCTAGGTAATAGTTTTTTTATCATTTTGGGGTCCGTGTTGAGTCGACTTCAACTTGTAGAGCTTTTTTTGAACTGCTTCCAACTGCCGTAGTGGGATGTACCTTCGTGAATTCATTTAAAATGACGAGACATCGTGATGAATGCCAAAGAAAGACATATTTCGACCAAATCTGGTGATAAAAAAAAATCTTAACGCTCCTTACTTAAACACCTTCTCTTGAGTTTACGACTTGTTTGTTAAAGTTGCTATTGTTTCGAGGAAACTTCCGCCTGTGGTTGGCTGAATTTAAAAGGCTTAAAAATTTATACCATAGTGAATATAGGAGACGCTCATCACTACCAAAACTCTTTCACTTTGAGTATGTACGTAGGTCGGACATGCAACTTCATAAACGTAAGTAAGTAGAAACGACTGCCATGTAGTTTATCAAAACTAGAAAAGTATTCAAGTGGAGAGTTTCTGCATGCAGCTTCACAGTAGTCCCCGGAGTGGAGACTACTCGCGTACAGCTTCACAGAAGCATGTCAGTGCTTATTGCTTCCACACTGCACCAAGCTTCACGAAGACCTTCCGCACCTGCAGTTCTATGGAGAACAGTTATGGCAGTGTCACTGAATTCTTCATGGATTTCGGGTGCCGCCGCAGCCGCTCCGTTCTCTGGCCTGATGATAAGGCTGTGACAGACGTGCCATGCTTGTTCTTTACCGCCCTAAAAGATCGCTGATAAAATGAATAAAATAAAAACTGTATCGGCTGCAGGCTGTTCGGTAGCCAGCGACGTTGTACCTATTATATAATACAGAATATTATTCTTGAAAGAAACTTAATTTTCAACATTTGAGCCAGTACTGAGAATAGGTAATTAATGGGTAATGAGGTAATTAATACGCATATCAAGTGAAAATTAGGAAGCATGACAAATGGAAGATTTTTTTTTTAGTCATGTTTCTATATTACTGTGGAAGGTTACTTTTACATGTTTGATCACAAATATTTGCCAAAATATCTACAGTTCTACATACTGAATTGAGTTTAGGTCTCACCATTGAGAACATGGTAAGTAAAGATATCAGGAGAAACAATTCAAATGAGACTTGGCATTCTGGATGTCTCACTAAATTATCACTGCTGCGCAATTCATATAAAATATTGCTAAACTTACAGAAATAATAAAGGTTTAATGTAATTTACTCAAACTGGCTCTTGCCCAGCAGATTACCTACAGTCGATGCTGAAAGGTCCCATTGCCCAGGACGATCCTCTGTTGCTGGAGTGGATCAGCAGCAACATCGTCCCACCATCCACCCTAAAGTATAACTTGGATTACTACATGAGCGGCCTCTCTGTTGAAGCCAACACCACGAATCCCTACAGTCCCTCGCAGGAGTTTATTCTGGAAAATGTTGAGAAATTCTTTGGTTCGCAGGTATGCAATATGCGCCAATGAGCAACATGCGTAATCTACTGTATGTATAACCAAGCCCAGGGGTCGGTAACCTCAATCGGTAACGGTTCTTCGATTAATCCGTTTTGAGGGAGGTCATGTAGGCTAATCCATTTAGCCTCAGTTAACTCCTCTGAAATTTCAACTATGGGTTTGCGAATCGCCTAAATTGAGCTTCCGACCGTCTCAGGTGTAATTGGCATGAGTGGAAGGACTCAATCAAACGCAATCCCAATTGGTTAACAGGAAGCTCAGTATGGAACTTCAAGACAAGCTACAGCTAATTGCACAAGATTAAGGGCATGCTCGATCGACTGGGCGCCAAGCTTAAGCCTTCTGGGCTTAACTTGACTGAAACTTCACACAGGTGCGCTGGCCTTAACCCGTCTAATTAAGCTTTAGATATTAACCTACAATCGGTTTTCCATAAAACTTCCAAAAGCTTAATCCGTAATTTGGTAATTTGAGTAGGCTCAACGTCATCACATTGCAACACTATGAAAAGTGACTAAGCCAAAGTTCCAGTCTACAGTTTCTGATAAGTCAAGTCTCTGAGGCTCAATTTAAGCGCCCACTCGAACATGATTTACGGTAAATATCTCGAATTTAAAAAAAATCGAATGCACAGGCAACCTACAACACCGTGACCTGCGATGGCAGTCAACGAGTGTCATCGATGGGGACTGCAGTATCAAGTTAAGCTAAGCTCGCTCTGCTTGGCTCATCAAATTTTAGACCGTATTGCAGGTGGTAGTAGAGACCGAATTTTACTTGAGATGGCAGAATGATTGAGACTTCGGTAAGGGTAATCGAATGAGCGCTATAGCGTCTGCAAATCGATCCAAATGGGCTTACGTATGTGACAATCCAAACCTCTCTTGCGAGATTGGAGTACACGGTTTTGCTGAGGCAACTCATGATGCTTATGCCCATATTACATAGTAATAATATTATAGTCCAACTGTTGCTGACGGTCGTGTTTACATCCACTTTCGCGTCGGCGGCCGCCCTAGAGCACTTATCTTTTGCATCAACATGAGTGAAGTTTAGTGTGATGCAGAAGGCAAGTGCTATAGGGCCTCGGGCGGCGCGAAAGTGGGTGGAATTAGGGGAGAGACGTGACCGTGAGCCCATGCAGCGGCATCTGTCGCAGATGTAATATGGGCATTACAGTGTGTGGCCTGCATGCCGCATTGCTACCATGAAACGCTCAGTCCATACTTGTACTATGCAGAAATGAGCATCTGCTGGCATCTGTGACCATGCCAGTGTTATGGTTGGGCTGCCGGTGTCCTGCTATGGTGGCCAGTGGTGTAAATTTAAGCGCCCCGACATGTGGTAGCTACTGGCAAAACAGTGCACATGTTACCATTTTGAACGTTAGTCTTTTCTGCAGTAGATTGTCCGAAAGCTTTGTGAAGACCTTGGTGGCACAGCTGTATGCTGTGCACTACAATGTCAAACGTGAAGTCTGCTGACTTTAAGCATGGGTCCTTAGCAAGGCTTCTTAAGCCCGCTGCACACTTTAGTCGATACACTGGAACGTTTCTCTTTACTCTTCCGATTACGTTACCGTGGGGACAGCTTCGGCTTGCCCAGCACTACATGCAAAGCGGAGAAATTGGCAGAAAAAAAAAGACTGCACGAGCCTCTCCTGCAGTCATTTCACTACGGCAGGTGCCAATTGCACAGTTTCAAATTTCTGTCTTAATTCGAAACGAGTTTCAATTCGCAACGTCGTATATTTTAAAGCGGTACTCTAACAAGTTAAGTTGTAGTCACACCCACAGAAACTTTCGTTCCAAGAACATGAAACGTTTTCATGTTTCGACTCTCGTGTGCAGCGCGCCTTATATTTCTTTGCATTTCCAGTGAATTAGAGTTCACGAAACTCAAACACTCCAAAAAGTATATACTTTTTTGCTGTTTAAATGGCACAGCGATGCATTAGAACAATTTGCTGTAAGAATACGGTGAAGTGACTTACACGTGAACCGAACCAGCTTACATTCATGTTGTTGATTGCAGAAGGCGAAAGTTTAAGGGCCGAAACACACCTAGAGCAGTTGAGCGAGAAGCAGGCAAGCTGTCAGTTTTTGAGAAGCACGGAATGCATTGGAACACGCACACCGAACAGCGGCAGTTGAGCAGGCCGCTGCCGCTGTTCGGTGCACGCTCCAATGCATCCGTGCTTCTCAAAACCTGCCAGTCTGCCTGCCAGCTTCTCGCTGAACTGCTTTTCGTATGTTTTGGCCCTAAGAGGGCCAATCCCCTGCCCAAAGATTGCGCCGATCTTTCCATATTCATAACTAAAGCTTGGTGTTATTAGAAAGGTCGTACTGTAATATAGCATCATACTTTCATAAATACAGAGGTTTGCTGTAATTCTGATGAGTCCGACACACAGAGAAGTTTCTTAACGACAAATTTATATTCATCTCTAAATGTGTAAATTTTAAGAGGAGTTCTGATTAGAGTTACTTTTTAAAAGGTAAATACAAATTTGTCGCAACAGATATTTTTCATTTCATATTTTTTCACGGAAATAAAGGCTTGGTAATTACGTAATTCCCTAATGTGCGCGTATACGTTTACATTTTAGGTTTAGGAAGCATGCTTGCCCTTAGCTATTACTTTTTTTTAATTTCGTCTGTGGACTTCAAACGAACTCCTCAAGAACATTAAAACTGGGAACCTTTTGATGTTTGACGCTTCCCTCGAACTTTTTTATGAAGTGGACAATATTCTTTGTTGCGATAAACGCTGAATACCTTCACTGTGTGGTGAGTGATATGGACATAACTTAATAATGCTAAAGATTTAAAGTTTCTACTTCCAATGAATACTTAGCCGTAGATTCGAGATACAGTCAAACCCGTAAAGGGCCCGATGAATCAGAAGTGAGTAACATAAAACAGTGAAACTTCGGATCCGATTTTTAGTCTAATGCCTGATTAACAGCACCAGCTACTCCTAATATACGTTTTCATGGATATTGCCTTTTAGTGCCTCTGAGTAATAAATTACACTACAGTCGTATTTAATGCACAAAATCTATAAAAAAAAAACATTCACTCTACAGCTATGAACTTTGTAAGTGATCCAACACTACCATAAACAATATAAAACGATTGATTCATAATGTGTATCTAGCGTGAACTTCATAACTATTGCCGTTAAAACCAAATTTTTACAGAAATATTTTTCATCCGGATTACTTTAATTTTAATTAGATATTATGTACAGTAGGTCGTCAGAAATCCTTCGCGGTATACAAAGTAATTATATCCGTCTTGTTTTGTACAGATAACTAAGCCCCTATTGTTCTTGGAGGCCGGTGCCTACGACGGCGAATTTCTGTCCAACACCCTCATGCTGGAAAAAGAGTTCGGCTGGACAGGTGTGCTCATAGAGCCGAGCAAGAACAGCTTCAAAAAATTGTTAGCTAAGCACCGGAAGGCCTGGGCCCTCAATGTCTGCCTCAGCACTCATCCCTACCCTTCGCAGGTATGACGCAGTGCAGGTGCGGTCAAGTTAAGAAATGTGCGAACTATGATGTAGCCTGAGCCATGCTACGGAGTGGGACAGCTGGGTGCCCGAGACTGGCTGCGCGCCTCTCTAGTCGTTTGTGCGCTCAAGTTTGAATGTGAAACAGTGTTGCAATGTAAGGGACTTGAGTAGGGCTGCTATCACCATGTACCGAGAATGGGAACAACTGATAAAGGGAGATTATAGGCGAGAACAAGCCAAATGAGGTTGAAATAGGCTACGTTAAATAAAGTTAAGTAAAGCTGTGTTAGGATAGATTAGGTTGGGTTGGAGGTTTTGCCGGTTAGATTATGAGACGTACGTTAACCGAGTAAAATCCAGATAGGTTACATTAGTATACGTTAGATTAATTTATTCACTGTTTGTAAGGTTAGGCGGGCCAGATCAAGTTATGTAAGATAGGATTACACTAGATTGGGTATTAGCTAGGAGACGATAGGTCAGGAAAAATCAGAAATTTAGGTTGGTAAAATCACACATACGGGCAGCTTTACAAATTTAAAAAAAATTATTTGTACAAAATTATCCTTCGCTAGCTCAAAAACGGCAGCGCTAAAGCGCACCTATGCGCTGTACCCCATCCGCCCAAAGACCTCTACATAATTTATAGTTGAAGCAGATTAAGAAAGCCACCATTGATATTTTAGTTTTGCTAGCTAAAAGACGTAGGTATTTGTACAGTTTCGTCCTACTGTATATACGCGAAGAACTAGCTTTTTGGTGCTTAAACCTGAAATATTTTAAAATAGATTATTTAATAATGCTGACTAGTTTCCGAGCGCTTAGACCGGGTATTTTTCATTGAAGGCTGCTCGTGCCCCTATAGAGCCCCAGGAAGTGTGATATAACGTAACTGATATAGTGCTGATTTTAAAGATATCCAAGACTTTAATCTTTTTATATCACTGTTTGTATATATAAATTCCAGAGCATAAATTTTGTTTTTCTAAATGGATGAGGAAGCATGCCGAAATTTCTAGGGGTACGAGGCAGTAAAAAATCAAAATCCATAGCAGCAGAAATCAATAGAAAAGATAAAAATTTTAAAAGACTAGTCAAATGTATATTTTCAAAGAACGAAGCACGCTATATACAGCAGCTTTCTCTTACTAAAGACAGCGACTGCGAAAACAACGTAACTTAATTAACATCCTTCAATTGGGTCAGTTCCTTCGAGAAAAGCTCATCCGAATTAGCTTTAACTTATCCGCAAATGGAATTCTGAGCGTTCGATCCAAACCGACAAATTGAGAACTTGGAATGGAAGTTCCAGATATATTTAAGCTACAAGGATTAAGTGATTTCACTGAAACTCTGCCATAGGTTTTCTTATGGAGGTAGAAAGAGAAACAGAGAAAAATTCGTAAAACGGCATTTTCAGTATGCCCAGCTTCACACAGGCCAAGTCTTTTGCCCACAAAAACATAGGCAAAGCCAACAGTGAAGCTGAGGAATTATCTCCTGCACTCAGAGACCATTCTTATCGTTGAAAAAGTGAGTGAATGGTAGAATAATTCCTTTCAGTGCTGGTGTGCGCCTGTGCGTCTGCGTAGAGCTTAAAGTTTTTTTGCTGTTTTTGACTAGTTCCAACTCATTTGTTCAGTTTATCCTCTCCTACAAAGGAATAGTATTATTAGTCTGAAGACATATTCAAAGGGAGCTTTCAACGGAAAAAAAAAGAAACTATTAAAAAGAGCAAACCAATACCAGAACTTCAAGATCTAAAACAAAAGAAAGGAGCAAAGGTTCTAATAATTTGTGGTATAACATAAAAAACGAGTATTTGCTCTCGTATAAATTAGCGCCTCTTAAAGAAAGAATGAAAAAATCTTTGGCACAATTGTAAGTATATGCTAAGGAAATAAAAGCAACATTTTTTGCATTCAAGAACTTACAATTCATCTGTTGGTAGAAGCGAATTTCAAGATATTGTTTGTCAAGCTGATCAGAATACGTTTGGATGTTTCGTGAAAAGCTATAGAAACTTTCTCGACATCGTAATATTAGAAGAGAATTCGAGCGAAACTTACAATGTGCTGGCCTGGGAGGTAAATCCGCTTCAACTCTGCTAAATTTAGAGTGCGCTCGAGTGGGTACCGGAATTAAGCCTTCGAGGCTTGACTTGTTCCAAACGTCAGAAAAATGCTCTGGCTTCGACCGGTGAATTGAGTTTCCGGCATTGACCCAAAACAGATCACCCTTGCGATATTTAAAAATTCAATACCGCTTGGTAAAATTGAGTTTTCAACGTATTCGTGTTGCTTCTAACACATGCACCACCATTTGACGTGAAGTCAAGCCTCGATCACAGGCCTAATTTCGGCATCCAATCGAACATGCCCTACATTCTAAAAAAAATTTTTACGTGAAATGACAGAAAATATCCGGCAGCCCATTCGCCAGACGGTTTTCAAATTTCTGTTTAATCCTACCAGGAAGTATTTAGAGGTTCCGTCAATAACCGGATTCTTTTCTGTAAGAGAAATTAAAACAACTTCCCGGTAGAATACAGATTGTGAAATTTGTGTCCGTTGTTTGTGGTTCTTTAGAAAAAGCAAGATGCCTGGTCCGGATTCGAGCCCACGCCCTCTAGACTTTGGAGGCAGCGCCCTAGCCAATTGAGCTATCGTAGCCCTGGTCATAAAATGGTCAAAAGAGAATCATGTGTATCCAGCACAGCATTTTTTCACGAAGTGCACACATGTTTTAATTGTACTGTTTGTGAATAATTTATTGACACCTAACTCTGTCTATGTAATATTCATATATCTTTTAGGAGCAATTATGTGATTTGTGCTGATTGTTGCAGTGTATGAGTACCCGAGTTTCGTAAGTGAATATTATCGGGAAATTTTACTTCTGCGCTTCTGTTTACTAAACATGAACGTTTACATTTTTATACGGAGACTTTTACAGCGCATGCTGATTGTAAAAAAACTATAATATTAAGTACTAGATACGCACATATCTGAGAGATGCCCAAGTAACCACCATGAAAATGGCAAGCAGAGTACTGGGATTCATCACCAGAAATTTTGAATAAAAGTCTAAAGACATCATCATTCCCTTGTACAAAGCGTTAGTGCGGCCACACTTAGAATTTGCTGTTCAATTCTGGTCGCCACATCTGTGTAAAGATATCGATAAATGGAAAGACTCCAACGCAGAGCAACGAAATTGATACCTCAGCTGCGAAATAAGTCGTATGAATGTC
>LQNS02278094.1:24540143-24554485 GCA_001587735.2 Parhyale hawaiensis
GTCCTCTATATCCTACTAACATAATGGCAATAGCTCATAGAGTGCCGGGGCGTATGTTCCGGTGTCTCTTTGGGAATGGGCCTATTGGTTCGTCTACTGCCGCCTATCTAATCTAATGCAACATTAATAACACATCATTACCTCCTCCAAGGATGTTATGTTTTTGTGGTGTTTGTCTGTTTTTGTCTATCGGTTTGTCCGCAAGATGACTCATAAAGTTATAAACGGATCTTGACGAAAATTGCAGAAACAGTTAATACTATTGAAAGGCACGAATGATTAGACTTTGGTGTAAATAAAAATGAAATTACGGTTTCACAACTAATTTGAATTTTTCTTTACCGTTGCCTTGCTTGGCGGAGGTATGCGCTCTCAGAGTGCTCTCTTGTTGGTAATGTAAACTCTCTACCAGTTAATGGCGCGGGAAATTGGATAAACACAATAACATAGCATTTCTGGACCTGGAATCTGACGAAGACGAGGAAAACTTCCTGGTAACACGCCTATCAACAGACACTTCCCGGTGATACCACAGACAAATGCATTAATCTCTGTAATAAAACAGAACGTAACATTATACCTGTGAACAATGTCAAGTACAGGCTCCTCCAGCGGAACGACGGGCACTTTGGGCGGCTTTTTAAAACGGAGAAAACTACAGACATTTTTCTAGTTTCTACCCGTTGAAACGCTGAATTTTTTTTTTTTTACAGTGTAGGACTACAATGACTAATGAAATACTTTCGTCGTTTGCATAAAAAATCTATTGAAGAAGAGGTATTGAACAAATTGGGTTAAGGACCTTCTTCCTACTTCCATGAGAAAAAAAAAGAGATATATAATTTTGTTAGAAATATGTAATGAGAAAAAGATAGATTTCCTCCACAAATAGGCAGATACATCTTTTAAGCACACTCGAAATGTTAACATTTTCCACATTCTGGCAAATGCTTTGATAATGTTTATTTAGAGCATATTCTCACGGAACGTGTCCCTATATTTACATACTATCTATACGTTTTTTTTTTTTTGAGCAGGAGTCATTCACGAACGTGGTATCCTCAGGCAAGGAAGATTTTCTGATGAATCCTCTGCCTGGTGCCCCTCGAAATCCCGAGTCACCCTCGTCCCAGCACACCGGCAAAGCGTCCTCCCGCCTGTCCCAGTACTACAACCATTCTGACCCGGTAATGCCTATAGCACTTCATTCATTGCTATTTAATGTAGATTTAATCCAGTGGTTCTCAATCTTGTCTAACCTGGCCCCCCTAGAAAATTTTTGATATCTTTAGCCCTACTAAAAGAATACTTCATCTGACGGAAAAAAATAGGTCAAACCTGTGAACAAATTCATCTGTCTAACTTTATTTTATCCAAGATTTTACACCCTCTGCAAGATCGTCTTGTACCCGTTGGGTATCGCTAATCTAAGCTACTATGGATGTGATATAACAGTGCATGGGTGCGAGATAACAAAATATTTCTTACAGTGCACTAGTTTTAGCCGGAAAATGTAGAAGAACTTACGAGAATATATCTAAGGGGAGGAGAGTAAAACAGAGGTCAAAACGTATTGTTCCGGATTGTGCGCGTTTTTCAATCAACGTTCCATGCAACACTTTACCTATCCTATATGAGTACAGTACGTGCGATCGAGATTATAACAAATTTTTCTCCCCTGCTTTAACTTGTCCTAACCCTCAGCCATGAGCGCTTGCTTCGCAGCACTAAATTTAGTTTCCGGCAATAATGGCTAATCGATTACGTTCCTACGGTTTAAGTAGGATTGAGTGTGGGACATTATATATATATAGCCTACTTTACTCTGCATGTGCTATTTATGGTACGAGAGCTTGGTTCCCGATTGTAACTAGTAGAATATTCAGTTAGGATCGTAAGCTCATGGCTATTCCTCCTAAACTTATTTATGACAACATACATAGTCAGGAAAAAGAAGGGACTATTCTGTGGAAATTTAAACGATAAAAACTTTTTAGCAATAAGTTAGCGCTCGCATGCATCAGTGAAGCAAAGTGCCTTGAGTCTGTTCAGTCAAGGTCAGTGTGTAACTGTGAGCGGATTTGGCAGGTACGCTAGTCCGCGGGTTCGCTGGCCCGCTTGACGCGTCATCCGGCATGTCGCTTCTCATTTATTTGATATCGATATGCACTATATCATGTATATACAGCACGCTGTAGCGAAGCAAAAGCGAGGATAAATAGACGACAGTATACCATATGTCTGAGCCCCAGTTCTCATGCCTCTTCGGGGCTCAGTGACTATCAGAGCTTGTCGCATGAGGTTGTGTTATATTGTCACGTGAGATTGCGTTGTGCTTCTAGCTGTAGGTTTCCGAGACTACAGTTTTAATCGGCTATGTATAACTTTTTTTATAAAAAGGTGAATCACGGGGGCCTTTTACACAAATTAGGTGCGTTCGCTGTGGGTGATATATGTAGAGCTTTAATAATCAGTCAAGATTTTGTTTCTGCCCGCACGCAGTGTGTATCCGTGGACGCTGGCTAGAGCACATCTGTCACGGTGTTTCGGGTGACCCTAAAGGCATTGTCATGAATACTAGCGACATGCTCTCTGCCCTGAAGAAAAGTGTAATCAATAATGCCGACGAATCCACTTTGGTAGTGGTGATTCAAAACAACCCTAGTATGGGTGAATTTGTCTCCCATTGCCAACAGAGATTTGTTGCGGATTAGTGCATCCTTGGTGCTCATCCACGACTATAAAGCTGATAGCAGACAAAACTAAATTTATGATTGGTCTTGTGCGCTTTTACACCAGCATCCGCCTCTAAAGATAGGTGACACTCAGCTGCAGGAGTCCAACTCTCTTGAGATACTCGGTGTTCCCATTGATAAAAAGCTTAAGCTTGAGACACATGTTAGACGCCTGGTCTCACATGTTTCGAGTAGGGTTTTG
Organism: Parhyale hawaiensis; assembly: GCA_001587735.2. Taxonomy (NCBI): domain Eukaryota; kingdom Metazoa; phylum Arthropoda; class Malacostraca; order Amphipoda; family Hyalidae; genus Parhyale; species Parhyale hawaiensis. Next base: position 24,543,081 of record LQNS02278094.1, read on the forward strand.
TGATGACGAAGTAGTATGTAGATGCTTCTATGCTTTCTTACTGCCCGTTTGGAGTATTGTCCATGTATTTAGCCCTCTGCTCCAGCCAGTTATCTTCGACTGCTTTACCGACTCGCCGGTTCAGCCAGTCGAATGTACCCTATAAATTCGGTAAGCTTGTCTCGTAGACGGAGTATTGCCTACCTTTTCATGTTCTATAAGATATTCGATAATGAGGGACATTGGTTACATACCTCTGTTCCTGCTCCCAGGGCCTTTGGAAGATACGCACAAGCTGCGAGCGAATCCCTTGCCTCGACTTTGGAGATGCTAGGTGCCAAATTTGCCAGTGCCGGGAATCACTGTATGTTCGACCAATTGGGGCTGCAGGCATTCAAGTCTGCCGTAAAGGAATCTTTTTCGATGCATTTCGGGCGTCTTGGAGTTACTTGATTAGGCAGCTTCAGTATTGATCAAGCGAACACAGTTTTTTTTTCAGTCGATCACGAGACCGTCAGCTAGCAAACAAACTAGACACAGGATGCATAGAGAGATGGTGGCAAAGGTTTTCATATCAGTGTTTACCACCCTTATTAACCTATCAAGTAGATAAACATATAAAATATTATTGCGCAATTTAATTTGCGTAAGTAAGCCAGTTATTTCCTTCCAGGAATTACAAAAGGACTGCTCACTGCCACTTTAGAACTAAGTATTTTAAGAATTTTCTCCCGTCCCATAAATCGGTTCCGTCACAATGATACTATGTAATTATCACTAAAGGCCTTTTCGATTAGGAGCGAGAGTCAAATTGCTTAGCTTAAATCGAGCGGAAAATCAATTCAGACCTTTCTTTTTGCCACTCTGACTTGAGTTTAAGGCGATAAGCAGAACCGGCCTTGACCTTTTAAGAGTAATGCACTTAGCTTTGTCGTAATATAAACAACAATGGTGGCATGGGAAAGAACTTTTTTACTATTAAAACAGAAGAGAGGGTTTTTGCAATTTTAACCTAAAGCAATGATATTGGAAATAATTTTTACTCCGTTTTCTTTGATACTTTGAGAGCACAGCAGAAGACCTATTTTTCGGGTAAACTTAGGTATATCGCGCTGAAATCATGGAATAGGTAGAATGATAAAAAAAACCATATCGATCACTCTTATGGACCAGTCCAGTGATCTGTTTATCTAGTGCCATTACTGTCGCGTCCGATGCATCCGAAATAACCTTCAAAAACTTTGCTGAACAGCTCCATACTTGTAACACTATCATATTGAACGACATTGTTGCAGCTTGCGAGTAATGAATTCATAAGATTTACTTTCAAGGATGCTTAACTTTTGAATGTTAGGAACGTAATGCAAATTTTGCTAGTGACGTCACAGTTTAGGTTAATATTTTTCAGCTTAACTCCTAAAATGCGTTCGATTTGGACACGCTTAAATCGGTCCTAAAAGTCAAGTCAAGTGCACTTAAATATTCGACAGCGATGTCCCAATCAAAATGTCTTAAATGTTCACAATTTTCACGAGTGAACACTTGGCGGCAGTAAGTTTTGTTAACAATGACTCTCAAAGCTCAAGTTAGTTTCAGTTTAACAATCGCAATCTATTCTCCGACATGATTCAAATTTCCGGCAAACATTCGTAACCGAAACTGGTTTTCATTGACAGAGCCCCGAAATTTGGCGAAAGGAATGCACTTAACAAGAACCAGTTTTACGTTGCCGTCTCGGCGTGGCCAAACAACGCCACCCATAATGACATTCCAGATCAAACTATTAACGAGAGAAGTGACAGAGTGCTACACTTACTGTTCATTAAAACATTAAACTCAGATCACTGGTGATCTACTTGATATACGTCATTCATTGGTCGGCTCAACAAGAGTGAATTGAGCTAAACGCACGAATTTGGCTTTGGTTGCCAATTTGAATTTGAATTCGAATTTTAGGCATTCAGCTCTATTCAGTTCCGTTGAGAAAGTCGAAAGGTCAATTCTTCTTTTTGAAATACCTTTTTCGACCGTCTCATGAGTAAACGGTTTGGAATCAACACCTACGCCACGGTTCAGCGGGTACAGGCCAACGCGTCTGTCTGAAGTTCCGCTTAACTTGAAGGCCAGGCGTTTAGCTTCACTAGCCCACACTGTATTCAATGACGTTTTCAGCGTTCTCCAATGTATGGAACTTCAGTCTAGATCAGGGGCTCTCAGCTGGTTGGTCGCGCTTCCTTGAAGGGCAGCGAACCCTGGCAGGGTGGTTGCGTTACTTTGGCAGGAAGGGAGCTTGCTTTGCCTTACTACAAGTGGCTCAGGGTATATTGATATCAACTCATCAGCTGGGGGAATTTGGAGGTGACACGAGGCTGGCCCTGCTAAACGCTTCAGTGGATGAGGCTGTTGCGAGAGTTTCAGGCGTTTGGGTAAAAGAGTCGGGAGTCCTAAAACGTTGGGAACACCGTCCCTAAATCATTTGTGTTAGTTGCATCAGGCATGACAGAGACAGTCTTTTGTGCTCGATAAATGCGTAAAACTGCACCGTGTCTAGATACACATGATTACAATCTAGTAGTTAAGCAAATATAATCTAGCAGTTAAGCAAATACAATCTAGTAGTTAAGCAAATACAATCTAGTATTTAAGCAAATACAATCTAGTAGTTAAGCAAGAACAATCTAGTAGTTAAGCAAATATAATCTAGCAGTTAAGCAAATACAATCTAGTAGTTAAGCAAATACAATCTAGTATTTAACAAATACAATCTAGTAGTTAAGCAAAAACAATCTAGTAGTTAAGCAAAAGAGATCAAAAGATTAAACGTGACCTACAGTTTTTAAATATGTGCATTAATATAACCCTTTGCCCCTCAAAAAGTTTAATCAGGTTCTAAAAACAGCTGATGCGAGAAAAAGAGATATCAAATGTAGATGGGAATGAATTGATGCTCAACAAGGAGGAATCTTTAGACAAACTGCAATACCATTGTGCTGTTGATGTTAAGGAAAATGGCCGTGTTGCTCTCTCCTACCGTTATTTTCTTCTCGTTAAAAGACAAATTTAAGCATTTATAATATTTTTTTCGTGTTATTCCCAGTAACTTTCTCCTATTTTCTGTTTGCAGGACTTTTCGAGGTCAAATCTAACCATCTGCCAATATTGTTCAATTTCGTGGCCAGTTTTGGCATCCCACGCATTTTAATATCAACCCTGTTCATTCAATCAATTCTTAAACAAGTAAGATTAAGGCACAACATTACTATCCTAGTTCAAGTATTCCTAAAAATAATGTACGCAGCGACTATTGTTGGTAAATGCCGTACTTTAGTCGCATGAGAGTTGCGGATAAATTGCTTATAAGTTCGGTTAACGGAATTACTGAGAGCATAGTAGAATATAAAGAGACCAATAAACTGTCGTCAATACAACACGAAATGTTTTATTTTCCAGGCATTCAAGCCAGCTGGGAAAGACACAGTGCAATGCGTGCCCCTGTACTCTATCACTCGGGCCCTCAGTATCAACCACATCCACTTCCTGTCCATCGATGTGGAGGGTGCAGAGATGGGCATCCTTAGTACCATACCGTGGAATTTACTGACATTCTCGGTACGTAATGCTTTGGAAAATTTTTCAAGTGCTACTCCAGCCATAGAAGCTCAGCTCTAGTGAAATATTTTTATACTACCTCGCAGCAGCTATAATGTTCATGGCCCTTATAACAGCCCGTCTGTACCGTAGATTAAAAGCGTATAAAGATTATTTAACTGCCGCAAGAGACGCTTTAATGGTTAGGAGAGAAAGGAATTATCATAACAATTATGCCATGCTTAATTAGTAATGGAAATAACTTCTGTAGCGAATACGTTTTAAGCCAAAAGCCTGGAAAAGTAATTTGCTGTTGACCCATTGGAGCCCTTCAAATACCTCATATATAACATTACATAGTGCGCTGGACCTCCTCGATCCCCTCAATTAAATTATGCAATGATTCCATATTATGTCAGCTCACAGCCCTGGCCAGTGTGAGTAGAGAATCTCCTCTGGTCTTTGAATTCGATAATGATATCCAACCGTCTGAAACTATACTGGGCACAGCATCCTCATCAACTTCGAACTCCTCCTCCATGGCCATCCTAACACTCTTTTACTGCTCTAGATGCAGCATTGTTCCTTTATATTTCTTTCGTAATTCTGACTTCACGCCTCAGATCTCTCACCAATCAGTTTGAACAACTACAACTGTCTCTTCCTTAGTCGCAGTTTTCCCTTGCATAGCCCAAGGTGATTTTTTATATCTTGATAAAGGTAACGCCTCGGTGAGGGCTGGAGCCTAATCCTCGACTCCACCCTGAGCATAGGCCTGTCTTTCTGTCTCTAACCAGCCATCTGATGTAATCAATTATTCATTTACAGCTTATAGCCGTGGAGCACGTGGGCAACGGCACGGAGCTCTACAACTACCTCTCATCCAAGGGATACGTCATTGTGGCAGACAGCTACCCAGACTACATCTACGCCAGTAAAGGCGCCGTTAAGCTCATCAAGCCTATTTCTCCGGGGAACAGGCGCAAGAGGTTCTGGAAAAAGTCCAAGACATAGTTTTATGTTGAAAATTGTGTATGTATTTACCAATATGAATAGGTGCAGGGCCGATAATCCGATTCGTCGGAATCATATTTTCAAGTCGGATGATAGAGAGACGGCTTATACCCGCCTAATCAAATGAGTCGGGTAATCTCAGTCTGACTGCGGAAAATATAGGTAAAACTAGTGTCCCGAGCCGTCATTGTAAATGACGGCCTATTGGGTTATTAATGACTGGTGCACGTGTTCGATAAATGGCGGCAGTAAGTTAGCCCTTCAGGAAAACCCCCGCTGTCTCCTGTGCNGTGCTACGATTTCAACTTCAGCAATGCAAGAAATGCATTCAGACATAAGGTCGCCCTATACTTTGCCGTAGATTCGATGTATGGAGAAGCTAATACTCGTACAAATCAGACTAAGCCTGCGATGTCTTCATAGTTGGAATTTCAACTGTCTCTGCTTAAGATACGTTTGCCATCTTCTGCAACCCGGCCTATTTTCTGGCTATCACTTTCAATAGAGCTTGAGAGGAGCACCAGAGACTCCAACCTGGGCTAATTTCCGCCTATCTATTTCGTTAACAGCGTGACACCAAACATATATATATATATACATTTATAAACACACGACGGTCATTCTTAGTATTAGATTAGATAACCGAATTTTAATATGTATGAAGATATGCTCATTACATTCATAGTTTTGGTATTTCGTACACGTATGAAGTCGGTTAGGTGACGCGGTAAGTGAAGCGATAATGAACAGAGTTAAAGCTTAGCCCTCTCTTTCTCGTCTGAATTACTATGTGTATATTAGTTTCATTGCATGCATTTTGTGCAATATGCACTGTATATTTTTTTTAGTTAAAGAAAATGAAATGTTTATTTGGTATCTTAAAACTAAGTTAAAAGATTGCTCTCTCTTTGTATTAGTTATGACTTATTCGTGTTAAAAAAAAAAAAACATTAAATTCACTTTAGAAAATTTAAAAATCGGATTTGTAAACATTCTTTAACATATCATATTGTTTTTCAAATATTTAATCAACTCGGATTATTGCTAATCAGACTTTGTTTTTTGACACCCGAATCGAATAATAAACTTGGACTTGACGAGCTGACGAATCGGTATTCGCTAGTTGGACTTCAATGATTATTATTATTGCTTATTATTATTTTATTTATTTATTATTTTATAATTTATTATTATTTTTTAATCGCTCCCATCTCCGCTAATATATGTTAATCTGTAGCACAGAAGACAAATCGCTTGTTCGATTGGCACACCGCTCGCGTAGAGTCAAATGCACTTGAATTGACTTTTCGGAGCGGCATCAATATCGGTGTGTGGTGTACTTGAACTTCGTTTAAATGTGAGCAACATGTGAAAATTACTCGTGTGTTAGCAGTTTATTTTGAATCTTTGTGTATTTTACGTACATGTTATAGGGAGTAAATGTCCACATCGAACGAAGAAAGCTAACACCATGTTTACATCCGAAATATACTAAGCCCATGTTGACGCTGGTAGTTTCTGGATCAGTTGTGTGGACGTAAGACAGCTGGAAATTTCGATATATTATAACTTTACCTATAATGTACATTGATGAGACGTTATGTTTCAGACCCAAATATGATGATACGGAACGGGTTAGCGCAGTGCCGTAAGCGGCTCACGCAGGAAATGGTGACGTCATAGTTTCATTCGATCGTAGCGTAGTCGAAGAGTAGCAATTGTCTACAATAATTCAGATATAAACTATGAATACCACAGTTAATTTAGAAAAGGCATTGGTTAATGCGATACTATTGGCCAAATTGTCGTAATATGTAATAATCATTTATGTTGCTTTTCCATTACAGGCAAGCACCCGGTCGGACCGTTTGTTCGTAAAATGTGGACCTAAGCTGTGACGTTGTTAACAGATCCAGTCCTCCTCTCTTAAGCTAACCGTAAAAACTAGAGCATCCTTAGAAAAAATATGGATTTATCATTCTCGAGTTTCAACAACATCGTTCCGTAGGACAGTTTAAATGAGGGAAACTGGTTAGGTAATTTTTTTGTAAGTTAGTTAACGCGAGTCGGCAGTGACACTAATACTGTTATATTGCTGTACCGCACGCAGCATGTAGTAGCTGATATTTATCACCCACGAACGAAGTGAGAACGATGATAATGTTTTCGTTGAAGATTTAAGTATACATATACTTTATATACATTATATGTAACTGAATTTAACTAAAACCGTCGCTAAGTGTCATCAGCAGAGGTTAGGTGTAGCGTTGAACTCAACACCTGACGGCCGCTCAACTGCACGGGCTTTTGTTCGTACGTTTCCCGACAAATAAACGCCCTGGGCCTTCCTTAGTCCACCACCGACCACCACCCTACTACAGAGCCCTTTCAAATGAGCTCCTGTTCATAAGGTTAGCTTAGGCCAGGACTGATTCCTGTCTCATCCCGAAGTGTTTTTATAACATGTATGTGGCTTTTAGTGTTTTTACTGGTTTTTAGTGTGTTTGTGAATTTTTTGGGGAGTTATAAGTGTTTTTTACTTACCGTCAATCTTTAATTGACCTTACCTAGCGTCAATCTTCGATTGTTAGCAGAACCAGTCCTTGCCTTTTACCTAACCCAGATGAGAAAAAGCTCATTCGTCTGTAGGCTATTACACTTAATGCCCATTGATACCATAAAAGTACACCCAATGGATGAAAATTACGTTTAAAGGACGTCATTACACCTAAGCCCCTTCTTCGCTATATATATATTTGTAAATATAAATATTTGTCTGTCTACCCAAGAAGTGATCGCAGGAATTGAGCAATGTTCATAATTTTTTGCAGGGAGGTTGGTGGGTTGCCCTCGATATGACCCATGCCAAAAACTAGGATTGGCTGGCCATAAAAAATTACAGCCATGAAATTTGTTCTCCACCCAAAAAAGGTAAAAGGAAGTGTACTATTTTCATCATTTTTTTGCGGGGAGTCTGGGAGGCTGTCCTCGATGCGACTCACGCCAAAAATAAAAATAAAGATTAGCTGGCCGTCAAAAATAACAGCAATGAAATTTGCTCCCACTACGGGTGATGGTCTTACGCCAAGAGGCGTACTATCTTTTCTAATTTTACCGAGCAATTGTATGGCTTCCGCGTATTGTGTATAGACATTTTCTTTTATATTACTTCACCGGAAGGACTGAAATTTGTTTCTCTCATGCCCTAATGTTTTCTTTATGAATCTAAAATTCTAGTGAAAAATTTCTTCTATTTCGGCGTTTAATCACACGCAACTGAACCCATTCCTGTGGCAGCGGCTTAAAATTATAGAAGATAGCAGGTCACTGGTAGAAGACGAAAATAAATCGGTAACATTGAGATATTCACTCGTGTGATTCCATCTCCAGAAAGCCGTATTACTCTGGATAAAACTCACTTGATTCATTGCATCTTAAAGACGATAAAATTGACTCCAAAAGTGCTTATGACACGTGCGGGCATTTACAGGGCTGAATTCATCTACTCTTTTACAAGCCATCGCTCTTTCAATATTTTCTCCTTCACTTCAGATAACTGAAAGAGTTCGTAGATGCCTTGATACGTATTTCTGTGCGACCATAAAGACCGTAGAACATTCTGAAGACGCAAATGAGACATGAAGAAACAATGTAAAGTAGCTATTTATCAACGTACAAGTAACTTATGACGTCGTAAGTTTATAACCCAGAGTGCGCCACAACTTGGGCCCCCCGCGTCTGCTAACACGTTCCGTATCGTCAGCCTTAGTTCAGACCATCGTAAAAATTTGAATTATTCGCTTGACAGAGATAGATGACTGAAGTGAACTGTTTTTAAAAAAAATATCTGAAAAATAACCCGTGAGGAAAGAGGAATGAAAGCATTTTGTGTCCTGGCCAAGTAATAGTGTTGGAATACCACCTATATATTTAATTATTATTTACGTTCTCCCAGCGACAGGCACAAGTACCTCGTAACGCATTGATTGTTTGTAAAATGTTAGCCTAAGCTGTGATACCATCAGCAACTGTCCTGCAATCTTAACCTTAAAAAATAAAGCACCATTGGATGTACAACTTATGGATTTATCATTCTTTCACCAATCCGTTGTATGGTTTTTTGTGAATTATGTAGAAACTTTTGTCGAAGATTACTTTACCGAAAGGAAATAAGTTTATTTCGTTGTTCTTGTTTTAGTGTTCTCTGTAAACACTTGCTAAGATATCACTTCATTGAGCTGTTGAATTGACTGAATTTTAGCCCAATTTTCTTCAAGTTTCGCATAAACAATAGTTCATAAATTGACATTTTTCCTAAAAACTTGTTACATACGACACAAGCACCGCATTTCTCACAGCCGCCATTACTGTTTATACCGAAGAACTTCCAAGTGCGTTGAGCTTACAAAACTCAAACTACCTCCTTGGCAAAATTAAGTTGTCGGCCTAAGCAGTTTCCACTAAAGACTTTAAACCCAAGTAAGTCAAATTGTCAAAAAGAACGGTCGAAAACAGGAAGCAAAGAGTGCAACGGGAGGACTCAATGAGACTGAAATAAAACATAGCTGTGACCGCACGTAGCAAATTTACATCACATCGACGAGTCAAAGTGTTTTAGGAGTGGAATCTCAGAACTTCGTACATGGTTTTCTTGAACGTATCATCGTATTTTTCGATTTATTTCATTCAGTCTCCCGCTCAAGCCTGGCCAGCTACCTGAGCTACAAAATATCGAAAATTGTTGTCGCCAAGTACCGAAAGTTCGAGCAATAGGCTAACTGTTACTGTGGTTTCTCTCGCGTACAGAATTGGCTACAATGGTGCTAATATTTTTTGGTAAGCAATATATATATTCTGTGAAGAGTACTGTGGAGTGAATATGAAGTGTAAATAAGGTTTCAATCAAGAAAAAGAAGTTAAATTGAGTCGCCGAAAGGGAACTAATTCGGAGCTAGTGTTGTGAAAGTTTCTACCAACATGCACTGCAATTTTCTATAGATAATTGCCAAATTAGTATATATTATCTTAATTTATTTATACGCTAAAGATGAATTTTGCAATTTAAAACAATTTTTCAGGTGAAATTAGTTAAAATACTCCTAGGCTGCTCAGCCATAGAATCGTCGATGATGACGTCACTTTATGTTGCTAATTTTTCGTGAGTCCTCCCGTTACGCTCTCTGCTTCCTAGTCTGAATTGACTTTACGTTCGAGTTAAACTAGACACTTTGAGTTTATGTCTCAATCGAACGAGCCCTAAACCCAGTACAGGTAAGTGTAGGGTCATACGTGTGACAGTATGCCAGAATTGTTGCTTCGTTGATACCAGGTAGCAATTAACGAGCGGAACGAGAGGACTCATGAGAAACTAACATCGAAAGTGACATCATGATGACATCAACAGCGACAAACTGTAAAATTTAGCAGCCTGAGTATTTTATTTAATTTCGCCAGAATAATCGTCATTAATAGCAAATTTTATCCCTTAATCGCCTGAAGAAGTGAGGACAACATATACGAATTGAACAAGAAACAATTCACGTAATCTCTCGCTCCTGACTGGCCAGCTACTTGAGCTACATCCATGGTCCCATACACAAAACACGGTAGAATGGTCGTCGTCAAACATAGAAAGTTTGAACAATAACTGCTCCTATGGTTTCTCTCGGGTCAGGAATATAACACTGCTTGTATTTTTGCTAGGATTTAGAGCCCAACCTACGAAGACGTGATCGAAGTCCGACCCTCAAATATAATGAATGGTCGGTGTGACGTCATTCGGCTACGTGCGGTCACGGCTAAGTTTTATTTTAGTCCCACTGAGTCCTCCCGTTACATTCTTTGCTTCCAGGGTGGCACCGTGACGTCAGATGGTGAAAGAGTGGCATTGAAGTGAAATTGTTATGGAAACGCTATATCGCGGGTAGTTTCAAAACTGTATAAACTTACGTGAGAGTTTCAGCGTACGCTTCATCTTCAACTAGCTACCTTCAACGTACTGCGATCTGCTTTCTGTGAAAAGCATAAAGTTTTCATCCCATTTAAGGCTTGTTTATACTTGTACATCTATCTGCCTAGCTACTCATATTCTTTCTGCGTTAATATCAAAGTTACCTGAGCCTCAGAATACTGAGAAGCACAGCATACAGATGAGGTAACTTATGAACTTTCTTTCTTCCTTCTTCTTTTTCCTTCCTCCTGTCATTATATATTCGACTGTCTCGAGCCACGTTCACTCTACCGCAGAAACATGTGCCCGCTGTTACGTTTTCGCAGATCACTGCGAATCTTACTTGCAGAATTAGAACTTTGTTCGGTTTTCAACGTCTGCCACTTACTGGACAGTTTTGTACGATTTAGTCTGTGAATAACAGGGATCCACGCTGGAGTTTTTTGTTCGTCGGAAGCAGCAAAAATAAAACAAGTGCACTAATGTACTGCTGCTTCCTTGTCAACGGCACAAAATTACACCTGTTTCGGAGTTCAAAAAAATTCACTACAGATATTAAAAGGTGTCCTCCTAAAACATTACTAAATGCACTTGCTGAAAGCAAACGGACGTGACGGCTAACATACTAAGAACATTTCTGGTGGACACACAGGCGTGTTTGGAAGAACGAAGCTAAAGTTTGAGACCCCTTACACTGCATACAGTGTTTCTCATTCGAGTTTTACCATTCACGTGCTTGGTTAAAACAATTTGCAATACTTTAAACAATTTCACCCGCAGGAAAACATTTTTCATATCACTATTACCAATCTCGCTTTTGATTCAAACATTTTTCATAACAAGCTTCCCATTTTGCAAAACAGTTTCAACAGCC
>LQNS02278094.1:24593906-24611611 GCA_001587735.2 Parhyale hawaiensis
CTTGGCACACACTGTTCCACGCCGGGGATTGGGGGACTTGTTCTAAACGAGCTAGGTATTGATAGGTAAGTTGTGCTCTGCGTTGCTGCAGGCAGGGTTCACCACTCTCAGCGAGAAGGCTTGGGATGGGTGAGGTGTGGAAAGCTCCGGTGCATATCCTCAGTGCTTTTCTGCCGGTAGGTCTCAGAGTGGTCAGTGCGCTACTGAGAAGAAAAAGTAGTAGTAGTAGTAGTAGAAGTTTTTACTCGCGCTTCAGTGGCACACTGCCTATATCGCGCTGAACTATTGCTGGGTTTAACCACAGGCTCGTGCGCCGACTAGGGCGCGTTTTAAATTGTCAATGATTTTTGTCTCAGCTTTTCTGCCGGAAAGTCTCAAGAGTGGTCAGTGCGCTACTGACAAGAAAAAGGCGCAAGTTGAGCATCTCCAACCCCCGGGCGCGGCTAAACGCTGTCACTCAGCTACGCCGCACAGGGGAAGGAAACGAAATACAAGAAAGCAGAAGTTTAGCGGCAATAGGTCAGCCACCTCGATCGGCAGCTCACCTCCCGAAACAGAAGGGGAAGTATTGAAAGCCTACTTAACTTTGCAAAACTAACCTCGTCAGCAGGAACTGCGGCCAGATGCTACATCCCCTGCGGAGAAGGCACTCGGGACCCTTGGGTGCGTGACTGAGAAGAAAAAGCACAAGTTTTGCATCTCCAACCCCCGGGCACGGCTAAACGCTTTCGCTCAGCTACACCGCGCATGAGGAAAGAAAAACAAGGTCTAGCGGGAATAGGTCGGCCACCTCAATCAGCGGCCCACCTCCCAAAACAGGAGGGGAAGTATTGAGAGCCTACCTAACTTTACAGACCTAACATCGTTAGCCAGTGGGGAGCTTGGGAGGAGGGGGTGCTACACCCTCCCTGAAAAGTCTCACGGCCCCACTGGAAATGAGGCCTCGAGAAAATTTGTATTACTTAGGGCCTACTTTTCTTCGCCCCCCCCCTCTCTTCCATGGATTTTGCAAGCACCTCTTGGGCCCCCATGGAAATTTCCCTGGCTACGTTACAGCCCTTGAAGGACAAGGGTTGGCGAACCCTTGACGAACTTTGTTCTGATATTCTGAAAGCACTGACAACCAGAAGAGGATAAAAAAAACTCCAAGCGTAGTTACCTAATAATAAATATATTTACAGTATACGACTTGGTCCAAGCTGTGAGACCCATTTTATTATGTCGAATCAGTTAAAATTATTACTCAGGAAAACTATTTACAGAAAAGTTTATGCCTCCCCTAACAACGCATATTGGCTGCTCTAAATAAGGAAAGAGAAGCAACATATTGTATGTTAAGACATAGACAGATCCCATGCACCTGGATATTCCCACGCGGGATCAACGCGGATGGGAATAGATTATTAGATGGTGGGTTTTCCTGCCGTATAAAATACGAAGACTATTTAACAGCGATCCAATATTGTATGATATAGTTTAGAAGTTGAGTCGAACTCAGATAAGTTCTATTAGAACAATCTTGGCCAGGTGCACCATGTCTGGGAGAAAATAAGGCGCGAGCATCTCCCAACTCACACAGCTCCGCCGAACGAAATCGCTCAGCGGTGCGGCGCAGGGAAGGAGACAAAAAACCAAAAGAGATGAAGACAGAAGAAAGCGAACACTCGTGCGTAGGGTCCCTTCCGTGCCCCTTCACGCGGGAGCAGATAGATAGGAGTCCCATGGGATGAGTCGCTTACCACCATTCGGCGGCCCACCTCGCGGAACAGAAGGGGAAAAATACAAAACCTACCTAACTCCACAAAACTAACCTTCTCAGCCGGAACTGTGGCAAGCTGCTAGATCCCCTGCGGAGAACGCACTTGAGACCCTTGGGTTCGTGAGGCCCAAATATATGGTGGCAGGGAAAGCGCCCGCCAGAATATACCCTTGTGGGCATTTGAATAGCAAGTTGGGAACATAGAAGAACAGAAAAAAGTGACAGCGGTAGGAATATCAAAGCGGAAAAAAAAGCAAACAAGGAACGAAAGTATAATAACTAAGGCTAAGGTGACCTACAGGGTCCCCCAGGGGGAGGTGCTCTCAACAACATAGACATGCGAAGATAAGAGAGAAGTAAGCCAAGAAGAGGATTGTTCTAATATGTTAGCTAAACCTTCTTAGACACTAAAACACTGAAAGATAAGAAGAAATGAATGGGGTATACAGGACGCCAATAAAAACTAGGAGTAGACGGATTCAGCAATACTAAATCGCTCAGCGCCGAATGCTTAGCAAATTTTATCTCGACGTTTCTGCCAACAGGCCTCATGTTTACTGCAAGCTCTTGTGAGTTCAATCGGTCTCAGTCGGCAAAGCGCACTACTACTGGCAGGAAATAAGGCGCAGAGCATCTCCAACCCCACACGGCACGGTTGTTCGCTCAGCCACGCCGCAAAGGGCAAAGATATAAAGAAGACGGCAGAAACACCCGTGCGTAAGGTCTCTTCCCTGGCCCACCTCCCAGACGAGAGAGAGTAGGTAGGAGTCCCATGGGATGGGTCGCTTATCACCATTTGGTGGCCCACCTCACGGAGCATAAAAGAAGTATAGAGAAGCTATCTAACTCTAGCAATTAATATCGTCAGCAGGGTCTACAGCTAGCTGCAACATCTCGTGCGGAAAAATCACTAGGGACAACAACTGCGTGAGTGAGGCCCATGTATAGTTAATAAGGAAAGGGCCAGCCAGAATAATATTCTGGCTGGCGCTCTCCCTCATATTCCTCAGGGCTCAATAAAAACTAGAAACCTTAGCACCACAGTGAGTGGAAAGACAATCAGAGAAAGAAGAAGACATTTAGAGCAGCAGTGCAAGTAGTAGAGGTACGGTGGGATGAACACATTTTAAAATGGACCACAGACGTGAGAAACAGTTCAAGTAGCTAAGTGGGAACCTATATACTACCTTTGGACGAAAAGACATCCTCACGACCTAATTAAAATAATGTACTTTCTATAGTCACTCTGGAAACGAGAACCCCTGTATGTCTTATAGGATAGATAACTTGACTAATCTAACCACATGAACAGTCACATCCCTGCTGAGGGTGACCTATTCAACTATGTGCAACTCTTTACAAGCTTAAAAGGACTTTCACCGCGCTTTTGAACTGACATAAACAATACACAACACAATTTAGAACAAAATACTTGAGGTTTTCGTAAACAACTCTCAAGCTACGACCTTTAGGAATGACGCCCAACCTCCCTGACGAAGACTCAGCAAGATGAGAAAGTTCAATGCACTGCACTACTAGGTCTATATATAGCAGGGAACTTGCACTATGTACAGTCGTAAGAAGTTGTCGGGCAAAATGGAAAAGCTTAAACATTAATGTTTTCAAGCGTGGATTTACTTACTGATGTAATAAGATATTTTTCACGGTAGAAATGGGATACTTAGTGGACAAATGAAAAAAAAAAGTGATGATGTTCTTTGCAACCATGTATCAGTAGAATTTAAATTTTTTGTATGGGACATCTTACAAGTTAATTTAATAGTTATTTGTTGGTCACAAAAATGCTCCGTACATAGTCTTAGGAGTACAATAACTCCGATTTTACACGAATAACTCTGGAAACATATAAACATCGGGTAACGTGAACAGGTAAGTAAGCGAGTGACACGCACCAACTGATGCAAGGCGTCTTGGCAAACCCTAACAACTACATCCCCAATGATTCAGGCTAGCAAACCGAATCACCACACTGAAACACTCAAGTCACACCATGCAGCTCATTAGACATTATTGTGCAGTCAACTGAGAATATCCTAAAATAACTTTCAAGGCAATGTGGCAAAGAGTCTACATCATCTGGAAACTGGTGCAAAAGTTAGAAACAGCGCTTTACACGCCCAACGTCATGTTGAGTTCCGGCATAGAACGGTTCGAGTACAGGAGAGAACTCAGGCTTCTTGTAGAAATTGCAATATATGATGTAGGATTAGAATTGATAATAATTAGCTACCGGTTTACAGCCCTCAAGCATGATTCTTAGAGTAATGAAAGGTGTTACAGATAAACAAATGTTGTAATCCTATAGATAATACAAGAGAAACTCTTCCAAGTCTAGCAAAAACGTGCATTTTCACTGCAAAGCAGTTCGAGCGCGCTCTGGTGAAAAACTTCAGATCATAAATACTATTAGAAAATTACAGCAGCGATATACAAGTCTATGTAACTCCATCCTGTCATTGCCACACAATATTTAACGACGGCCAAAGCCGAGCAATGAGTCGGCAACTTGCATCGTCTACAATAGCCTTGCGTATGTACGAGCTTGAGAAAGAAAACGACTAAGGCTTCAGCCGCTACCTCTCATTTATTCTTCTGCAACCAACATCGGAAGACTGTCCAGTTGCTTACGGTGCACCCTGTATCTACAACCGCACGACGCTTCTCATTTCCTTCTTATCCATTCTCCATATGCAGTACAGGCAGCTACCTACTTTGACGACGGAATTTTACTCTCAGCCATTACTGGGAACCTATTTGAAACTCCAACCAAGGGATCCGAGTGAAATACACAGACCGTATGTTCGGTCTCCTAGAGCATGAGCGCAAAGATACAGTACCTACGGAGATCACAGCACTCTTCTTGTGTCATTACGCAGAAGACGGTCGAAAACTTACTTTCTCCTCTTCCTGGACCTAGTGACGGGGGCTGCAGCAGGTGCAGCGCGGGCGCGCCCTCACATGGCGTAATCGTCGTCCTTTGGTTCGGTCTTGACGAGCACAAACTTAGCACCGGGCGGCAGAGCCGCGGTGCCGGCCGACACCGTCGATGTGGCCAGGAGTGTCGCGCCGCTGTCGTCGCTGGCAGCGAGGGGGGTGTTCACCAGAGGACTGTCCACGCCCTGCACAGTAACGCGTGTGCTGGTATAATAATCAGCTCTGTACAGGTGTGGTAGACTTTATGTAGCTAAGTATTAGTATTATAATAATCGAAGTAGCTACTGAATATCCACACAATCATGACGCAACAACGTGGTATCAGGGAGCATCTTTTTGAACACTAGTTATAATCACGCACGCCTGAACACAAAGTAGCGACCGCGAGGAAGAATAGCAGATTACGAGGCAAGTCAGGAATTAGTTTCATCGCAAGGATAAGAAAGGCACAAACAGAATGTATTCACCTGGCGACAATACAAAGGTGGGACGTACGTAGCTTTTTGACCATCACAGCCAGTTCAAAGGGCTTCGAACATCACACATATTTAAATAAAAGGAGAGAGCGCAACTTCCAATAACAAAATATCCACGGCAGATTATTTGCAACGCAAGTACTCAGCACCGACAAATGCATAAGGAACATCAAAGTATTACCTCGTAATTACCATTGTTGCAAGTGCTATCAATAACCTCCGTCGAGGTAAACTAATCTCATTAGCTTCTATCTGTCTGGAACTTCGATCACTGGTACAGATTCACTAATCTAAACTGAGCTTCAGGAGTTAATCCGGACCCTAAAAAGAGTAATAATGTGGTTAACAACGTATGAAATTCAATTCAAAGCAAAAAAAAAACCAACGCTAATGGGTGAAGTTGCGAACAGGTGAAAGTTAAAAAAAAAATAATTTCAATGACAAAGTCTTAGCTACTTGATACTTAACATTTCAAGTTTTGGCACACGAAGAGCAACATTTGGATGATTTTCCCAGCGGCAGAGGGTTAACTGAATAAGACCAAGCCTACCACGCACCTGCACAGGAGGTGCTCTGGAAGTCATGATGATGAGCTTCTGGCCAGGGGCGGCAGTGGGAGTGGCCGGACTGCTGACACTCGCAATAGCCGATGGCTGACTCACGCTCCCACCAGCCATCACTAGTGTCCTAGCAAGGCCACCCACACCTGAAGAGAGAGATTATAACATTATCATGTCCTCAAGCCTAGAACATAGGCCATATATCCCATCGTTAGGCACAGCGTAGAAGTAGTGCTCATATTACCCATGGTAAATGATCTATGGTTAAGGAATGGATGCCCTCCCTCCTCCGCGAGTCCACTTACGAGTTTGCGTTGTCGGCCACACGACAATTCGTACCAAAGTATCGCTATTGGCTCGTTAGTGAAGCGACTCTCAGCCGCATCGCGCCGACTGTTCTCTGTTAAGGATTTACTTATTGCATGAGCTTTATATGAAAGAATGGCAAAAACATGAGAAGAAGAGGGAAAGTTTGAGTCGCACTGACTGCACGCCCCAACTAGGAAGCCCGCATGCTGATTCGTTGACCACAAAGTATTCGAGTTATGGTGTCTTCGTGACGAAGCCTCGGTCGGCAAAAGAAGTCTCAAGACTAGATCTAGTTGCCCCTCCCCCTTTTCTAGTGACAACGAGTAAAAGAATAGCTGACGCTACATAATTTCGATAATAAACGAGTCAGAATGAATTCATATTACCCATAACTGAGAGACTGGCAACATTAAGTATTTGAGTCATTTAATAAAATATCTTCTCCCTCTAACACAGACATCTCTTATAAGAGTTATAGAATGGGCTCATCATTATATTATTAGATTTCAGTATTTTACCACCCTAGACGCAGCGAGGCGATTCGAGAGTGAAGCTCAACTGAAAAAAATATAACGCTTTTCATCAGTAGGAATATTTTATCTCGGCATTCCTGCCGGAAAACTCTGTAGGCTCAGTGCGCTACTTCTGGCGGGCAAAAGGCACAAAGAATAGAAAAAGATACTCGAGTGGACCGTCCCATTTGAGGCCTTCCACGCGAGAGAGAGTAGAGAAGTTCCACGAAGTAGGTCGGCTTCCTCGATCGACAGCCCACCTCGAACAGAAAGGGAAAAATAGAGAACCTACCTAACTTATAAAATTAACATCGTCAGCAGGAATTGCGGTAGATGTAACATCCCCTACGGAAAGGGCACTTGGGTTCGTGAGTCCCAGATATGTATATTGAGGCAGGGATAGGGCCCGCCAGAATATAACCCTGAGGGCCTAGAATGGGACCAATTGCGACAGTAGAGAAAACTAGAGATTACCGGTTGGCTGGCAGTAAAACCTAGCTGCCCTGTTGAAGAAGGCACGTTTCTCAGCCTTGTCTTCAATACTGAGAAGAAATTTACGTTCAGCCGTAGCTAAACGTACAAAATGATCAAACTTGAACAAAGGAAAGCACTTTTGATTAAATGAGTGTTTTTAAATCGCCGAAGAGGCAGCATTACTGATGATCTCCGTTACAATTAGCTACCGAATCTGGATAAAGTTTATAGGGTTTTCCGAGACAAGGTGCTAACAAACCGCATAAAACAATGACATGCCGAAAAGTTACAAGCAAAATTGCTACTCTGGACAACGAATAATTTCTACAAGAAGCCGCGGTCTTCCAGGTGTACTCTACTCTCGCATTTAGCTATACGAGAGGAATTCAAAAAGTTTTCGGAAAATTTCTCTCGCAGCGTCATTACGTATCCAAGAACGTCAAGTGCTGTCTGATATGGTAGCTGGCATCCGACCGCTATACATGGCACAAGTCAGGTCATAACAAATGGTTTCAACAAGGAGATGGAGGTCCTCATTTTTGTCAATATCAAAGTACTAAGAATTATTAGTCTTAAATCCTATGTTAAAACAAAGGCCTAAAATTTGTTTCTTAGTCGTTTGAACGCAACGCAATTACCACTTACCCCACAAATATCAAGGCGCAGGAAAATTTGATAGTAACGAACTTCCAGCGACTTCGATACCAAACGCTTCATGGTGATGCTCAAATGAGTAGTTGCTCATTTGCCTATTCGAGTGCAGCAACTTACGTCAAAGTTAGTCGAGTGAATCAGCGGAGAAGAGGACCACACTTGGCAGAGCAATCCATTTGCACGGACGCAAGAAAGCTACAATTTATGTTAAATATTATCAGCAATTCCGCGAACTTTTTGAATTCCTCTCGTACATATTTGCTCTGGCAGAGCTCAAGTTGTATGTTCCCCATTATCTCCAAAGAAGGATGGCTACCTTCTTCGCCAGACTTGAATCCCTCGAACTTCGGTAGATAGACAGTCTAAAAGAATATTTTTTCTGATTTTCCAGTCTACATTCAAAACCTACAAGATTGGGGCACGACTAAGAACATAGGATAGATGACCCGAAGCTTGCGGCTCATCCTTTGCTACTTAATAGTGCAGCTGAGCATTCACTGCAATAAACAATGCGCTCCTTGGAACTACGGTACGTGTGTTGCCTTGACAGAGGTAGCTTGAGAAAACAGTAATCACAAGCAGTAGTTGTAAAACAAATCATGTTACGATGAGCTTTGTTCATCATACGTTAGTTCATGCCTCCTTAATCTACATCGGTTTCTAGAGAGAGAGGAAAGGACATGCACCACGTTAAAGGAAACACAAAATCCATGCACAAGGGAGTTCTCAAACTGGATTAATGCGCATAGGCACAGCAAATCGGGGTAGAGAAGACAAAATAGCTCCCTTTGGGAGAAGCGTGTTACTGTGTCGTGAAGTTTCTTCGCAAACCTTCCTGAAGGTAACTTTCTACATCTGAATGACTCATCTTTCCTGCGAATAGACATTGTGAGAGCGTCATTCTTCCACTCGGATCGTACGGGTAGGCTGTCCATTACGAGCTGCAGTTTATTTAACCATGGTCTCTTGCGCCTTTGTTTAGCATACTGGTGGGTGTGGCAGTAGTGGCGGTGCTAGCGAAGGAGGTGCAGCGTGAAGGTGATGATTATAAAGTGCAACAGCTCGTTGCCTGGGATTGCACGGACAAAGAAGCTGCATGTGCAGAACGGCAATGAGCTCCCATGACAACAGTAGAAAAGGCACTTATCCTCACGCAGACTGTCGGCGGACACTACCACAGCACAGACACACACTGTTATACATGGCAGCGGGCTGCTGGTATTACAACTGTTATGACTGTGGTTGCTCGCACCTTGGTGGAGTATCCTGGTAGGGGTGGCAGCAGTGGCGGTGTTGGTGAGGGGGCGTAGCGTGGGAGGAGCAGGGGGAGTGGACACCACGACACCGCTAGCCCCAGGAGACTGTCGTAACTTGATGACGCTCGTCTGCAAATGCTGACCCAAATAGCCAAAGTCATTCTTGTACTCAGTCACAACATCTGGTGGGTTGCGGCTGGTCTTCAGGACAGGCGGTACCGATTTCTGAAATCAAAAGGATGGTTCCACAATCATTATTTTGTTATTATAATCAAATTTTCCCGCCATATCAGATACGAAGACTATAAAATAGCAAAAATAAAAAAATATCAACAAACACTAAACCTAATTAAACAATATAACATTCTTCAATTTTGATGGAAAAGAAATTCAATTACAGTTGTGATAGTATGTCACGAAGCTGAATAATAATAGGAATAAAACGAACATCAACACTTTTGCTTCCTAAAGGAACAGCAGCTGTGCTCTTTTCACGCATGGCATTAGCAGACTGGAAGAACAAGAACTCAGACACGCATGTTGTATAGTTTTATATAGCTACTGGCGAGTAGGTTCTGCTTGTGTCAAAAGAAAAATAATTTTAACCCTATCCGTTACCAATTTTTTTAGCCGCTCGAGCGCCAAGACGAAACAAATTTGTACCGCCCACTAAAAATGCTTATAACTTCATCAATATCCGAGATTTTTTCTCCATGGTCTCAAAAGTCTTTATTCAACTATTCTTTCGCATATTCATTTAAAAAATAATGTCGAAGATTAGTTTAAATGTCAATTAAATTTCGAATATACGAAAATATCTCCACGGACAGTACAGGATGAATACTTCGGCAGCACACCAGCAGCAATTTTCATACTTTTACGAGCTGAACGTATAATCGCTTCTATTTCTCATTTCTAGCCTTGTTGTTGTTTTCTAGTGATAATTTTGAAAGTTCCTTTTGTATAAAAAAAAATCTACACGAAAATTTTATCATCAAATTTTCTGAAATAATTATGTTGATCTATGTTTTTGGCTGTAAAGTGCAGGTCTATTAGAATTTTACTGATAGTCATGACCAATTAGGAAGAGTCACGGAAGTTTGGACGCTGAAAATCACTGACTGGGAGCAGAACTGTGAAGGAAAAACGGTAGGGCGGTACAATTTTGCACCGCCTTGGAGGAAATAGGGTTAAAAGTTACGTAAGGCAACACGGCTTACCAATAACATGCCCTTGATGTGCACCGCTGCGTTCTTTTCATACGCGCTCACGCCTTCAATGCACTGCTCTATTTTGTCACTTAGCATACGGAGCCGAGGGACGATGAGTGCTCGGATGACCTCGGGCCCAAGCTCGCACAAGCCTGAGAAGAGGAACCGCATTATAGAGCAATACTTAACCAGGTACAATCTTAAGTCACGTTCATACTACACTCACCGTTCAGAGGACTTCTGGCCCAAGCTCACAAAAAGCCTCACGACAGAAGGATACAGATAAGATACAGCGGTACATGGTAGGATGTTATTTATCAAAACCCGCTATTCTCAAGAGAAAGCAGTCACTGAATTGGCAACAGCTTGGCGTCGACCCACCAAGTCCAAAGGCAATCTTTCGATTATTTGCAATAAGTAGATGGCAGCTGGTTTGCGCCAAGTTTCGAGCATAGCAATTATGCTTATCACCTCCGCCAAGGAGGTTACGTTGTTGTCGTGTCTGCCTGTATATTTGTATGTCACCAAGATAATTTAAAAATTTATGGACAGATCTTTACGAAATTTACAGAAATTGTTAGACACGTTATAGCGGTAACAGATCATTAACTTTTGGTGGAGAGCCGTTCAACCGTTTGTTTGTCTGCCTATTTTTTTTTTTTAGAACCAAAACTTAACTCCAAGAAGACGGATTTTTAGTAAATTTACAAAAGTTGTTAGGTTTACAGTGTCGCATGATGAGTAAATGATCAAATTTTTGTGACAATCTTTGGTTCGTTCATTTGTTGGCCTCTGCGTTTGATTTCACACTGGTTAGCAATAGCTATAACTCAAAGAGTTATAAACGGATCTTCATGAAATTTACAGAAATTGTTAATAATGTTACAAAAAATGATTAAATTTTAGTGAGGATCATTTTGTCCATTAGGCTAATGTTTTTTAAAATATTTGTTAGCAACATAACTCGAAAAGTTGTGAATGGATCTTCAAGAAAATTACAGAAGCTGTTGTTACTGTCAAAAGGCACAAAGGATTGGATTTTGGTGCTGATATAAACAAAATCATAGTTTCAGTAACAATTTTTGTTTTTCGTTACTGTTGTGTTACTTGCTTACTTGGTGAAGGTATGCGCTCTAGTTGCTTATTCTTTGTTCCATCCTAAGTTCTATTGTTAGCTCTGTTCTATTTGAAATATATAACATCACTTGAATCACTCCTTTGCTCGCAATGTGGTTAACAGAGCAAGCAGCGTAACCTCACATGAGAATTAGAATTTCTCATAGCAAAGTTACTGTTTTTAAGAATAGCGTTGGTTTTACGTAAATATCGGATTTCACGCGTTTATTCTACAACTAGAGTGCCCGTGAAGTCAAAAATGACAGCGAAGAATTTGTGATGATTCTTCTTCATTGATCATTCTCACGTTAATACAACAGCCGACTTAAGAGTACACAGAGATGAGTGTTCATGATTTCACAGTTGCTGAGCAACAAAACTAGTTTCATTCTCCGACATGGAGAATATTAATCACTTGATGCAGGACGGTAGAGGCGTGTGGCAATCACGCCAAAAATCGGGCTACTGCGCCCAGAAAAAAATTACCGCTACCCAAAACGTGATTGTGAGAGCGCCATGTAGCAACGAGCGGAGCAAGCTTAATGGTATTAAAAGTTCGTTTTAATAGAAATTTTGTAAATGGAGGTTTAAAGTAACTGATCTGATTTACTTATTCTGGTGTAAGGAGTTTATTTGTTACGATTAACTGCATTTAGCGCTACTTTTATTTAAAATAGACGTTTGTGCTCGTGACCTGCAACACCGTAACCCGTGTCGTAGTCGTCATTTGAGCTATGATTGCGACACTAGTTGCGACTGGATGGGTCACCGGTGTAGCACCAGTAACCCAGAAACGCTGATTGTGACACACATGAGCAACGCACAAAATAAATGTTTTAATTTGGTATCATGGATACGCCAGGATATCAAGTATGTCCAATGATTTTTGCTTGCAAAAAGCTATTTCGTCGACGATTTGAATGAAGTTGGAAGAATCATTGATTACATTATCTGTGGAATGAAACTAAGAATCAAGATGCACGAGACTGCTTCGATCTCAACTTTGGTAATGCAAGCGCATTCACAAATAAGGCCGCCGTATACTATCGACCGCAAACTGAGCAAATTTTTGATCATCTGTTTTCTTGAAGCGTGACAGAAAATGGACAGATAAACAAATGAACAAACAAATAAACAGATAAATACACATCGGGCTGTATTATGTAGTAGACTATTTTCCTGAGAATAAGATAATGGAACTGATCTAGCTACGTATATCATTAATGTGTTAACTTTTTTGTAATAAAAATTTACCACAACGAAAGGCCGTTTGAACAACTATTGTAGAATATAAAGTTGTTAAACTCAACGGCTGCTAACTTGATGCGAAATTTTTCTGTAGCTACATTTCATATGATTTCTTTGTAACAACATGTAGCTACCATATATTTTGCCACGCATTTATTAGGCCACATCGATAATTAGAGGGAAAGCCAGTTAGTGTCGGAATTTCAGTGCAAGTGCGACAGACATTTGTGCGAAGGCTATTAACTTGTAGTAATGGTGACCGTAAAACTCGCAGAGCTTCCGAGTCAGTGTGGCATTATTTAGTTATGCTAATCTCATTGCCGTTGGAGTTACAGTTTTATGATAAATCATTTAAACTGATTTACATAGCAGACAACAATTGACGGCGAGGCCGCACTGTTGCAACACTATGGATGACCGAGTATCTAATATTAATACCACGTAGCTACATGTAGTTAGTTCCAACTCCGCCAAGTGCTCTACTATTGGCAGGAAAGTACGCGCAAAGTATCTCACAGGAAGAAAACGATACTCGTCCTCGGGAACCTTCCTGAGGGCCCTTCCCCTCTCCCCCAGTAGCACTTCACATCCTCGCGAAATAAGTCGACCACAACGATCGGTGGTCTGCTCCATGCTGCAGAAGGCAAAGTAGGCCTAAATAGGATCTATTATTATTATGAGGGTTTTCCCGCCGTATCAGAAACAAAGATTATATAACAGCGATATAATATTTTATATAATATAGTTTAGAAGTTGAGTCGAACTCAGATGAGCTCTTTTAGTACAATCTCGGCCAGGTGCACCATGTCTGGCAGGATATAAGGCGCGAGCATTTCTAACCCTACACTGCTCGGCCAAACGTAATCGCTCAGTCATGCGGCGCAGGGAAAGAGAAAAAAAAACAAAAAGAGAAGAAAACAGAAGAAAGCGAACAGTCGGAACAGTCGTACGAGGAGTCCCTTCCGTGGCACTCCACACGGGAGCAGATAGGAGTCCCATCGGATGGGTCGCTTACCACCATTCGGCGGCCAACCTCGCGGAACAGAAGGGGAAATATAGAGGACCTACCTAACTCTACAAAACTAACCTTTTCAGCAGGAGCTGCGGCCAGATGCTACATCCCCTCCGGAGAAGACACACGGGACCCTTGGGTGCGTGATGCTCAAACATATTGCGGCAGGGAAAGCGTCTGCCAGAATATACCCCTGAGGGCATATAGGATATACCTAACTATAAACTAAGCTCATCAGTAGGAACTGCTGCTCAATGTAACATCTGCAGAAAGTCACTCAGGTTACCACTTGAGGGTATGAGGCCCAGGATATCCGACAGGGATAGGACGGGAGTTACCCTTGAAAAGGGAAGCCAGGCCCTTCTATTGCCACTGCTACAGTTCACGTATGGCGCAAGCTTGCATAATACACAATGGAAATTTTGCCCCTGATTACCTCTAGTACGGTACGCTTATTTTCAAGAAATAGCATGAAAGCAGAGCCGTTACTAACCTTTCTAATTGGTAGTTATTTGATGTTGGGACGAAAAGATAATGCAAAAATACAGAAAAAGTTATTTTTCTTGGCAGTTCTTATGGACTGGTACATGCTAAAAGTCCTTAGTGCTGCAAGTAACCAGAGCAAAGAGCCAACTTGAGGAATTTTTCATGTTCAGGGTTGGAGCGTTGGAGTCTGTATATTTTGGGGTACAGGAATCTATGTCAAAAACTCAACAACTACAACAATCAGAGTTGGTGCAAATGGGCCCATTTTGTTTAAAAGAGTCGGAGTCACGAGTGGTCGGATATTCTGGGGGTCCAAGGAGTCAGGAGTCCAAGCCTGGCAAGCCCCAGAGTTGGATCTTGTCCATCAGACTCCGCAACTCGGTTCACACTCGCCTCGATTTCATACCGACGGACATTAACTACCTAGCTGCTTATAGCTACCCCTCGATGCGAGACAGAAATCACAGCGGACACGCACTCACTGAAGCTGGAAATTTCAAGAACATTGGTTATGGAGAACGCGCTCCGTCGCCTGAGAAAGCAAGAACTACTAAGCCAGACAGGAATCTTGTCTAGTGGGACATAAGTACAAAAAGCTCACCAGCAACAGCACCGTAAACAGTGGCGAGTGGAGTCTTGTCAACATTAAGACATTTGCAAAAGACGCGCGTGATGCGCGTCTGCAGGCCGTTGGTGGTGGTGTTGTAGTGCCGGCAGATCTGCGACATGAGACGCGCAGCGAAGTCCCGCAGCGCCCAGTGATTGTCCATGTCGGGCTTGAGGCACAGCTGACGGCTCACAATACACGTCAGTACGGACGGTGTGAGCTCGTGGAGCTGAGGAGGGGGAGGGGGAATGAAGAGGACTTCATGAGAGACGAAATTAAGCCGTTTTCCCACCCTCCATTGATTTTAGATTAGATAGAGGACAATAGATGGACCAACAGGCCCATTCTCACAGAGTATCCGGGACTTTGTTACGCTCCGGCCCTCTAAAAGCTATTGCCATAACGACAGAATCGTTAAGATAACTGGGGAAGAAAAGAAGAAAATGAAGAGAGGACTTAGGCCTAAGGTTAGTATGTATTACCTTTACTAATTGCACTGTGACTTCACAAGCATATTTCTGTAAGAAACATTATGACACTATTGATTAGAGAATTCCTCAAAAGAAACATTTCCATAGGCCGCAGTTGTAGTTAGTCAGCATCATCAAGTAGTTGAAAAATCCATTTCCACAACAAAAGTGATCTCGCAGAGGAAGCAAGCAGAGACATGTAGTATGTTGACAAAAAACGAAGAATCCTATGCACAAGGGTATCCCCACACAGGATCAGTGAGTATGAAAACAGCAAGTCGGGAAAAAAGAGGAAGAACAGAATAAAGCTTCATCAATACTAGTATAGAAGTGGGCAAACATGAAAGACGTACCGAAGGCCTAGCTACGACTACGGTACCTATCGGTAACCCATACGGTCCCCTAGGGTCGCCGCTCCATTAACATAGGATAGACGAGCCTGGTGCAACTCTGCTCCAATAGATCCTACATCTCTGTAAAAGAACTTTCGTACGGGTAAAAAAAACTATATATACGGTACCTACAAATCAACTTGAACTTCAAAGTTCAAACAAAAACGAAAACTACTTTGCATAGCTATGCTACTGAAAATGCTAAATCAACCCAGAGAAAGAAACTTCAGTATTTTCTAAAAGTCGAAACCGATGCCAGTATCTGGCGATAGCTACAGCCGAATGCAATACAGCTACAGTAATATTCATATAGGCATTCACTAAGACAACTGCGGCACAAGTCAGAAAAACTAGAGGAGCTTATGGAGCAGACACATAAGAACAATACTGATACGTCGTAAATATGCAGCTGAAATCTTACATATTTTTCGAGGTAGAGGGTGTTGTTATCCAGCAGAGCCTTAGTCATCCGCATGAGGTATATAAGAAGAGCAAGGTTCCGTTGCACAACATTAACGCGCACGCCTTCAGCAATGAAGGTACATAGGCGTGCCACCATCTGATGCAGACCGGGGTCGAACGCCAGAGAATGTAGGGCTTCCTGTTACGGGTAAAATACAAGAAGCAATTACGAAGTGTAAGGTGAAGTTACTTAGATCCCCAGGGGGGGGGGAGGGGGTATCTTGCCATTTTATGCCAAACCAACTTTTCTGTAAGCCTGCAATTATTAATATCAAGTTTTTATCACGCCACAACGGCCAGACAAACTGGGCAAGCCCGCATCACAAAAAAAGAAAGGAACCTGTAGTAAGTCTAAGAGAAGCGAGGAACCCATGCGCAAAGAAGTTCCTACGCTGGATCAATGCACATGAGTATAAGAATTCGGGGAAGAAAAGGAAGAACGCTAAAAAGCATCATCAGCAAGAGCACGAAAATGAAAGAAACTAAAGAAAGCACAAAAGAATGGCGCTCGGAAAGACCGAACTATATTGCTAAGATAACCTACGGAGACTTCTACGGAACGCTCTTCTGTACAGCATAAGTAAACCAAACTAAGCGAACTCTATGGGTATGAGCCCATCTGATGGCCCATCAGGGAAGAGTAGCTAATTGCATAAACCGACTAGTGCTTAAGAGTTACAATAGGTAGATACCAATAATATTTAGAGGTAGCTACAGTAATTGCTGCAGTAACATATGCTAGATCTATTTATTTCTACAATTAGTACAGAAAAACTGGTCCTATACAGTTATCTCTCTGGTCAAAGTAACGTTACTTAATAGCAACGAATTTCATAATATATGGTTTCAATTTTCATACACAACTCAAAGCGAAATGCTGTAATACTAAGATTCAAATATGCGAGAGAGAACTTTCATGCTGGATGACACTATGTCGGTCAAAACCATAAGGCTAAATTCGTGATAGCTGTGAGAGGAAGTATTGGCTCACGACTCTACAACATATGCTGTGATGGCGTTTAACATTTATTTATCAACATTTTTTTCTCACCTCCAGGTCACTTGACACCGTTAGGGCTAAGCCCAGTAGTTACTTCTGCCCTTTACCTATCTGAAAAACTTCCACAAGTGGGATTCTAAACTAAAACATAACCTTTATCAGTATGATTGATGCTATAATTGTTTCAAAATGTATGAGGAGGATTAGATTACTAATGCTTTTACTACCTTCCAGATTGTCTCTCAAGCTGCCGTACACTGCATCAGCCGGTCAGCGCCACGCCCGGCTGAGCGGCGGTCCGCCGAGCCAGCGCAGCCTTCAGCCAGGTGGCGCGGCCGCCAGGCAGCACTATCGTTGTTCACGACGATTTTGCGTTCAAGTAAGCTTTCCTACGCGCGCCACTCCTAAAATAAACACTACCTAGCCTAACCTAACCTCCTTACCTAACTTTCTAACCTAACCTAACCCAACTTAACCTTTCTAACCTTACCTAACGTTACCCTACGTTATCTTACGTTATCTTACGTTATCTAACGTTATCTTACGTTATCTAACGTTATCTTACGTTATCTTACATTACCTAACGTTACCCAACGTTATCTAACGTTATCTAACGTTACCTAACGCTACCTAACCTAACTTAATCAGCGATACAGCGAGCAGCGCGGCGCGCCAACTTGAACGCCGCTCACACGCACACGATCTGCGTACACATACACGCACACGATCTGCGTACACAAACACGC
>LQNS02278094.1:24630200-24642895 GCA_001587735.2 Parhyale hawaiensis
TTTTTGAGATAATGGAAGTATATACAGTATAAAGATCTACCTATGCATATTTTCTAAATTTCAAAGGAATAGAACTCAATGAGTTTTCATGCTACAATAAAAACAATGACAGTTTGAGAATCCTTGAAGCATTCCTAAGAAAACTATACAGCAGGATTTTTCAATTTAGCCCTTTTTTTCAATTCAGCCCAAAACCGATTTTCCCCCTATATTTTAGTTATATAGTCATTGGACAGAATAGAAAATGGAGTGGCCGTCTCAGTAGTTTTGTTAAGAATGTTTCAAGGATTCCAAAACTGTCATTTTTATTGTAGCATGAAAACTCATTGGGTTCTATTCCTTTGAAATCTAGAAAATATGCATAGGTATATCTTCATACTGTAGCTATATATATACTTCCATTATCTCAAAAACTAAGAAGGCCTAAATGAAAGAAATTGTTTGAGTAAAATGTGTTTCTTTTTCATAAATACATAGACTGTAAATTTCAGAACAATCGGTAGAAAATTTAGTATTTTGCCGAACCATGCCCCTCCTCACATAAAGTACCAGTTACAAACGTTTTACTAAAATTTGTTTAATGTCCTCATGTCCTCACCTTATTTGTAGTTGTTTAATGTCCTCATGTCCTCACTTTAATATCCCAAATGATGCAAATTATCATTGTACAGTAGCTATCTGTAGAATACACCTAGCATCTTTAACTTGATTCATATATTTTTATACTAGCAAAAATTATTTGGACATGTTTTATGTTTACATCAAATATCTACTAGTTGGACCTAGGAGTTGGAAAATCTTGAGGAGTCGGAGTCGGAAAATCTTGAAGACCAGGAGTCGGAAAATCTTGAGGACCAGGAGTCGGAAAATCTTGAGGACCAGGAGTCGGAAAATCTTGAGGACCAGGAGTCGGAGTCGGAAATTCTGGAGGGCCAGGAGTCGGAGTCGGACCTTGAACCCTGGGAGAAAAAAAAAATAGAACACCAAAAGCTGTCTATAATGAGGGCTACACCTCGAAACGGTCTAATCTACCCTTTAGACGCCCCCAGAGTTGGGCGCTGATGCGGGTCTGGTACTACCGACAGATGTGTTCTGTCGGAGCGAGCCACAGAGAAAAGGCAGTTGAACAAAGAAATAGCTGTTGCAAGAAATGGCTTTTACATTGTCTTTTCAATTTTACAAAAACATTTGATATNCTACCGACAGATGTGTTCTGTCGGAGCGAGCCACAGAGAAAAGGCAGTTGAACAAAGAAATAGCTGTTGCAAGAAATGGCTTTTACATTGTCTTTTCAATTTTACAAAAACATTTGATATGGTTTGTAGGGTGTTGCTGTGTTTGGTGAAAGAATGAATTCAATGGTCTAATGAATATTTTTTGGTGGTGAACTGAGAACAACTCTGTCAATAGCTACCACTGACACGGCAAAGCAGGGAGTGGTTTCATGGTTCCCTTAAGTTACTGGTGCCCAAAAAGAATGTATACTTGAACTGACACCAGGGTTGGCATTGATTAAATCAACTAATTTTTTATAAAAAATCATAATTTTTTCCTTATATTTTTTTTTTTTCATTTTTCATAAAATGCAATATTTCTACACTATCAAATGATCAACTCTTATGAGCATTTATGCAATAAAACACCGCCTTAGTAAGGCCTCCAACTTTATATTTCATGTTAAACATATAGTCTAACAATCAAAGCACATGGACAGTTTCTTTCATCCCTGGGAAGTCCACCTCTAAAGTCACCTCGGCTAAATCTCTAACGGCAGCTGAAAAAAACTTCTAATAACACAGCTTGTACTTCCTACATTTCCATCGTAATTAAGTGAAGTAAGTATGTGAGACGATAAATAACTGCGCTACGAGCCCGTGACCATTAGTAGACGAACCTAAACTTTACTTTGCTTATATCAAATAAAAACAGATATAGTTGGGAGGATGTGCCCAGAAACATGTTCCAATGAATACTTTTGCAGTGGTGAGCGGTAAGCATAGTACCTCTGTCGTTAGCCCGCAACTCGCACCGCCAAACGGCGACTCCAGTTCAGGAGGACAGGTCAGAGTTGTCACACTCATTTTATTATTATTATTAAATCACACCAGACTGGCGACGTAGGAACGGAGAAACTCCAAGAGGTTAACAAACACCCACGCAACCAGCCCAGCGGGTGAAGAAAACAAAAGAATGAAAAAAAAAAGAAGATCCGAGATCACAAAATAGCTCTGTGTACAGATCGTTTAATGCTGCCAATACCAGCACCAGCAAAAACAGAGCCATCGAGACCATTCCAAACATCCACACACGATGGAATAAACGAACGAGAATACTGGCCTGTATGGCNATGCGCCAGATCACAAGGCACAACACCACCCAGCATGAACGCACATCGACGAACCACTTCGTCAAGCAAACACAGGTGGCAGTCGGCAGCAGAACCCCAGACTACAGAGCAGTACTCCAGAAGAGGGATGACAAAGCAATTAAAGCAGCGACATGTCAATTCTACCGAGCCAAACACCCTCGAAGCACGCCTCATAAGACCAATTTTCTGCGATGCACGTGAGGCAACCAAACGAATGTGGGGCTCAAACGTCAACTTTGGAACAAAATTGACACCCAAGATTACCAGGTCATCAACCTGGTCAATCTGGCATTGACAGATTAGGTACTATACCTACCGCTTTAACTACTTTCCTACCCTAGTCTATCTTTCTTAGGTTAAAATCAGCAAAAGTTGAAGTTTCCCACTCTCCTGAGTTAAGGAGAGGTCAGGAAAACCTTCGCTGATTTTTTCCGATTTTTTCTGATTTTTTGCTGCAGCTGCACCAGCAGACCCCAGGCAGTATATAGACAGCATCCCCACCCTCCAGCCTCACTTTAGCTAATCAACGAGCAAATTATCCCTTATAGTCAGTAAAACAAAGGGTTTTGGGTCTGGAGTAAACTCCAGAGGTACTATGCCTACCGCTCACCACTGCAAAAGTATTCATTGGAACATTCTAACTATTTGCAGTGGCTCGCTAATGGCATAGTACCTCTGTAGTTAGCCCAATATACCAACAGCTTGCAGGGAGGGGTTTTATGGCTCCTGAATTGGAGGGTGCTAAGGATGCTTACACCATATATAAGAAATCGGATTCTCCTTTCTCAAGGGCAGTCAAAGTCAATAACTGTCTTATGTTTACTTGGCCGGCGTTTTAGCATTGCCTTTTATCGGCTCCCATTCCAGCCTCTTAGGTTCTGGCATGAACCTGCCTCGACTCTAGTCTCTGGTAGCTCCAGAGTCGTATAAGCGCCGTTTGTGGCGCGAGGTTTTACGAACGCCCCGACCAAGTTTAGTTCTTTCTCCTCTTGTGTACTTCCAGTACGTGCGAAGCCTCCTAAGGCATGTCGTTAACTTTGCTCCTGCCCATAAGAGCCATCGTTCTGGAAGAGAAGGTCTCCTAGTGAAATTCAACCGTGGCTTCTGCTAGATATCCTAAAAACATTGAGAGCTCAATTTTTAAGGGGCGAAAACGGCTTCTTTATCGAGATAGGAGACCCTTGTCGTGTCTGATCTGCGTTAGGTTTCACAACCTGTTCCAGATCTACTCTTCTTCTTACTAGCCTACTTCTCTTTGTGTGCCCAACACTCCCTAGTGGAAGGACTATTGTTTGCCTTTTGACTGCAGAGAGCTTTACTGTCGCTCTCTCCTTGGTCCTTAGAACAAGTCCGGACGGAACAGTCGCGTCCCGCCCTCTATCTGGCGTGACTCCTCAATCTTCGTCTAGCTCCGGCCTCCGGGAATACCGAGACTTGCGCCCTCTAATGCTTCGCCAACCCGACCCAATCTTCAGCTGGCTAGCGTAAGGCAGTTTTCGGGCTGGCTTCGTTTCCGAGCAGAACGAGAACCCCGAGGACAGCGAGGGGCGTGGAAAGTCAAGGCAAACGGTAAACCAAGTTACTAAGGCACTGTGGCTCGAGAAAAGGTGTATTCCCTCTTGGTTCTTTATGAAGAGTAAGCAGGAGTATTTCTCTTGCTAAGTACGGATATGGATCCTGTCTGTCTGATTGAAAAATTTCTTCTCTATTGTACCTCTCTAGCATTGTTTTGGGGGCGAGAAGGGTTAGTCTGGCTAACCCCCTTTTGAGGCTCTTTGTATTGTCCCTGCGTTTGACTTAGAATCTTTATGAACTCTGCTTCATCCAACTAAAAGGGGCAGCCGACATCTGAAATTCCTTAGTTCTTATAGGAACGAAAATTATCTGTCGAATCCTTTGAGCCCTGCTTTGTTTGGGCCTGAGTACTGTAAAGGGAAGGAAAACTAAGACCACGTTCTCAATTGAGGAAAACCCCTGCACTGATATGTGCTTCAATTACAGTCCTTTGGTCTCAGACGATCAGGGTTCATTGAAGTTGACTTCAGTTCATCAAGCCCTATGGAGTCAACATGATGGAAGGACCATAGGCCAGATAATTCTCTACCCTTTCATCTATGAGGCAGGAAGTTCTGCCTCAGAGCCGTATATGCGCACCCGAACTTCAGCTTAGTAACTAACCGATCCGCAATTCGTTAGGGAGTCTGGTTGGGCTCGAAACCCTGAGTGCTATAGGGTATAAGAGTTGAAAAAGGCAGCATGCTGCTACCTTGGTGGCAGTAGCTGTCTGCTATCTGGATTATTACTAGCACCAAGTTGTAAGACAGGGTCCCTTTCTTATCACCAGTCTGCCTAGTATCTGTAGGTACTTGTTTCCTACCAGATACCTTTCAGAAGATCTTACTTTGAGAGGATTCGATACTATACCGTTCTCTGCGTACCGAGAGCTGTTCTTGCCATGTTAAGATTCGATTGAGTATAGCCTGGATTTCTTTAGGTCCCCCCGGGGATCCGAGAGACCTTCCTAGCGAACAGGGACATTACCTCAAAGTTGTTTCGAAATCTTTTCAGAAGAGAAGATTCGCGATTTCGACCCCTTTGCCTAAAACAGATAAGCAGTACTCTGCGAGGCTTCCTTCCAACATTTCGCTAGTAAAAACCATTCTGTCCCTTGATACTTTAGCAAGTTGTTCACCAAGTATACCTTGTTTTCTTCGTGGTTGAAGAACTCATTAGTTTTTCTTCTTCCATTAACAACTCATTGGGTATGCTAAACCTCCGTTTGTAGGCACTAGCATAGAACCCGATCTGTGCCCCCGTCTATTGATCAAGGCTATTGTTCAAGGCAAAAAAGGGGCCAGACCACTGTTTGTGCTACTGGTACCTATGTCTATCTCCTTATGTATCTTGAGGCTGTCCTAGCGTTTGTTAGCTCCCGATATACCAGCTCCGACTTAGATATGTCTCTCTGTATGGAAGGTCTACTGTCATAACCTGAAGTTATAGGTCACTCCTGCCCTTAGGCTTTGTCTTTCCGTAATTCAGTCTGGATCCGGAGGAGCATCCATAATTCCTTGATAGGTTATGTAGCTCTATGCAAGACATTGTCCAGTCGCCCCACCCCTTTTTTTCAAAAGCTCCTAGGTGAGCCTTTTCTTTTTAACATAAATAGGGTCTTGAGTGTTATTGGGGAATTTCAGAACTTTAGAAGTGGCTACCATCAGCAGCGCCTCTACTTAAAGGAGTTAGCTACTCCGTGTACGGTCTCTGTCCTCCTAGGATAGCCCCCCTCGTCTAGTATGCCCCATTGTCAGTAGTTCTTTCTCTGCTAGGAAGAAAAACTCTACTAATGTCCGAGATAAACAATGACTGTTTAGTCCTCTTTCCGGGGATCCACCATCTAGTAGGGGGGAGTCCCTAATTATCCAGTTTTTAGTTTTTTTATACTGAGCTTTTGAATTTATTAATTTTGAGAACAGGTGCTTATGTCTGAGCACACTCTTCTTGGTAGTAGCTATCGTACTGAGTGCGTAGCCCTGATTATTAAGATTCCGCTCTTGTATAGGCCATGTTTCAGACCTGAATTCTGAAAATTTTCTTTAAAAGACTGGCCTTATTAATAAATTCTAACTCCAGTTGAACATGAGGATAAGATCAGGACCTCAGCGATCTATGTAAGACTTGGTTTCTTGTACGTCTTATTTCTCTTGAGAGTACTAAGAATTATTAGTAACTCTATAACTCCCACTTCCGTTGAAGATAGGAGCAGGGTTCTGTTCCAGCAAGGATGTAGATCCCCTAGATTGACATCTACCTAACGTCCCTGCCAAAACATGAGGTTTTGCTCTTGTCTTCCTGGATAGCTTATTAGTTTAAGGCTTGATTTATTTCAAGTCTTGAGGTACTGAATAGGTTCTATATGCGACCATTTCAATGTTCAGTGTCAGAACGTTAGAGGAACTCCGTATCAAAGGAAATTGTTTGGGCCAACCTCCTTATACTCGTTTGAACCTGTTAGTTCCTACACCTCTCGATATGAATGGCTATTATTATCTCTCTTATATCCTAATAGGATATTAAGGAATGGCGGATCTTTGATTATAGCTACTTGGTCAAGCTTTTGGAAAGGCCCCGCTTGTCTTCGTCAGGACGAAAATTGAGAAGTGCTGTGGAGCTAGTACTGCAAGACACAACTGAGCTCTTTTGTATACCTAAGGGTATACCCCTTGAAAAACAATCTTCTTTGAACCAAAGTTCTCGCAAGGCATAGGAGGGAGTATATAGTTTCATAGACACTTAATTGAATTCAGTTTGTATTTTAGCCCAAACGTGGCTTAAATTCAATATCAAGATAATTGCATATCTTGCAGAAAGTCACATAAGAGGATGCAGCTATATAAATGTATATATTATATATCTCTATATTAAATATATATTACTGTACATATATAATATACTATATATCTTAATATATCTACTATTTAATAATTCACGTTGTGTTTTCATTTATTTATTTACAGTGGAACCCCGTTTTCCCGGACAGCACGGGGGGAGGCCGTTCCGGGAAACTGAAATTCCCGGGAAAACGAGAAAATTTCAATGCCCGGAAAAAAACCCGTTTTTCCGGATGTATGTCTGTCAAATTGAAACTATTTCCGGGATATTTTATGCCAGAAAAACCCCCGTTTGCCGCACATTAATGAACGAAAATGAAACTACTGTGTGAAGACGTATACTGAACGAAAATGGCGGTGGTTGCCTTCCGATTATCGGAAGAGATACTGCGCAATCGGCGAATTTTAGTATCTGCACAGCGTCACTTTCGGGAATTCTTCTGAAGGTCCGGAACTTCTGCCGGACTTTTCCGGGAAATGCCGAAGTTTTCCGGTATTCCGGTATGGTTTCAGTTTCCCGGAACGTTCCGGGAATACCCCGGAAAAGTGAAAGTCCGGGAAAACGAGAAGTGCGGGAAACCGCGTTCCAGGAAAACGGGGTTCCACTGTATTTATTTATTTATATCTTTCCTGTCACGCTCTATGGGAATAAGATAGGAGAAAATTCAGATTTCAAAATGTAAAAAAAAGTGGGGAACCTTGCAATTTTTTTCTTCAGTATTAGATAGGGAAAATTACAACTAGCTAATAAGATAGGAAAAAATTCAGATTTCAAAAAGCAAAAAAAAGTTGAGTACCTTGGAATCTTTTTCTTCAGTATTAGATAAGGGAAAAATGAAGCCCAAAAGACGACGGGGGTTTTGGTGAAGTGTTAATTTTTTCCCGTCATTTACAATGACGGCATGGGCCACTAGTAATACTATAAAACTTAATCTACCAAAAACATTCTCTTTATAGTCAGAGATCATCCAGTAGAGAAGCCCTTTGGGCTAGGTAGTAGTGGGACTAAGTCTAAATGAAGTCCCAAGTACAAGGCTCTCAAGTTTCTACGGTCTTGAAGGTCCTAATGGATTTGAAATACCTCCTAAGTCTATATCAGACTTCAGGCTACTTGTGTGTAGTATCGTCCAATCTTGACTGTATTCTGTTCTGAGGTCAAGAGCAAAAAGTTGTTTGAGTAAACCCTTCTAAAGTCTATAGTGCTGGACAAGGACAATTTTTCAACCTCCTACCAGTACTAGTTGACCATAATTAGCATCCCAGATGAGCCCTAATCCAGTTATTAGGCACTGATAACAGTCAACCTGGAAATGTATTTCATGCATCCCCTGCGGAAAATGCATATATATATATATATTTCGTTATGGCCTGATAGAGGTACATCCCCTTCCGAGAACCTTGGGTTAGGTGCGCAAGGACTGGTTCTCCAATTATTCTATATGTTTTAACGGGTTCACAGTGCTGGGAAGCCATTAGAACACTAAGCGAACCAGTCCTGGAGGACCTAACCTCTGTTCTCGGAGGTAAACATTCATTGGAANGCGCGAACGTAGATTTAATTTTCCTTCAAAATGAGACCATTTTGGAATAAATCTACGGATTTTTTAACACGTTTTTCACTATTTGAAGTTGAAGAACCGTTAGATGGCCAAGATTCTTGGTAGCCTACCTCTATCGAGACATTAGCCACCTAACAGGCCGTTTATAAAGATTCATGGCCATCTAATAGCCCGTTTCGAAATATATATATGTATATATGTCTATTATATATATATCTCCTTGTATATATGCACATATACCTATCATATCACTAATATAATTATATAATTGTATATATACATAGATATATCTATGATTATTATTTTCATTTTTTTAGCCAAAGTAGAGGCTGACAGCTGTTCTGAATTCGTCTCTCAGACATTAACATTGTTAAGGCGGTAACAGCAGAGTATCTGCCCATTGAAGCTGGTTATGCCCCAAGGGTTCACTCAGCAAATTTTTTCTAAGTCCCTAGAGCTGGACAAAGAAAATTTTTCGAGGTACCCTTAGTATCAGTTTCTAATAATTTAGTGCCCAAGTTGGGGGCCCTAATAAAAACTTGAGTTATAAGGAAACCGATAACTGCTTACCTCTGAGTTTATTTATTCATTTTTTTAGGTAGGCTACTGTTGTTTTAATTAACTGGGTATAGTCTATAACCGTAGTCTAACGACACATAGATTATGGATGGTTAAGCCCCGAATATTGCTGCGAAAAATTCTTCCAAGTCCATAGAGATGGACAAGAAATTCCCTTTGTGTAAAACTAGTACAAGCTTTAAATAAATATGAATTAAGTACTAATGATACTTAATTCCTGTT
The DNA here is from genome assembly GCA_001587735.2 of Parhyale hawaiensis. Lineage (NCBI taxonomy): Eukaryota > Metazoa > Arthropoda > Malacostraca > Amphipoda > Hyalidae > Parhyale > Parhyale hawaiensis. Next base: position 24,639,320 of record LQNS02278094.1, read on the forward strand.
GAATTCATCTTTCAAATCTAATTAACAGAGTAAAGTCTCTAACAGCTGTCTATGTTTTGACATAATCGAACATTGTAAGGTATGCTCTTGAATAGGTATGAGAGTTATCCTGTAAGTAGTTCTTATGTACTTTGTCTTAGTAGACTGTTGTACAGTATAAGAATGGACTAAAACTTACTAGTGCATATTAGTATAAGAACTCAAAACTCTGTTTACTCTGAACTTCAAGTTCAGATTTTTTTTTTAACCTGAAATATTCTATAATTTTGCAAGTACTGTAGTTTCAATATAGAAACCATCAAAGTGTCTTACCAAGGTTAGATGTTTAATACAAAGTGCCTTGAATTTATGATCTTTCTCAATTTGGAAGGTCTAGACTTTCTTCAGCTCCTTTTGAAACCAATTTGTATAAGTGCCCTCAGTGCCTGGTAGTGCTGGGATTAAACCCAATTGAAGGACCCAGTATAATATCTTGAAAGATCAAGGATGTCGTCAGGTATTAATGGAAGTCAGAAAACCTAAGTCCAGGCCAGGCAGGATCTTAGGTTAAGAGTAGACCAGATCATTCATTCTGAGGTTAAGAGTCAACAAGTTCTTCCCTTCTGAGGTCAAGTGCCAACAAGTTGGTTTAGAAAACTTTTCTAAGTCCATAGAGAAGGATGAGAAAATTTTTTCTCAGTCTCAGAGGCACAACCTGGTTTTCAGTTAGAGTCCCAAAGTTGGGGCCCAGGAGCAGATTTAGGCACTGTATTGCATGTTATTTGATTTTGTTTGATTTTATTTGATTTTGTCCCATTTTTTTTTTTACTTAGTCAAAAATTCAAAAACCAGAGGATAGTAACTGCTGTTAGAGTATTATTTATCAGACGTAATTTGGAGAATTAAGTCTACTCCATCAGTCTTGATGCTACTTGGTTTAGAGTTAGAGTCCCAAAGCTGGGACCCAAGTGAAGATCTAGGTATTCAGCACTGTATTGTATTCTATTTGGTCTTGTCTGATTTTGTCCGATTTTCTCTTTTTTTTACTTAGTCAAAAAATCAAGAAACCAGAGGCCAGTAGCTGCTGTTAGAGTATTACGCTTCAGACGTAATTCGGAGAATTAAGTCTGAAGCAGCAGTCTTCACATAAATAGCTTTCAAGCCTCAGTGGTTAACCCAAATGTGGTAACATGGAAGTTATGACTCTCTATATGCAATCGCTGTCCGAACCTGCAGCTGCATATAGGTCTGTAAATTTACCCTATGGGTTACTTTATTTCATTTGTTATGGGATTTGCAGTTTTGCCGCATTGATTAAACCTCGGACCAAGTCCGGGCCATAAGTTCTGTAACTGCAATCCTTTATATAACGATTTGCCGCTGTCTGAATACTCAATGGAGTATTAGCCGTAGAGTTTGTATATCTCTATGGATATACGCAGCTCAAAGGACCTCAATTTGAGCCCCAATTAAAGGATTGTTGTCGGCATGTTTGACCCCAGATGGAGTTTTAGCAGTGTAGCAGCTAGTGCATATAATATATGCATATAGATATCCCCAGGGTTTTACCCCTGAGGATCACTGCAATGAGCTGCTGGCCGTTAGTAGGATGACCCCAATGGAGTCCTCTGCAGTATATTGGAGGTTTTGTTTTATTTATACCCACGGCTGGTAGTAGAATATGGACTCTCTATATGCACTCGCTGTCAGGACCCGCGGCTGCATGTAGGTCAGTAGCTTTCTCGAAGGGTATTACTGTATCGGCCATGATCGAAGGCACTAACCAAAAGGCCAGCACCACGATCTAGAAGTGTTTATTTTATAGTGCACTGTTTAGTTGATTATGATTATTATCCTCCTTTGTGATTTTGTATGCTACCTGTAGGCCTACCTTTGTTGGGTACGCCTCCTTAAGATGGAGTGGGTAGCTAAGGAACAGGATCATTGCTGCAGCAGTTACAAGTCTGCTGGTCATTAGACGCGGCTCACCTGATTTTATTGCTTCTAGTGCACTTGCAACAATATACAGCGACAAGCGTTTGGACGCAGGATCATTGCTGGAATAATTTGGAAACCACTTGGCCAATGGCCGCGGCTCACACCGAATCCAACAGTTTGACCATATACCACTGCTATTAGCGGCCCAAATTATCCCAAACACGGTCTTCCAACTTAAAAGAGGCCTGTCTGGGAATTCCTATTCTATCTTAGTATCTTTGTATCACTAAAGAACTTTCCGTTTAAGTTCAATTCCTCCTCTCCTCCTAATAAAGTAAACTCAAAAATTTGATTTACAGTAAGGTGCTGACCCATAACCAGGGAACAAGCACCCTCTCAAGTCAGAAAACCCTTCAGTACTCTGGCTCTTGAAGGGCATGAAGACTGAAAGCTTCGTATCTGAATTTGAAACTTAACGTTTTCAAAATTAACTAAAGTACAACTCCACTGAATAGAGTCCAAGTGTTGAGAACACTTAACTATGCAGGACTAAATTTTCAGAAGCATTGTACTGAAAAATTTCCAAGTCCCTTAGGGGGACCCCTTGAAAACACACTTAAGTTGAACATTTGCCAGTATCGAAAAATTTCAAGTTAATTTTGAATACGTCTATATTGACACCAAGTATTACAAAGAACCAGAGCTAATTCTTCTAAGTCTATTCAGAAGACTTCCAGAACCAACTAAATATCAAAAGTTTCACACTGCACTGAAAGTAAACTGAGGTGGAAGCAGTCTCTTATTGAGGTTAGATCCAAAAAGGATTTATCAAAAATATTTTTATGTTTGTACGTTTAATCACTTCCTATATTAGTAATTTCTAACTACAATTCCTCTTCAAGATATCAACCAGAGTCAACTCTCCACGTCCCAAAGCGCATATCCAGCCGGGTCAAGACCGGGGGCATACTTTAGTTTGAATAAGGAGGCCCAAGGCTTAGGAGAGATAACCCTGTATCGAGGTATAAATAGGAATTGCGTTTTTGAAAATTACCAGAGGGAAGGCGTAGAAGGGGAGCATCAGTGTTCCCTGATGCTAAGTTCCAAGTGCTCTATCGAGAATTTTTCTAAGTCCCCTTACGGGAACGTCGAAATATTNTTCCAATCTGGTTCTCTATAAATTCTTTCAAGTCTCAAAAGGAGACTTCAGAAAACTAACAAAGTATCAAAATTCTTACACCTTTTACCAAAATGAAGTGTAAGAGTAGTAGCCTTCTCTGAGGCTAAGTCCAAAAAGGATCGCAAATGAAAATATTTCTAAGTCCCAACACAGGACCACCGAAATATTTCCAAGTTTCAAAAATCGTTCTACTGACGATTTTAACTGTCAAACTGGCAAATTTCAGATTTGAGGAGAGGAGCCGTTTTGAGATGTTCACTGTGTGCGAGTCGATCTTAAAGTGAGGCTGGAGGGTGGGGATGCTGCCTATATACTACCTGGGGTCTGCTGATGCAGCTGCAGCAAAAAATCAGAAAAAATCGGAAAAAATCAGAGTCAACTTTTTCACGTCCCTTAACGCATCTCCACCGCTATACTCCGCCCTGCTAAGCCGGATTCTAGGCCGGGGGCGTACTTTAGTTTGAATAAGGATGCCCACG
>LQNS02278094.1:24668734-24679882 GCA_001587735.2 Parhyale hawaiensis
AGGCCAGATATTTGGATTTGATTGGAGAAGGGATTCTCAAAATCCAGATGAAATTCCAAGTTGTTTTCAAATTGTAGACCGAAAGGCCAAAAACTCCCAAAATTTTCAGTGTTTTGGCCGAAGTTAAGAATTTATGAATTTGCATATTTCATTTCCTCAAATTTAATCAAAGTATCAACAGGCCCTAGGCCCTAAGGGAACTAAGTCCCTGTCAGTGAGATCGCAGTATAACAACGTAGTATAATTTGTTTCATCGTATTAAAGGCAAGGTTCCATGGACTTCTCAAATTTTACTAAGTCCCGACGCCGGGATTCAAAAGTTTTAAAGTATAATTGCTTCCATGTGACTGCGGCTAAGTCTGAAGGGGCTACCTCAGAAATTTCAAAGTGTCAACCGCAGAAACTCCAAATATTTCTAAGTCCAAGGAGCTGTACAGTTTCAGAGTTAAGGTTACAGTTCCTCTATTAGTAATTTCCAGTGCAATTCCATTCATCACTCAGACAGAGTTAACTTTTCACATCCCTAAGGGCATATCCACTGCTTTTCTCTGCCCTGCCAAGCAGCAGAAGAGGAACAAACGATATCAGCGTCCCATCTATATCAATATGCGTATGGTCAAGCAGGTTCGACTTAGTTTATAGGGTCGGCCCAACTTTCCTTTGGTATAGAGTTCCTCTAGTCTTCCGATCTTGAATCCTATGGTGGCCACATATTAAACCTATACCAAGACCACAAGATTTAAAATAAATATAGTCTCCAACCAATCGATATGTAGCTAAAGATTCATCTGTACGACATAAACCTCTACTGGCACAAGCCGTGCTCCTACCTTAGAGAAGTTCAGTAGAACCGCTGGACTATTCCTTAATTACCTCAGACCTGTAGAATTGGAAAAGAATCTTAGTACATAGAAAACATCTCATGTTCATGAGATCACCACCGACGACAGATGGCCGGTTTTCAGTTCCATCCAAGATAACCAAGAGAGGACAAAAAACTGGAAGATAATTTTCCACAAGGGATGGTCGTGAATGGGTCGTATGATCGGACCAGAAGGGAGGTGATAGAGGAAACTCTATAACTCTCATAGAGAAGAGTGGCCCAAAGGGAAACAGGACCACCATTCCCCATATCAACCTCCCTCCTCGAACAGGGGGGGGGGGGAGGTTGGACAAATAGATTGAATGCTCCAATGAACACTTTTGCAGTGGTGAAGCGAAGCAGAGTGCCTCTGTCGGTAGCACTTAGACTCGCATAGTCAAGGCTTCTCCATGACAGGAGGACAGGTCAGAGTCGTCACACTCATAGGTATAAGACAGATAAGCACTCTTTCAAATTTTTTCAAAATTTCATCATTTTCCCATGATTTGTGAGGTATTTCCTCAGTATTCATGCCAAAATCTGAGCTGAGTTCGCTGATAGGGGTTTCTGTGATGTTTAGACGGAATCTCAGATTTTTTTTCATCTGGTAAAGCCTCCTTGTAATCCTCATCCTTATTCCTCCTTGCAGACTATATCAGGCCGGCCAGCACACTCCAGCTTCACCTGAGTTGTACGACGAGCGATTAGTCTTGAGGTCTCCAAAAAGGATGGGCTTTGGGAAGGTATGAAAACTCCAGAGGTACTCTGCTTCGTTTCACCACTGCAAAAGTGTTCATTGGAACATTCAATCTATTTGCAGTGGCCTGCTACGCAGAGTAGGTACATCTGTCGGTAGCACTGATATACCCACAGCAAAGCGGGAGCGGCGCAGGGAGGGTTTTTGGAGCTCCTTCATGGAGAGTGCTGGCCCTTGGAAGTGCTGTTCCGCGTTCGTGATGGCCCGTAGTTTCAAGTTGGCAGCTTCCCCTGTGAACAGAAGGCAGAACAAACAAACCGCTCACCAGCTGACTGCTGGCAACTGCTTTCCCCAGTACTCATTTATTCGAGTTATTTTATTTAAGTAATGGAATCCCTTTCGGGTTCCTGCTCGTTAGGCATTTGATTGTGTAAAAGCAATGGGAGCAGTTGCCTGCAGGTAAGATGCCTTGCGACCACCCCTGGGGGTTTAATTTTGTGTGGGATTAGAGGAAACCGTATGATATGACACACACAGCCAAGTAAATTTGAGCGCTTACCGCTCTGTCAGGAGAGGCTTCCTCGCTGTTGTGGAGACGTGGTTCTGTCGACCTAGTCTAAATAAGTCGTTATGACTCCCATAGCGAGCACTGGCGTTGTCTCCTCCAAACCTCTAGTTCTTCTTGAAGATCCGAGGTAGACTTCGATTTTTCTCAAGTTTCATAGTAATAGAGCGGGTCTGGAACAGTGCTTAACCTGTTGCACCAGCACGTGAGGTGATGATCTGTGGTCGCCGGGTAGGGTAAAAACTTTTCCAAGTTTTTTTTTTTTTTTACTCCCGCTTGAGTTGCAGAGGAGAACCTCTTTACTTTTTATTACAACTAGTTTGCTGTTTCTGGAGGTATTGGTGGCCCGGACGTAGATTAGCTCTTGTCTCAGACCCTATTGCCTCTGTAAAAACGTGTTACTCGCTAGTCCAAGTAGCTTACGTTGTCTTGATCTCATGGGCCGGACCAAACGTGTCTGTTGTCGAGACGGCAAAAGGAATTATGCCCTGCGCCTTCCTCCGAAACCAGAAAGGGTAAAATCCGATCGTCTGGAAAACTTTGCGTAAAGGGTGCACCGGTCCGTGTGAAGTAGTATACTCTCGTTCTCACCTGTTCCCGAGAAAATTCGCGTCTTTCCAGTTGAATTTCTTCCATGTAAGAGGAGGGTACCAGAGTTGTACGAAAGGGCGTCTCCTGCCTGTCGGCTACACTACCGTCGCGGCGCTGATTCTGGTCAGAGAATCTCCCTCTTCCGAACTACGGACGATTTAGGGAGGGTTCTGCATGTAGTATCTTTGGCCCGATTTGCCGCCTGGAGACGTAATTCCGGTGGTATTAGTAAGCGTTGACAATGCTTCAGAGACCTCTGTGTATGTAGGCGAACTCCAGCGGCTACAATGATGGTGTCCTTCCTGAGCTTCTTTTAGAACGACAGATCAGGTGTGGAGTTTCCTTAGGAAGCCAGATTAGAGGAATGCAAGGGCCTCCTTCCTTATCCCCCTTCGTGATCCGCAAGTGGGGGGAGAGAGGCAAAGTAAAGGTAGTCCTTGACTGCCACGCCAATAAGGTCTCTCCGGTTTCTTCCGTTCTGTTTATCTCCGTCTCTCAAAGTTATTGTTTAGACGGTGTTAAATGCTCGTTAGTTCCTGCTGGAGTCAGAGTAATATGTCATTAATGGAGTATTTCCCTCTGGATTTCAGTGTCAGCGTCAGCTTACACCTTGGAGCATGTGACTCAGGAGGTTAAAGCAGAGCCTTCAGGTCGCTAACGTTCGCTATGGTGAAGCTGCGAGTTGAGGTGGGTCTTGGTCTTGGCTAAGATGAAGAGGCTTCATCTAGGTTACCAGCCTCTGCGTTCTCGGTCGACGAGCCGAGTATGCCTAAAAAGTTCCTTTTTAGGCCTCTCGGGGACGCCCTTCTTTGTGGGCTGAGTCTACCCTGAAGTCCTTTCCATGATGACGAAGTTTCCCACGATTTACTACGAGGGTGCTTGGTCTCGTTGCGTTTTCCGTACTCTTATACTGTACTTGAGAACATGTGAAGGGCTGCGCCTTTGCCGTGCCCTAGGGATTTGTACTGCGTGTCTCAAGAGATAGGATCTTGTACAACTGGACATCTGGCTGGTGTCGTGACCGCAGTGTAGGCACACGAGCTAGATAATCTTATTTATCAACTCGTCCCCGACCGAAGTAGGGTTTAACCTTGTAGAAATTCGATTCAGGAGTCTAACGGATTGTAACCTTTGTTGAATTATACCTGAATGTGACTGATAAGAAGCCGAGTGGAACTTATCTTAGTATAGACACCGTTTTTCTGACCCTTAGCCATCTGGCGGTTCTTAGGCCGCCCAGCCCGCAAAGGGATTCAGCTTGCGGCGCAGGTCCGAAGGCGATCATTTCCGCTAATTTTCCTCTATGTAGCGGGTTTTCGCTCCCCCCCACCCCCGGCCGGACAATTTGAACTTTACCCACTGTACTGTCAATGCTGGACAGTATCCTGGACGTTTCTTATATGTAGTGGCCGGTAGCCGAAGAGTCTGCACAGACCTTCTCAGTCTGAGAGAATGTAGAGCCGGGGTTTATCACCCATTAGTCCCAGTCTCGTGGTTTCTACGTTATGTATGGCGGTGTTTACTCCGTCGCGCCATAACAGATATTGACGGCAACGGGTTGCCCCCTAGGAGGGGGTCCAGAACTGTTTTCTGCTGCGAATACCGCTTATGAGATTCAGAACGCTACAAAGCATCTGAGATTACCTGGGGTGCAGTAAACAAAGTTATGCCAAGTCCACGGTAGGCAAAGGCTACCTGAAACGGCTTCTAGAGGTTCTGAGGTATGTCTGGGACAGGGTCTCTAACCAAAAACAACCTTCCGCCAACGTTGTGTATATCGGGGCCAAAGTCGGTAACCGACCACTGCTCCCCCGACACGCAGGGAGCTTGTCCGAGGCTTTGGTCCTCCCTGAATGTGTCTGCTAGTTCAGGGAAATGACTGCCTGGGCCTTAGGACCTATATGTTACGTGACACTGTACGCTGGATGTCAATGTACCGGATCTGACGGCCCGGACTACTCCTGAAGGTAGAATAAGACTCAGGCAAGTGGCAGACTTGTACTGTGGGTTTGGTTGAGACACGGGTATCATGCCACTGGGCGTTAGGGTAAGGTACTTCTCCCGTTAAATTCCAGCGGTTTCTGAGCTGACCGGCATAGCTGTCGGTCGCTTATTTGACAGGTCGCACCAAGGAGTGTCTGCGCTGCGTCAGTGCAGTCTTTTTCGGCAGCCTCCGCCACCGTAGGTTGCCCTTTAGCCGTCCCTAGGCGACTTCTGTGTCTAGGGCAATCATTCTCTGTTTTGGAATCCCTACGTCGGGGATTCCACACGACGGCACTCAACGAAAGGATGGGGACTGTAACTCCCGGTGTCCAATTCACCCACCGAACCAGGAGGTCAATATTGTGTTGTGGTGAGACTCACCTCGGATGTCTCGACAATAGTCAGGACCGTAGCTGCAAGGGCCTTAAGGTTCACGCCGGGTCAAACAGAAGTTCTATTGACCTCAGCGCTTCTATACACACTCTGCTACATCTGGACCATTTTCTCTGAGACTCCCATCGACGGGGATTCGAGGCAGGTTGGTTACGGAGCGTAGCCTTACCGGAAACCTCGTCCGACTAGGGAGTCAGACGTTATAAAGCGTCAAAAACTCCATCTGAACGTTTGTATATGTGTTAGGACCGTGTGAGCGAGGGCTTTAGGTCTATGTCGCGGCTATGTGACCTCAAGCTGCGGCCTAACTGATCTCAACGTATTCAAGCGTACCGGGCTGTCACGTGGCTCCTCAACGGTAGTACTCCCCTTGCACCGGAAGTCATAGTGTGGCTTTCAGTATCTGAGGTGGTGTCCATAGATGTAGATACATCTTTTGGTAGTGTAGTGCGGTGAGCTACCTGCAAGAGCTTGTCCTGCAGCAAGACATAGTTTGCATTGATAAGTACGAGAGTTTTGAACTGGGGTTGTTAATGTGCCGAGGTATTGCAGTGCTTGATGCATACCAGACAGGCAAAGGTTTGCTGGTACCTCCTAGAATAGTGCAATCTTGCGATTGTTGGTACGGCAACCTTATTGACCCAACCCCTTATAGCTACACAGTCTCCAAGAGGAGCTGAAAATTGATGGGGATATATAAGTCTCTCATCTTTATGTTGTTCCAATTGCGATGGCTACTGAACAAGTCACGGAGGACCCCTTCAGGATAAAGCCGCAGCCGGTTCGGGAAGCTGGTGCAGTTACGGGACGCTGCCAGCTCGGCCGAATTTGGAATCAAATGTTTAATTTGCCCTGGGACCACTACTCAGAGGTCCCATGCTAAGATCAGTATCGTAGCAGCGCGAGCTCCGGGCCTTTCTCCGGCTTACACCGTGTTCCTTGAACCTGGAGGCTCTCAGGCAATGGTCTATCTCCGGACCTCGTCAATGGAGGAACTCCCCCTGGCCGGGATTCGTAGCCAGGTTTGGGCCAGGTGGCTCAGAGCCTTCAAGAAGGCAATGGCCCCAAACCAGAAGGCCAGATATTATAGAGGGCGGGACCCATATTCTGAGGTCCCGTAAGCTGTTCAGGATCATAGTAACGAGGGCTGCAGGGGACTCGCGGGGTTAAACAGCGGTTCCCCTGACCTCAAGGTCTCTTGCGCATTGGACCACCTCCGGACAAGGTCAACGGAAGGACCCCCTCTTGATGGGGGTCGTAGTCTGTTTGGGAGGAAGGAGCAGGTATATCACACTGCCCGCTCGGCCGAACTAGGAAGCAGGAGTTTAAAGTGCACTGGGACCCCTATTCAGGGGTCCCACGATAGGTCCAGGATCGGCACTGCAAGGGCTCCCGGTCCCCGCAGGCCAAAGCTCCCTTGAACCTCGAAGGCTTCCGTGCACTGGGCTACCTCCGGACTAGGTCAACGGAGGGACACCCTCTGGAAGGGGATCGTAGCCGGTTTGGGAGGAAGGGACAGTCACAGCACACACTGCCAGCTTGACTGAACTTGGAAGCAAGAGTTTAAAGTGCACTGCGACCTCCACTCAGAGGTCCCATGCTAGGATTCAGGATCGTAGCAGCGAGGGCCCCAGGATCCCCGCAGGACTAAGCCGCGGCTCCCTTGAACCTAGAAAGCTTCCGTGCACTAGGCTACATCCGTACATAACGGAAGGGCCCCCGTCTGGGTCGGGGGCCGTAGCCAAAACCATCAAGTTATTGTAGAAAATATTTCTTCTAGTAGTAGCTACATCTCCACTCCTCCTCCAATTTATAATTATTTAAAGCTTCACCACTGCTAGCAAAATTTCTAATTTCGCGTTTTAAAGTTTTATTAATCTTTCAAATTCAGATTCTGATTTGGAATATTCAATAACCCCATGCTAGACTCTTGTCTGTTTCTGATAGCTGAAGGCAGCATACCAGAAAAGAAAACTAAGCCCACTGAGTGGAGGGGATTAAAAACGGGAATACCGATTTCGAAAACTTTAAAATATCTTTAGAGTTGCGAAGTGTTTGAAGTTTTATTCATTTTTCAAATTTAGATTTTAATTTGGAATATTCAATAACCCCACACTAGACTCTTGTCTGTTTCTGATAGCTGAAGGCAGCATACCAGAAAACTAAGCCCAGTGAGTGGAGGGGATTCCAAACGGGAGTACCGAATTTGAAAACTTCCAAAAATCTCCAAAGTTGTGAAGTTTTCAAAACTTCCAAAAGGTGAATTTAATTGGAGAATATATTCTCAAAATCCAGAAAAATTCCGAGTTATTTTCCAAACTGCAGACCGAAAGGCCAAAAACTCCCAAAATTTCAAAGTGTTTTGGCCGAAGTTAAGAATTTAAAAATTTCAATTTCTCAAATTTAATCAAAGTATCAACCGGCATTAGGCCCTAAGGGAACTAAGTCCCTATCAGTGAATTTGCAGTATAACAACGTATAATTAGCTCCACTATATGAAAGGCAATGCTCCATGGACTTCTCAAAATTATTCTAAGTCCCGACGCCAGGATTCAAATGTTTCAAAGTATAACTGCTTCCAAGTAACTGAGGCTAAGTCTAAAGGGACTACCTCAGAAATTTCAAAGTGTCAATCGCGGAAGCTCAAAATATTTTCAAGTCCCAAAAGAGGACCAAGAAAATATTCTAAGTCTAAAAACCTTCTTAGGTATATGAGGCTAAGTCAAAGGACAAATTCCAAAAATTTTCTAAGTTGCAAAAGGAAACCAAGAAAATATTCTAAATTTCAAATTTGCCTTGAGTGTCAGGCAAAGTGTCAAAGGACCAATATAGAATTTTTCTAAGTCCCAAAGGAGGAACCCAGAAAATTTTCTAAGTCTAAAAAGCATTGCTTCATTTAGAGTTAGAGTCCACACGGGAATTCTCAGTAAAAAATACAAGTTCTGAAACTGGTATTTTGAACCTTTTCAAAGTTCCAGTAAAAGTTAAAGTTTCTCTTATTAGTAATTTCCAGTGCAATTCCATTCATCTCTCAAACAGAGTCAACTCTCGCCGTCTCTAAGCGCATATTCACTGCTTCTCTCCGCTATGCTAAGCCGGATTCGAGGTCGGAGGCGTACTTTAGTTTGAATAAGGAGGCCCAAGGCTTAGGAGAGATAACTCTGTGTCAAGGTATAAATAGGAAGTGCGTTTCTGAAAATTACCAGATAAGTATCAAAGTTTAAAGTGTTCTCACTTTAGAAGGTTTCGACCATCTTCAAGAATTCAAACCGATTTAGTATAATTGCTCTCTCGGTGTCTGTAGTGCCGGGACTAAGTCCAAAAGAAAGATTAAGGATAAAACTTCAAAGTTCATAAACGGCCGCCAGGTACCAGAAGTTCTCAGAAAACCCCAAGTCCAAAACTAGGAATTAGGTTAAGAGTAGACAAGATGAGCCATTCTCAGTCTAGTGTCGTTGAGGTCTTCCATTCTGGGGCTAAGTGTCAACAAGCCCTTCCATTCTGAGGCTAAGTCTCAATTGTACCTTTCCATTCTGAGACAAAGTCGAAACGGTGTTCTAGAGAAATATTCCAAGTCCATGCTACTGGATGAGAATGTTTTTCTAAGTCCCAAAGCAACTACTGATTTTGAGTTAGAGTCCAAAAGGTTGAACCCAAATGAAGATTAAGGTACTGAGCACTGGAGTTTGTGAACTTTGACAATTTAGAAGTTTAATTTGGAGGAGGAGGTCAGTTGAGATGTTTCTTCTGTCGCGAGTCGTCAACAAGTGAAGCTGGTGTGTGCTGGCCGGCCTGATATAGTCTGCAAGGAGAAATAAGGATGAGGATTACAAGGAGGCATGACCAGATAAAAAAAAATTAAATAAAAAAATAAAATAAATCTGAGACTTTGTCTAAACATCACAGAAACGCCCAACAGCGAACTCAGCTCAGATTTTGGCATGAATACTGAGGAAATACCTCACAAATCATGGGAAAATGATGAAATTTTGAAAAAAATTAAAAGAGTACTTATCTGTCTTATATGAGTGTGACGACTCTGACCTGTCCTCCTGTCATGGAGAAGCCTCGGCTATGCAAGTCTAAGTGCTACTGACAGAGGCACTCTGCAGAGCAAGCCACTGCAAAAAGAAACATCCACCTACCGAGAAGGGTAGCCTACCCTCTCAACTTGACTCCCATATACCACGATCTATAGATCCAGAGGCATATTGACGAACAGAAGTTTATACTCTCTAACCGCCTGAAGGTTAGAGAAACCCCTTACGTCAATCAAGAATATACAAATATACATCACTTCGGAGAGAGCAAGGTCATTACGAGGTAAAAGACAGCGCTCAGTTTCGACTTTACCAACGTGAAGGGAAATCGACCGTTAACATTACAAGGACGCTACGAATAGTCAAACTCCCTCAGACGTACCAGTAGTACCAATAGGTTCACTGAAACCCTGGTAATAAAACGTCAGACTACCCTGGTAACCTACCAATACCATAAATAGAACCGATTAGGCATAGACAAGGGGAGATGGTCTTATTGGGACAAAGTCCTATGATGCCTGAGGGAAGGTAGTTACCTCGAGATGGAACGTCACCGGAGAAGAAAGTCTTATTCCGTTAACAAGCATTCCATAATGTGATGATAAATCACACTTCCAACTCCTCTTGCGCCACATCACGACCACACCGCTAGCCAACCTTACTGAATACAGACGTCCAAGTCCCAGCCCAGTCCCAGACCCACAGGGTTAAGAAACCTGTGGTACGACTAAGGACAAACGCTACCGTACCTCCTTTAGATGGGCAAGTTGACCTAAGGGCACAGTGAAGCCGAATATTCTCGTATTCGAGTTAACTATCATATGACTAACGTAAAAAGCACTGTTTATACGTCTACAAGTGGTTCATGCAGATACGATCAACGGTATAACTAACGCATAACGCATTCAAGACAAGTGGTTAACCTGGGGCGAGCCACACAAAAGGTGACACTTCACCCGTTCTGGTAAACACAACTAAACCAAAAGTTACTCAGAAGAATAGCACAAACCACCACGTATAACGGAGAAAAGACTAACTTGAACGAGCTCAAGACTGTCAAATGCCTTAGCGTCACCAGGGAATACAGGGACGTTAACCTAAAAAGCCCTCAACCGGGCTCATATACCTAACAGGAAGACGAAAACGCGGCCCGTAAGACGGGTAAACCAAGAGAATATGATTGGAAAGTACGAGGCGATTCCTACAACGAATCACCTACAGACCATACAAACAATCGAAATTGAAATACCGACAGTTATCATAAGATATCTTACAAGAGTTTGCCGAAGATAAGAATCTCGGCGTTTCACCCGATAGCCTCACCTGATCGGAAAACTGGGTGACTAGACAGAACCGTGCCTCTCTTAAAAGCGATCCTAGAACCGGCCTAGACTTCTTGGTTCCCAAGAAAAGGACTAGTAGAAGTGATCTCTGACACTTTTACCGAGACAAGTGCCGAGTCAACTAAATTACCAACCCTAAGGAGCGAATCCTACCCAGGGAAACTGAGACCGAGATAACGGCAGGCTACACCGTCTCTAGAATGAGACAATAGAAGATCTTACCGAACAATCTACTGTTGCCAGCAGTAGAGCAGTAATCAACTCTCAAAAACTCACAAGTTATTCAGTTAGATAAAAGAAACAGTAATAACGTAACAGCGATAACAGATGAGGAATCTGAATACAGTACAGCCTACCTGCAGGCTACTCATAGAAAGATGGAACATCCGAGAAAATTAAAATTATTATCCTTTGGTAAATTATAAAATTGAAATGAAGTCGACATGAACTAATATCAAAGTTTGACGTTTCGGAAGCATCCTCCCCTTTTCAAAAATCTAATAAAACCTTCTAAGGATATATACCTAACAACAAAAACTTTATTTAAGACAGCACGGACCTATTCCACAACATGGACAAACCTACCTTTCGAACTTTCCTTAGTCTCGCCATCAAAGATTCCTTCTTCATGTTTAACAATAGACTGTACAAACAAATAGATGGGGTTTCCATGG
>LQNS02278094.1:24681139-24692466 GCA_001587735.2 Parhyale hawaiensis
CCGTGCCGCTCGACGCTTATATAAGGACCCCATAGCGCACCGTGGTCATTCGCCCTCTAGGTCCCACACTGCTAACACCATCACGTTTTAGGTCTTCTTAAATAAAATTTTTGTTGTTAGGTATATATCCTTAGAAGGTTTTATTAGATTTTTGAAAATGGGAGGATGCTTCCGAAACGTCAAACTTTAATATTAGTTCATGTCGACTTCATTTCAATTTTTTAATCCGAGAAAATATGACGCAGTACTTACCACGTACATAAGCCAATCAGCCTACAACCAAGGAACAAGACATAGCCAAAATTCCAAATCACGAGAGAACAGATGAGTCTCGCAAAAATCCCACTGGGGACCTACGAAAAACTAAAATCTCAATACATAGACCAGCACAAAATGTACAAATTCAGTTACATAAAGCATAAAATAATATGGCAAACAGAAAGAGCTCTAAGCAGCACCATATCCAGTACAGGAGCCGGAAAACCCCTCCGCTGCTAAAGCTGTGGGTAGGTCGTGCAAACGACAGAGGTACTCTGGCGTTAGCGAACCACTGCAAATAGTCAGAATGTTCCAATGAACACTTTTGCAGTGGTGAGCGGTAGCTAGAGTACCTCTGGGGTATAAATATACCTCAAAACCCGTCCGTTTTCCAGACTCTAAAAATTGCTCGTTTAATAAGTGAGGTCTGGAGGGTGAGGTGCCTGCCTATATAGGGTGGGGAGAGCTCTGCTGGTGCAGCTGCAGCAAAAAAGCTGATGTTAGCGTGCCAGTGGGACCTGGGACGATGCTGATGGTATTAGTGGATGAGGGCGATGTTCTCCTAGGCCAGACGACAGTGCAATGTGCAAGGTGGAAAGACAACACCATCCAAAGAACTGCTTCTATATTGATATGCTTATACAGTGGACGTCTTAGTACCTTCAGTAGCGTTAGGTACGCAATATAGCTAGATAGATTGAGTCTAACACTTCACTTATGAGCTGAAAGGTGACGGAGGTCTGAGCTACTGGGACACGTGTGCATGCCTTTTTATACCAAGCGCCGCATAAGGCGGGCGAGGTGTGGCTCACACCTGATCGTTGCATCCGGCTGATTGACTGGCGGCGTCACATATTACTCCCCCCTGATTGATTTTTGAGTAAGGCCAAAAACTTAGTGATCGGGTTGTAGGGTTCACGAGTATAGGACTCGATCATCTTAGTTGTTATGTCGTCAGTCTATCGTGTTGGATACGTTTAACTAATATTGACTAACATCAAAATTGTGAAATCAGCAGTTGTTTCATTTTTTCATTTACTTCACGTACTCGCAATGGTGTCAAAAGCAACTAATTAACAAGCATGACAAATGTACGATCAAGCGGTACGCCTTCAATATTATACACAAAAATTCACAATGTACAACATGGCTGATATTTTTTGATTTTCTAATGCATTTTAAAGATAACACAGAAATACACAGAGATTGTTGACATAAGAAATCGCAATAGTACAGAACAGTATTGCCTACAGCAATAACAGCATTGGCGCGTTGCCTCCATTCCTAATAGGTTCAACTATCGTACTAGCGTGTACATGTACAGGAGTGTTACACTACACAACTCCTACAACGGTTCATTCTAAGGCTGAACATGGCAGTTTTATTCAAATCCTGCTCTGATGACCCGATTGCAGTAAGTTAGATTAGTGTGGTGGAATCAGCTCGCTCGACCTGCTCCGAGCAGTGTTATTGTTTCGGTTTGGGTTGATCGAATAGCTCGAAAAAACGTCTCCGAACCTCAGGGTCACGGTTCTGGCGTAGTGTATGCATTAGGTTCTTGTAGTGTTTGAGAGCTTTTCTCAATTGTTTGTTATCTTCTTCGAGACTGGCTATGTGAGTCATTTGTCGCTTCTGTGTTACTTCACACGAGGCATGTAGTGTGCTGTGCGGGATGATTATGTATCTTGGTAATGGCGGAGGATTGGTGGTTGCTACCGGTTGTGTGCCTGAGCTGCCAGCTACCGATAGTACTGGGGGAACAGATTCGACCGCTGGTACATCTGCAGGATTATGCTGGGAAGATGGATCATCCCGGGGTCTCCATGGTGAAGACATGGTGTAATTGTTGGGTAGTGTGTGGTACAATTCTACAATTTAACACAATCAACACAAATTAAAACTCATAGCTTGACTTAAGATAATGGAAATTGCCAGGAATTAATGCGTTACTTTACAAAAATTCCGCGTCGGGATCCACTCCTTCGCTCATCCTATCATAGAATACATTGTTGAGCTGGTCTACTCCTTTGCGGGTCTCTAGTCTAGATCTGCAGTACTCCTTTATTTCCTTGTAACAGCTGCAAGCGATCAAGAACAGAATAGCGGCAACGACGGTCACGATTATTGTGATACCAAAATAATGCCCCGTTGTATCTCTGTGACCAAGTAACTAGAATACCGCTGACTCGGTCCGTCCATGCATCTGCTATACGGAATTATAGGGGCATTGATCACTGGTATATGACTTCTAGGTGTCATTGCTTGCTACAAAGATATAGAACTATAGAAATTCTATAGGAATTCACAAGAATAAATGAGCAGGAAAATAATGAAAGTAAAAAGAGTATGATGTTGATGCACTTTCCTTTTTAAGAGGTTTTTAGTCCTTTTCACAGCTTTTCACCAAGCACAAAGTTCGTGGCACCACCACTGATGATTAGGCAGCTCCGGTGCTCCGGCTGTGAGAGCTGGGTAACGTGTTGCTGGACGTCAGCTCGGTGGCGGTGTCCTGCACACATATTGTTTGTCTCAGAACAGTGCATTTTGCTAACACAGATACATTCTATCCTTTTAATTACATCTACATAGTAGTAATACTAAGTATATGCAGGGATGAATGGTTATTAGCATCGTATGAGTCATGATAGTAATGATAAGATTGATAAGGTAAGACAATTGAGTGAATGTAATGATCTGAATGATCAGTGAAATTATTTGAATGATCTGTTAACGTGACATGATAATGTTCATGTTGTAGAGTTGAAATGTTTTGAAATGTTTGAAATTACCCCATCACTCCCCCCTGAACAATAAGATCGTCACCCCAGTGCATCCAGGAAGTTGATCAAGGACAAGGTAAGTAGATCGGAGCTTGCAAGACTCCATGTCCGACTGACCATGGATGCTGCTTGTAAACAGATTAATTTTGTATGTCACTGTGCATGAATGTTGAGCGTGTCAAACTATATCCAGGTTATGACATGAATTGTATGAAAATTGTTATGGTAGGATGCGATAATGTGACATCGATGTGAGGATGTAAATGTATCATCTCAACAATGATTGTTGTGATGCTTGATGACTTATGAATCGAGAAATGATACAATGACACAGTTCAGATCGCATACATTGGTTACGTCGGTACAGTGGAACTCCGTTTTCCCGCACAGCACGGGGGGAGCCTCTTCCGGGAAACTGAAATTTCTGGGAAAACGAGAAAATCTCAATTCCTGGAAAAACGCCTTTTTACCGGACGTCTGTCTGGTAAATTGAAACGATTTCTGGAAAATTCAATGTCAGAAAAACCGTGGTTTGCCGCGCATTGGTGAACCGAATTGAAACTGTTTCCGGAATTGTCAGTCCACACTGCATTGTACATGTAAATCTATGCACGAAGTGCCAAAAACTTGAGGCAGTATTAGTACTATCCTGACTTACGGTATTTTGCGAGTGATTGCATCGACGTTATCACACAATTTTCCTTAATAACCTTTTCTCGAAGGGCATAAACCACAAAATCTTTGAAGGACAGTTACCTCATGTTAGTTCCGTCCTACACAAGAAAGCTTGTTTCTGCTGCTACGCTAGTATTAGTGCTATCGCCACTTGCGCGATTTTGCGAGTAGTCGCACCCGCGTGATCGCACTATCTTCCTCATTAACTTTTTCTGTAATTGCAAAGCCACAAAATCTTTATGGGAGCAGTTACCTCATGTTAGTTCCGTTCTGCACAAGAAAGCTTGTTTCTGCTGGTACGCTAGTATAATTTAGTGCTATCGCCACTTGTGCAATTTTGCAAGTGGTCGCACCCGCGTGATCGCACTATTTTCCTCAATAACTTTCTGTAATTGCGTAAGCCACAAAATCTTTATGGGAGCAGTTACCTTATGTTAGTTCCGTTCTGCACGAGAAAGCTTGTTTCTGCTGGTACGCTAATATTAGTGCTATCGGCACTTGCGCGATGTTGCGAGTGGTCGCACCCGCGTGATTGCACTATTTTCCTCAATAACTTTTTCTGTAATTGCGTAAGCCACAAAATCTTTATGGGGGCAGTTACCTCATGTTAGTTCCGTTCTGCACAAGAAAGCTTGTTTCTGCTGCTACGATAGTATTAGTGCTATCGCCACTTGTGCGATTTTGCGAGTGGTCGCACCCGCGTCATCGCACAATTTTCCTTAATAACTTTTTCTGTAATTGCGTAAGCCACAAAATCTTTATGGGGGCAGTTACCTCATGTTAGTGCCGTCCTGCACGAGAAAGCTTGTTTCTGTTGCTACGATGGTTAGCGCTATTGTGACTTGCTTAATTCATCACATTAAAAATCCGAAATTAAACCCATAAATTTGAATTTAAATCACTAAAATAGCACTTCTTAAACAAACACCACAATGTGCAGACGACAACTGAACGAAAATGACGGAGGTTGCCTTCCATTTCCCGGAAGACGCTGCGCAATAGGTGAATTTCAGCAGCTGCACAGCGTCACTTCCGGGAAATCTTTTGAAAGTCAGAACTTTTGCCAGACTTTTTCCAGGAAATACCGAAGTTTCGCGGAAAATACCAAAGTTTTCCGGTATTCCGACTTGGTTTCAGTTTCCCGGAACGTTCCAGGAAAACCCCGGAGAAGTAAAAATAGTCCGGGAAAACGAGAAGTCCGGGAAACCGGATTCCGGGAAAACGGGGTTCCACTGTATATTGGTTACATCAATACCGATATACCTTCTTACATCTATACATGGTAATTCTTACACAGGTTTACGCATTTTCTTCTTAAAATTACAAGCCGTTGGTTATACGCGACTCACAGGATTACAATTGTGCGTATCCAGATCTCTTTTTACCATTTTATAGCATACTGAAACAGTTTCGAACAGTTTCCTTAAACGTACGTAATATGTTTTTTGTTTGTGCATGTGAACTGAAATCTGCAATTTGTTGAAAATTGTTAGATGTGTCATGGTTTGGTCAATGTGTGTACAGCTTCTGTAAATTGTTAATCGTATAGTGTTGTTTGTGATTATTGTTCAATAATTAGAAAATTATTGCTGAGTTAATTGCAGACATGTTTAACATACGAGAGGTGAAACAATGTTTGTTTGTACCCCCTTATCTTGTGCTTAGGTGAGTAATTGCACCTAGACTCAATCATGAAAATTATGGTGAATGCAGAACATCAAGTCTGTTGCCTTTACATGTTTACATCGTAGCTCATCATTGACAGGAGAAATCTTTCAATTCTAGTGAGCGTGATTTTTCTCTTATGTGTAACTGAGGACTCGTGCCAGACGGCCAGCTGCTGTGCTTGCACTCTCCTCAGGAAATTTTCATTAGAATTGCTTGCGCTGCAGTTCAGGCTGCAGCCTCGGCAGCAGAGTCATTGGAAACTCTCCGCTGCACATCTTTTCCTGCAGTGCATTCCTCGAGAATCACCGGCCTATATGTCACGATGCTCATAAATTGAGATCGGAAAAGCATGGATTATTGATAGATATCAATTGTATTCATGGATACTATCCTTAACTCAAAAAGAATTACGTTTGTCAAAACATAATTAAGAACATTTTAAACGTCTATACGTCTCTATTACAAGAGCTAATTTCATTTAAATATATATCAGGAACAGGATCGAAGTTATCTCGTTGCTCATATACTTCTATCAGGGATAGGTATTACATTGTCGTGAAAACAAGCATGAATAACTGGCCATTTTCACTCAAGCTTACTTCACATTGTTCTGCTTTCGATTATCAGCATAATCTACTTCTGTCTGATCGTTTGCTTCGACAAGTTACGACTAACTTTCCTTTGAACAGCTGCAGTCGACCACGTTTATGCGGCACTTCGCAATGATTTAGAGATTTTGTGACTGCAGCAGTCGTTCAGTTAGGTTTTTATGTAATCAACAGACTTTCGACTATGCGGTTTTATATTTTTCTACGCATACAGAGTTAGTTATCTAGAATTTGTTAACTCAATGCAGTGTTTAATAATAATAATGATTACTGGGTTTTTATCGTGTATATTCTCAGTTAGTGACAGTTATTGAGTTCAAGGAACAGTCAGCTAATCAGTATCACAGGAGACGATATTCTCATAACCCTTATTTTATCTTAGCAAGGTTTGTCTACAATACTTGCTTCTGCACCAATATTTGTTGAAAATATTGTCCTTATTTTGCACTATTGTAAACTATTTTCCATATCCTCTTGCACTTGATACAAGGAACACTCTTAATATATCAACTCATGGAACGTTTCTTGTACAAGTCAATTGGTATCAGATATTTGTCCAGATCTTAAATCGAACGAATGCTAGTCTTTTTAGTTAATGCTTCAATGATCTCAGCACTGAACGGATTTACATGTTGCCTTGCTGCATTTGAAGCTCTTTATCTGACCATGTAACATCCATAGCCTTGGGAACTGACGTGTGTAACGGTGCGTGCTGCCTAGGCATGGCAGGTGTGTCTGCATGCGTACCACTTCTGCTGCGGCGAGCACTCACCGGTGGCTGCGCTACTGCAATAGCTTTTGCGGCAGTTCTCAATACTAGTTTGACTCTAGTACTGTAATGCTTTTCTGCGGTAGGCTTGTAATTATAAATTTCTACATTTCTGAGGTAGACTTATGCTGGTAGCAAGGTTACTAAGTTATACTTGCTGTGTTATCAACGCTTACTCGCGTTGCACTTAGCGAGGTTACTGCGGCGGTACTTTTTATTATAATTTCAGTACGTACCGGCTAACTTTCTGCTTGAATAAGTATTCAAAACTCTGCCGTCAATATTTTTGTGCATTTGCTTACGGTAATTGCACTGGCTTATTACTTACTTTTTAACTGACGGTCTTTGTTTGCTAATGCGCCTGAAACGCTTTAATTAGGCCTGCAATATTTTCCAGTCACTAGCCTAGTTGTCTACTGAGACTGCTATGACTGCTGTTAGTTCTACAGCGCGATATAATCTTTGTGGAAAAGACAGCTCTTACTCGACGCTTTACTTTTACAGTCAGGATTTGTACCTACCGACTTATTACCTTTCCCTCCTTGATAGAAAAGAACTAGTAATCTTATTCTGCCTTATTTGTCTTTTACATGCGACGGCATTGTAGGGATCACACGGAAAGTTATTGCACGGAGCATTATAGGGTTACCATTAGTTTTACCCTAGTTTCACTCAATAGGGGTAAATTACCATTACGTTTCTAACTCATTGGTTACAATATTTCAACAAGGAATGGCAATAAACAGCTTCTTGTTGCCGTTGCTTTGGCAAGTCTCTCCCGCTGAGTGTTTTCCATATCGTACAAGAGTTCCCAGTTGGAACTGCTTGTAGACACTC
Organism: Parhyale hawaiensis; assembly: GCA_001587735.2. NCBI lineage: Eukaryota > Metazoa > Arthropoda > Malacostraca > Amphipoda > Hyalidae > Parhyale > Parhyale hawaiensis. Next base: position 24,688,735 of record LQNS02278094.1, read on the forward strand.
TCTGTGATAGCTGTAGAGATCTCTGTAGGGAGTTCCTATCTTTTGCATCAGGGCAATATAGAATTATGCTTTCTTCTTTTGTTAGTTAAATTGCGTTTATTTACACTCAGAGGTGATATTACCTTCATCATCACCTGGCATACTTACTTAGCGGCACTTTATTCATTAGTACGATACAATAACAACCGTCTACTCTAGTTTCATAGTGGCTTACGCTAGACACTTTTTATTGTTTGCCCTTACCAGGGTTTATTCCTCTGGAAAACATACTGCGTGTCTTCCTCTATATACACATCTGCATATTTACATTCAATGTCAACAATGCCTTAGGTATTGTATAAATAGTGCATTAATTGTTGACTGCTAGTGCTTCTATAGTGCCAGGAAGACAACTCCTACAGTGCATGATTGTGCAGGGGCCAGCGTATATAGAACACCGCAGCGCTCTGCAGACCTTAGTGTCAGCTGCTCTACTCAGTCTGCAGACCTTTACTTTCATTGCTCACTGCACGCAGAGTGTGCACTGCATAGGCCTTGCATTGCCGTGCCTCTAATACTTATTGCATTTGGTCTAGTTTCTTCTGAGACCCCAGCACACCGAATCGTTAACATCTTTCGCTTTGTGCCTAGATACCATGTGAGGTTCCAGCCCATCGAACAGATTAAACATCTTCGATTCGCGCCTGAGTATCGTGTGAAAACATAGACCCGGGCTCCTACACAATAACTGCAACGTGGGAGCGTGTTAAATATTAAATGACTGCTTATTTAATAACAGCTTATCAGTGCCATCACGGATGCCTAACAGAAGTTTATTAGCTTTCTTTGTTAAAAAGAAATCTGCTCACTGCACTCTGTATCTGCTAGTTGTTTCCTTAAGCACGTCGTACCTATTTGAAACTTGGAACAGGGGATCGATACGAGATCCAGCCACGGTGGTTTGTTTTATGTGGGCGCCGGCACCAACAGACTCGGTGGCATTCCGTGGTACTGACCTTAGCCTAAAAAAGTAGTTTGCTTCTCTTTTGAGTCTGAGGTTTCTACTTCCGCTACATGAACTGCTGCTCTGCCACGACCCCTATGACCGAGGGTGACACTTCCTCGCCTTTTCCCAACTTGGTCGCAGTCCTGGTACCAATGGGAATTTGACCCACATTCAAAGCATTTGTCGGACATTTCTTTCTTTTCGTCTCTTCTCTTTCTCATACAGACAGCAGTATGGTTCAATTTGTTACAGTAACTGCAAACCAACTGATTCTTATGGCCATCTGACTGGTTTGAAACTTTACCACTCTGGGATTGGGATTTAGGCTCCTTTTGGTAAGCTACACAGCACTCGTGTGGACCCCCTTCACTGTCACCAATATACCCACTATTGTAGTTATGATTGGCGCCACTGTTCTTATAGTAAGAGTTTCTTTACTGCCTAGTAGCACGCCTTCTGCCATAGTTTGCGTGTCTACTGTAATTAGGGCGACGTGAATCTGTGTAGAACACCTCCCTATCGTCTTTGTGCTCTCAAGTCTCACTCAACTTATTTTCTTCCACAGCGTCCACATAGAAAATTTCAGGGGCATACTGCAATTTGGCCAAAACTTGTTTGTGTTCAGGATAATTACGCACAGCAGTAATAAGACGCTGCAGGAGCTCTTTAGGACTGTGTACTGGCTTGTTAAAGATTTGCTTAGAATACTCTTGTGAAAAATGTGGTCCTAGGGTAGCTATTGCAATGCTGGTATTGACTAAACCTGATGCAAATGCCACAAGTTCGTTATAATTAGGACTAGCCACACAATATGGTAGTGTGTCAAAGGCAAGTTCTGGGCAACTTAAGATATGATCTGTCAATTGGTTTATGCGGTCAAATGCATCAATCAGTTGCGCTGAAGGGCTCTCATTCCTGACAAGCAGGAGTTTTGACAAATCGGTGGCAAGACTATGTAAGCTCTTTTCACCCTTACTGACGTAAACATCGTCCAGCAGTTGTACAGCTTCTTCGAATGAGAAGTTGAGTTTATCATCGACCACCTTCGTGCAAAGAGCGTTAAAGTCCCTGCAAGTACGATCGGCAGATCTAAGCAAAATCTGCTTTTTCTCGTCATCCGTGTTCACATTTTGGAGCATACTGATATAGGCGTGCAGGTTTTTCACATGGACTCTAAATGTCTTTGTTTCACCAAACTGAATATCTGTCACGCGCTTTCTACCACGAAAAAGCGGTATCTCACTGCTCGCTAAAAGCGCTGTTTGAGTTCTAGGCAATGCAGCTGCTAACTGCTGCACTAAAACAGCACTTTGGGTCACTGTGGAAGTCATGTTTGAAACGGACGTTACAGGCGCTAGTGGCACTGATGCGCTAGCTGCGCCTACAGGGGCACTAGGGGCAGTTGTGGTGGTGAGGTTACTGATGGTGGTAGGTGGACTGGGTGTGACAGTCGTGACCGCACTTGGGCCTGCAGGGTTGCTATCGGCCATATTGCCTGTTTGATACCTAGGTTTGCTTATACGACCACTTTGAGTTACGAACTTTGTAGTTCGGATGACTTCCTCATCAGAAGAGTCACTCATTTATTTTTGCAAAGTAACGTGGTCGGTAGGTATTATTTGACTTTTTTCACATCCAGTAATAATTAACCTCTACACTGTAATGCACATTGTATTAGTAGTATGTTGCAATACTGCTCTCAAATGTATACCTATTGTAGTTTCCAACACAAATATTTATCGTAATTCCAGTCACTGACGGACTGTACCAATACTATTATAATTAGTCTGCACGCTTTTACATTATTCGGCTACTCGCACGTACATCTACGTCATTACAGCTTAAAATATGTTCACAGTACTGCTTACCAGTTATACAGCAACGGACTGCTATCCTAGGGATTGCAGACGACACGTGATTGCCCTTGAGGCGACAATTAACAAGCTAGCTAGATTAACAATGACAAGCTAAGTAGATCACTAGATCGCAAAAACAGCAAGTGGAGCACCTAATGAAACAACGGCTAAACTGGTACTGACGGCTGCTTACCTATCACTTCTCTGCAATGCTTAAAGGCGTGACTAGCTCACGTGATCGGCTGGACGCATCCGATGATTGTGCTTTTACCTTAGACATAATGGCTGCTCTGGCTGGCACGCAACTTATATATATAAAATGCTTTCTGAAAGCATTCAACAATGGTTCTACTTAGCTCAGTTCCGTTGAGGCTGACTGCAGCTGCAACCAAATGTTGAGACGAAGTTGGCATCCAGGGCTCATCGAAGTTGCTCGCACCCACATCAAAATGGATTGCTGTGCTTGGCGTCAAACTTCTTGGCACTTCTCACACGGTCACACACACTGGGAGTATTGCTTGCTTGCGTTACGAAGCGATTGTATTCCGTGTTGTAATGGTAGCTGCTGTAGTTGCTGTACCGTTCACTTGGTTGAACTGGTCACAGTAATTGGTGATCAACTGTTGAATTCTTCTTCGCTGGGGATGATATCGGAGTCTTCCGAGTCTCTCCCACCTTCAAATAGTCAACTTGCACTTCAAATAGACGGCCTACCGTTGACCTGGCCACCATTTATGTTAGCGCGCCAGTGGGACCTAGGACTATGCTGGTGGTACCCTAAAGTTCGATCCTCTGGTCGCGGTTGGGAATCCTACTAAAGGAGTAGCCGTGAGCCTCTATTGAGGGCTGAACCTGGGATTCTATAAGAATTTCCTTCAGATTTAGGAAACT
>LQNS02278094.1:24723443-24755352 GCA_001587735.2 Parhyale hawaiensis
AGCTATAAATATTCCACTAAAGCGATTGTAAACGTACGGCTGCGATCGTTGCCCTCAATTGTAGGTTCAGTAGAATCGTTAATCCTTTGTATTCATTATTTGAAAGAAAAAAAAAGACACATCAGGTATTCTCTGATTGCTTGTAGGAATGACTTTGCCAGCTCTGGTCTTCCATAAAAGGCGTCTTCTTGTGAGCACCTAGCAGATGATTCTGCCTGATTGCGCATGATCCGCGCGTTTTTGTGACCGCTCTTTGACGTAATTCTGATAGCAATCAACCGTGATCAGTGGTAAAAATTGATCGCAGCGTGATTTCCTCCGCAGGGTAATCATGCGTGATCAAAGAGTGATTCCAGCCGTTGGACAAGTAAAAATTCAAAATTTGAAATGTATTATAGTGATCATTTGTAATACAGTACTGACTTCTAGAATTATCGTTTCGTTAGTTTTATGCCTGTGTATGTTCAAAATGCTTTAAAAACTGCTAGTTCACTTATGTATTTACTTCAAAATAAGTGTTCCTGAGAAATGCATCCCCCACCTTTTTGTATAAAAATGTGATAGAAATTTATTCTTCAAAACTGGACATGGCGTCTCTGATTTGTCTACAAAATCATTGACCGTTCTTGTGCTTTTCAGTGATTACGATTATCATGATCACGATCGTGGCTACAAAAAGACGCCAGGATGCAAGGCTGCCTATAGCTCGAACTTCCGTGACTTTGACTCGGAGTCTAACCAGTGCTAGGGCTTTGATTTCAGCCGAATACTGCGCTAAAATAGGGCAATCGTCAAAACACGGATTAAGCTCCAATTTATTCCACAACCCCCACCCCCCTCAACCCCTCCATACACCTCTCCCTGGCCCCCCAAGCTCTCTCTAAAAAGGTCTTAAAACCACTTATAGCTCCCTCAGTCAAGCCCCTCGCCTAGCCCAAAACCACCCTTATCCCACTATCCTCCCTGTCAAACCACTCACCCACAGCCTCATCTTCACACTCTCTCTTCATCAACTGTATCAAAACAACCCTTTCCCACTCATACCTACTACACTCACCTACTACATGTTCCACACTCATCCAAATCACATGCCATACATCTCCTACTACCCACGCATTCCACCTATGTGTTCTATCATTTATTCCCAAGGTCGTAGTCCTAACTTTGAGAACAAGTTCGCTCCCAAAGGTACCATCATAAAATATTTCGAGCCTAGGGCTATTCTTCCTGTATAAGTCCAGGGTTCTCTTCTTCATCATTCCCTCTCTCCACCTATGCAAACCAAACTCCTCAACCCTCCTGTCCACTTAGCGACCTCCCAGTCCAAGCCCTCATCTCTCTCATCGACCATCCTCCAACCCCCTAGTTACCTCCCCCACCAGTGGCACCCTCCACACTGCCTGATAATTACATCTAGTCATAAGTCTTTTGCACATTAAATCCCATTTACTGTTACCATATACCCATACACTCACATTTTACCCATCTTTCCTCACACATTTTATATATTCTCACTTTAAAGTTCAGGCACCTCTTCATTATTCTCTCCCAGAAAGTGCTCCTTCCCATGTCCCCCCTAATTGCCTCCACACCGACCAACCTGTTTGCCCCCAAGGCTGCCCTACCTACCAAATTTTGTACTACCTCCAGTTTATCCCAGACTTGCGCACTCACTGGCAAGGTATCCATTCCTTACATGAGGCTAGGGACTGCCATCCCCTTCCAAAGTCCTCTTATAACTTCATATTTATTCGCTCTCACTTTCCCCACGCTCGTCAATCTACCACACCACTGATACAGTGATACGCCCAGGAAGTAAAGAGCGTAACGGGAGGACTCACGAAAAATAGCACCAAAAAGTGACGTCATCATCGGCGAATCTATGGCTGAGCAGCTTATTAGTATTTTAACTAATTTCACCATAAAATCGTCTTAAATTGCAAAATTCATCTCTAGCGTATAAATAAAGGAAGATAATATATAATAATTTAGCAATTATCTATAGAAAATCGCAGTACATGTTGGTAGAAACTTTCACAACACTAGCGCCAAATTTGTTCCCTTTCGGCGACTCAATTCAACTTTTTTTCTTGATTGAAGCCTTATTTACACTTCATATTTACTTCACAGTACTCTTCACCGAATATATCTATTCCTTACCAGCAAATAGAAGCACCATTATAGCCAATTCTGTACGCGAGAGAAACCTCAGTAACAGTTAGCCTATTGCCCGAACTTTCTGTACTTGGCGACAACATTTTTCGATATTTTACAGCTCAAGTAGCTGGCCAGTCTTGAACTTGAGACTGAATGACATAAATCGAAAAAATACTATGATACGTTCAAGAAAACCATATACGAATGTCTGAGGTCCAATACCTAAAATATTCGACTCGTCGATGTGATGTAAATTTGCTACGTGCGGTCACAGCTATGTTTTATTTCAGTCCTATTGAGTCCTCCCGTTGCATTCATTGCTTCCTGGATAAGCCCTACCAAGTCTCACATTCAAGGTCTCAGCCATACCAAGCTCATCCACCACCATGCCCAAATATTTGTACCTGTGTGTTCTCTGTATATCTTCCCCTGCCAGCTCCCAAGTCTGTACAACATCCCACCCCCCATTCACAACCAATACCTGACTCTTCAACTTATTAAACTTGACTCTAAAATCCCTCCCATAGTCTGACACTGCATCCAAAGCTACTTGCAGACCCTCTGCACTTTCACTAAAAACTACAATATCATCCGCATATATTAAAATGTTAAGATTATATGCCCCCACTTTCACGCCCTGCCCACACCTGTTTACCCGCACCGCCAACTCCTGCGTATATAGTCCAAATAATAGAGGTGACAAAATACACCCTTGCCTAACCCCGCGACTACTCTCCGTCGACTCTGTCTCAACATCCCCCCAATACAAACTTAGCCTTGGTATTCGTGTACATACTCTTAATTATGTTGATCACCTTAGCACTGAATCCACACCTACCTAAAACAGAATATGTCTATCTACCAGGTCATAAGCCTTCTCCACATCCAGAAAAGCCATGTAAACACGCCTCTTCTTTCTTTGAAAACACTCAATAACTTCTCTCACTATATACATGTTGTCCTCTCACCTCCTATCAGCTCTAAACCCATTTTGTTCCACCCCAACGGATCACACCTCTCAACAATTCCTCTCATACGTTCATCCAATACTGCACACAATATTTTTCCTACTGTATTCATAAGAGCTATTGGTCCAATCTCTAGGAACCCTTTCTTCCTCCCATACAGATCCCTGAGCAGTTCAATCAACCTTTGCCCTCCATTTTTGTAGAACTTATATGGAATCTTGTCAAATCCAGCTGCTCTCTTTTCCTTCAATCTTTTCACCACCCTACCAATCTCCTCCACTGTCGGTGGGCCATCCATATACTCCAGCTGCCTACCCTCCATCTCCATTTCAGGCCCCCTACATGCCCCTGTTGTTGCGTCATTCATTCCTCCAATTTCTTCCCAAAATTTCTTAATTTCCCCTGCAATTTCATTTTTCCCGGTAACTACCTTATTATCAACCAGTATCTCTTTAGCATTTCTAGCGGTTTCATTCCCCCCCCCCCAAGGAATCTGTACCACTCACTACCCCCTTCTCTTCCCTGATTTCTTAAGTCCTGAACAATTCTCCTATCTTCATTAGCCATTGCTTTCTTGATTTTTGTTTTTACACCTTCCTTCTGTTTCCTATATGCTGTACATACCCTCTCATAATCCATCTCATTAATCATTATTCCTCTTTCCCTTCGTTTCCTCATTCTTCGAGCCTTTCTGTTCAACCTTTTTCTCTCCTTTCTAGCCTCCTTTATTTCATTTGCGCACCAACTCTTAACTGGTTTTCTTTGAGGCTATATTACTGCCGCCTTTTGGTGTCACGCTGTCCCTTACGTAGGGGAATTACCCAATTGCCGAACTAACGCAATTTCCAAACAGTTTTTCTTTGATGGGATTATTATTTTCACCTATCAAATATAACTATTTGTTCGGAAATAGAGTGAGTTCGGCCATTGGACAATTCCCATACATAACACAGAAAGTTGTCTACGTTTTTCAATTATATTTATAGAAACTATTAGGATTGTGGCGATGAACAGAAGATTAGATTTTGGTGATGTTGCGGTAGAAATACTGGGTTTTGGACAAATTTCAAATTTTCGCTAGCACTGTGTTGTTTGGTGGATTCTGCGCTCTTTGAGAGCTTCTCCAGAGTTCATATTGTTTACTTTGGGTATTTCCTATTGAACTCAATTTGTTTTATCCTAAATTCACGAATTAAAAGATGAAATATGACTGCGAAACATTATACTTCTATATGCGTATACCGTATGGCTGCGCACTTCGCGGTTTTGGAAAGTTCTCTTTCTACCTCACAGGGCTGTAATTCGCGTCGCGATCAACATGCAAGGCTGAGATAAAAAGAAGACGTTCTTAAATACCTGACACGCAGTCCGCGGTGTTGAGGACACAGCCTGCAGCCAGAGGAGCGCATGGGCCTGCACCGTTGTCAAATCCTGCACACAGCGCGTCACTGTTAAATGATGCGAACGTAATGCTGCTCCCAAGGAGCTTCAATAGAGAAGGAGGGAGCCTTGTGGCCCAGTTACAGACTTGCCAGCGAGTCAACCAGATCTCTTATGGCTGAGACGCTCATTGGTGGAAAAGACGGGGGAGCAGCAGACGAACTGAGTGGCTGATATGCGATTGGTGCTTAAGTGCAGCCATAAGAGACTCTTTACTGATAGACGATTGGTGCATGGGACAACTGGCTGACAGCCATAAGAGACTCTTGAGCTTCAACGGGCTAGGCTGCTGGCTCCCTCCTTCTCTATACAAGCTCCTTGGCTGCTCCTAACCACCTGCATTGGCCCTTAACCAGCACCTCACTGTGTATACGTCATGGTAGAATAAAAGAAGGCGCTTGCACTTCTAAAGGAACAGCATCAACCAATAGGAGAGCCCTTTTTTTTCTCCGCTCCTGACGTCACCCAGGTACAAGGCTACGGCAGCGAGACCCTAACCTGCCATTGCCAGACGTACAACAGGGGCCGTGATTCAAAAATATTCTCGGCCGTGTGCTTGTGAGGAGTGTATTATGAACTCATTGCCACTTGCTACAATCCATGATTGGATATTGGATGAAGGAAATTGAAAGAAACCAAGGTCCTCCCTATCTCTGGAATTAATATTGCAATTTCTAAAGCAAGACTTTCGGACTCATCTTGGCGCCATTGCGGTTCCCTGCTCACTGATGTCACACAACTGGCACAGCTATTACGTGACCCCACAGAGGGCCCTTCAAGCCTCACCATTGGTTCGCGCTGACGTAACTACTCGTGACGTCACTCAAGTAAATTACTGCAATAAAGACCGGTGTGAAAGTACCTCCTTTTAATTTACCATGATATACGTTCAGAGACAGTAACGTAAATGGCTATGACACACGCTAGTCAAAAGAACGAGTATCGTCATCGTTTCGTCCGATTGTGTTGATGAGCTCATTTACACAGCACCCACTTACAAAGTTTTTTGAGTTATAAATTCTTCCAGATATAATGAAATCTCCGAAAGTTAACTAACAGCACTTACGGAGTAAAATGAACTGACGGTAAACATTTTTACACCATTTCTTGGCAATCTCAAAGCTGTGTTTGCGAGAGTTCAATATAACGTTTGGACGAAAAAATGACAATACTCGCTCTTTTGACTAGCGTGTGTCATCGCCATAATGCCGATGTAAGAGTCCGTGCAGACCAGGAAGCAAAGAGAGCAACGTTGCTTCGTTCTGCACCGAAGAGTTACCGGGGAAATTCCCAGTTTCCCGAGTGCTTGGAGTTTCCTTTACGTGCTCTGTATACTTTTTGCGCACTTCATAATTGTAGTTTGTGCTCTTATATGGTGCTCTTGGTTCTTTTGTTATTCTGCCTAAGGGTTTACCAGGCAGCTTCTCAAACTTCATTACGCGCTCCACCTCTCTATCGAGCACTAATCCACATAGTTCTGAGCCATGTTGCACTCTTTGCTTCCTGATGCACGCACCATCTTGTGAGCAGAATACATGTGGAAATTTGGAACAGACACTCAGTTTCCAATACAGCCATGCTTCATATTACTGCAGGCCATAATCGTTTATGCAGTCAAAGCGTTAAATGTTGCTCACAATTAATTTGAAATGTACAGAAAATGTTTAACGTCAAGTTACCGGCCTTCTTGAAGCGTACTGTAATAATCATTGGGCAACCGCAACATGAGAAATGAGAATATTAATCTGTTATGCAGTTACGAGAGCGCCATCTATCAACTGGCGCTGAGAGCGCAGCTGTGGTGCAATTCTTTGCAGAATGTAATACAGTGGAAATCCTAAACGAAGACGGACATACAGTCTCTGCATCGAAAAGGAGTCAGTTTCGAGATGACCTGTTCGAGAGAATACTGTTTCTTCTACATCCGTAAAATATTTCATTTGGCGAACATCACATGATTATGAAGTCGTGAAGTTACACAATTGAATATACTACCGATGAAATGTTACTACACATTTTTCTGGTCATTCAAAAGGGCGTCGGCTATCACAACGAATGGCGCCGTATACAGTGTTCTTTTCTGGAGTTTTCTCAGTTTCGGGGTTTCGCGTCAAGAAAAATTCTCTGTTTTGGAAGCAGTACCGATGCCAGAAAATTGAATAGAATTGGAAAGGCTGACTTGGAAGGAAGGGGAGGGGGCTAGAGAAAAAATGTGGAGGGGCTTCACATCAAATGCAAACATGTGTGCTGGCTAAACGGAAACAATGTTGGGGGCTCATGGTCCCCGATGCTACCACTGTTTGAGGAGTTCTGCTGAAGTGAGTACAGAGTTCAGTGTAATTAAAATCAATCATACACCGAACTACAGAGTTTTCATGTTCATTTGCATAATTCGTTTCGTCCCTTTATTTGGAAGAAACGAGAAGTTTTTGAGCCGTTACCTGTCTCACCGTATTCCGTGTCGCTATTGTCATTACCGCTTTTCGGGTTATGATTGCAACGCAATTTGTGAGTGGCTGGGTCAACGTGACCAAATAATTGTACTTATAACACGTTCCTGAGTACACACGCATTTGCGCAGGATTTAAAAGTGGGGCGTTTGCATTTTTCGCCGATCAGCTGCAGGGAATTTTGTAAATAAATTGGCAGTAGCATCAAGGCCCATGTTCAATTTACTTTCGTAGTCGCAATAGCTGATTAGCTTTGAGATTTTTTAGCATAAAATTCTCCGTAATGTTCACAGTGAAGTGAATGGGTATCACTTTATTTATTCTTGTGTTATTGTTAGACCTGCAACCGTGGCAGCTGTAGTTTTCTGAACGAACCCCGCGTTATTCAACCATCGGACCAATATCTTCAGCGAAAAGAGTGGGAAGCGAGCGTCAAGATTTTGCTATCAATATATTCCTTGCATCTGCGTGAGCTTCCTAAGTTTTAAACTATCTTGTGTATTCGGAGCTTCCCTCGACAGTGTTTTGTACCCCGTATGCAGTGCCAGTGCAAGCGGTTCAAACATTTTAATTGGTCCTTGCCAACACAACAGGGCGTCCTCCACAAAAAACGTTGACATGTTAACTCTCAAGTCAGTTCGAATGCATATGACACCAAAGTTATGTGGATATCTCATACAATGTATATTATACTAAAAGTTTGTGATCTTTATTTATTTATTTATTTACTTGTGTCATGCTCATTTACTTGTGTCTTGTTCGCACACCGTTTCTTTTATTTAAGGTCGGATTAAATTCGAGCGTCGATTGTGGAGCTACGCTCCTGCGGGAAGTACAGTATTAGAGTCCGCCATATAATCTATGTCATCGTTCAGGAGCAAGGAGGTTCTAATAGAGAGGAGTGCACCCTATCTATTTATCCTACGGGAGCGTTGCGAGTAAACTTTTCCCTTAAACTGGCTGAGTGGCTTATCCAATCGGAGAGCGGCATNCGAAAAGGAGTCAGTTTCGAGATGACCTGTTCGAGAGAATACTGTTTCTTCTACATCCGTAAAATATTTCATTTGGCGAACATCACATGATTATGAAGTCGTGAAGTTACACAATTGAATATACTACCGATTAAATGTTACTACACATTTTTCTGGTCATTCAAAAGGGCGTCGGCTATCACAACAAATGGCACCGTATACAGTGTCCTTTTCTGGAGTTTTCTCAGTTTCGGGGTTTCGCCGTATTCTGTGTCGCTATTGTCATTACCGCTTTTCGGGATATGATTGCGACGCAATTTGTGAGTGGCTGGGTCAACGTGACCAAATAATTGTTCTTATAACACGCCCCTGAGTACGCACGCATTTGCGCAGGATTTAAAAGTGGAGCGTTTGCATTTTTCGCCGATCAGCTGCGGGGAATTTTGTAAATAAATTGGCAGTAGCATCAAGGCCCATGTTTAATTCACTTTCGTAGTCGCAATAGCTGATTAGCTTTGAGATTTTTTAGCATAAAATTCTACGTAATGTTCACAGTGAAGTGAATGGGTATCACTTTATTTATTCTTGTGTTATTGTTAGACCTGCAACCATGGCAGCTGTAGTTTTCTGAACGAACCCCGCATTATTCAACCATCGGACCAATATCTTCAGCGAAAAGAGTGGGAAGCGAGCGTCAAGATTTTGCTATCAATATATTCCTTGCATCTGCGTGAGCTTCCTAAGTTTTAAGCTATCTTGTGTATTCGGAGCTTCCCTCGACAGTGTTTTGTACCCCGCATGCAGTGCCAGTGCAAGCGGTTCAAACATTTTAATTGGTCCTTGCCAACACAACAGGGCGTCCTCCACAAAAAACGTTGACATGTTAACTCTGAAGTCAGTTGAAATGCATATGACACCAAAGTTATGTGGATATCTCATACAATGTATATTATACTAAAAGTTTGTGATCTTTATTTATTTATTTATTTACTTGTGTCATGCTCATTAACTTGTGTCTTGTTCGCACACCGTTTCTTTTATTTAAGGTCGGATTAAATTCGAGCGTCGATTGTGGAGCTACGCTCCTGCGGGAAGTACAGTATTAGTCCGCCATACAATCGATGTCATCGTTCAGGAGCAAGGAGGAGGAGGAGCGTTGCGAGTAAACTTTTCCCTTAAACTGGCTGAGTGGCTTATCCAATCGGAGAGCGGCATTGCCTCACACAGCATATATAGAAAGTAGTCCTGAGCTCAAATTTTTATACTCATTAACCATCGACGAAATTTCGAGCGGATGGAAGTATGTAAAGAAAACTTGTATCCTGTATGCTATCTGATGATGGAAATAACAGGGTGAGCGCTGGGATATAAATCATCAGAAACGATTGTCTTTGCCAAAATATTGAGGAATTACCTGTCTGTATCTTCCTTAACTATATGTGCTGACCACTGCCACTTCAGCCAGTTTAAGATCTCCAAACGCCAGTTTCAGTCACGTGACAAAGCCATGCGTTTACTCGCCCAGGGAAGGCTTGCGCGTACTCCTCCCATTGAAGCTCCTTGTTCAAGAGTCTGGGCGAGCCGGGTATTTAAGAAGCGTGGTAACCTAGATACCGATGAGTCGAATGCACAAAAGCAGTGAAAAGTTTTAATTTTTAGTCCGCTGGCCAGTATCAGTAGCTAAGATGATTGAAGAACAGCATTAGTCTACCAGTTTTAGAGGTAAACTAGAGCACTCTGAGAGCGCATACCTCCGCCAGGCGGGGCAACGGCAGCAAAAAATTCGAATTGGCTCTGAAACCACAATTTTCTTTGTATAAACTCCAAAATCTAATCATTTGTGCTTTCTCATAGTAACAACAGCTGGACAAACATGAGTCAAACCAAAAAACGAACAAACCGATCTGCACCAAAATTTAACCCTTTAGTGCCTCAATAGAACATCACTTTTCGTAGGAATAACACTACATGTAATGTCATCATATGTTAACCGTAGGCACTAAAGAGTTAATTATTAATGTCTTTTAACATTACTAACAACTCCTATGAATTTCATAAAGATCCATTCATTAATTTTTTAGTTATTGTGCTAACAAACACAAAATTAAAAACAGGGACAAACGAACGAACGAGCAAACAGATCATTGCCAAAATTTGGTCATCTACTCTTTGTTATATACCTAACTACTCACGTTAATTTCATAAAAATCCATCGAAAACTTTTTGAGTTATGGCATTGAGGAAAATAAGTCAGACAAACATACAAACGGATAGACATATCATCACGAAAAGTTAATCATCTGTTCCTCCTAGCATACCTAACAATCCCTTCAAATTTCGTCCAAATCGGTTCATAACTTTCTGAGTTATCTTGGTGGCAGACAGACTAACACGACGAAAACATAACCTCTTTAGTAGAGATAAATATCAGTATTTGCGTTCTTTCGGTGATTTCTTCTCTTATTCTAAACGTACGTGAATTTTGCTTCGAGATGGGAATATATTTGAGGGATGAAAATTAAATATGAAAGGTATGATATGAAAGGTAGCCTAAACCTGAGCTCAGCTGCATGAAGTGGCACAGTAAATTCAGGGGTGCTACGGAAAATACAACTGGAATACGTAACATATAAATTGACACTGTTTAGAGGCTGGACGTTGAATATTCATTGGAGCAGCAAAGAAGCTGCTGATTGTGACCAGACCGGACAGGAGTGGACAGTCGAATAGCGTGTGGTCTATGACGAGCTGAACAACACCTTTTTTTTTTTTTTTGTGAAAGCAAAGACGATCCTGATGACCCAACGGTTCATGCGCCATCTAGTAACGATTAAAGTGCAGTGAACTTTGCTAATGTTTACAAGGAGGTAACAGAACATTAAGACGTTTCTAACTGCATTAAAAGAATAAAAGACTTGGGGTGACTGTAAGCCCGGCTTAACTGTTCACAGTGCAAATCGTGCAAAAACATCCAGCCCGTGTGATGCGGGGTTCCATGTCAGGATCCTCCCATGAACTATATCACTATTGTAGAAGAAAGCTGAAGGTATTGCTCTGCTGTGATATCGGCAGCTATTCTCTAGTTCATGAAAGAATTGCAAATTTGAATAGGTGCGGAATTGTGCAACCCGCAAATTCCAATAGTACAGCACCCGCAACAGTGCAACTGACAGTTACACTTATCAGGACGTAATAATAACGTATTACTCCCTGTAGATTCTAGTAGCTCTGCGAGTATTGATTATTGAACTAATTTCTTTTCAGCAAAACGGTAACATTAACGCTGACTGAATTGCATGGATTTCCTATCAGGACAATCTTCCTCGGGCTCTATACAGTAGTATTATGAAAAATTAGAAGAATATAACTCCCGATACAAATTGATATGTATACACACACATGCGTAAGTCTCCAGCTGCAATACGATAAAAGTTACTCAAGAGTTTTCCAATTAGCCTTAAGTGTAGAACGGCCCACTTATTGTCCTTATTTCTGAAAACTAAGAATATAGACGAATAATAGTTTACAGCCGAAAGGTACCATTCAGGTCCTGTAAGTAAACACAGTAGATGAACTGATGCGTGTTGTATTCACAGTCGCAGTTACCGGTGCTACACCGGCGACCCAGTTGCTGGCCATTCGTGTCGCAATCACAACCCGGAAAGCAGTAACGACGGTTGCTACACGGCTACGGTGATGCAGGTAACCACTAGAAAAAATTCATTGGAATTAAAAAGTACGTAAAAATTGTACATCTGCAAAACTAGTAAACTCCGTAGCTTTGAAAGCCCAAGTACGCATACCTGAGCAGAACTTTGCAGATACAGTAACAGTTAACCTGTTAACGGACACTTACGAGTAAGCCGAACTTTGCCTGGTGGACGGGTTTCTTGCCGAAAATTTCTAAAATCTAAAGTTCAGTGTTGAACTCGTTTGGGTCTTTTGAAAATTTGAATACTAGTTGGTTATTTGGGGGTTTAATAAATGCCCCTACCCACAATTAGCGTGATCCAAAGTCATTACAGAATAAAACGGGAGATCGACATTCGTCGACGTAATAAGTTAACAGAAAATCTCATCATTGCTCAACTTCTACCGCTCTGACAACTGCAGTTTGGGTTACTGTTTGCAGGAGCTCAGCTCTGTTGTGACCAGGAAGCACAGAGTGTAACGGGAGGACTCAGTGGGACAAAAATAATGCTTAGCCGTAACCGCATGTAGCCAAATGACGTCACATCGACGAGTCGAAATATTTGTGGGTCTGGCCTCAGGCCTTCGTATGTTGGGCTTTTCATCCTAACCAATAACATATGCAGTGTTATCTTCTTGGCGAGAGAGAAACCAAAGAAACAGTTATTGCTCAAACTTTCAGTACTGGACGACAACCCTTTTACCGTGTTTTGTGCATGGGTGCAGCTCAAGTAGCTGGTCAGCCATGAGCGAGAGATTGCATGAATAAAACAACATACGGATATACGTTTAAATATGTTTTGTAAAGAGCACTGTGAACTGAATATGAATGGTAAATAAGGCTTTACTTCAAAAAAGAAGGTAAATCGGGGAACCATACCGGCCCAGATCTTGCCTCTGGTGCTGTGAAAGTTTCCACCAGCCTCCACTGTAATTTTCTATTGATAATTGTTAGATGTTCAATTAGTATACGTTCCCTTCATTTACTTAAGTGCGTATGGGATAAAATTTGCAATTAACGATGATTTTTCTAGTGAAATTAATTAAATGCCCATAGGATGCTTAGCCGTACCGTTCGTCGATGTGACGTTATTGATGACGTCATTTTTGACGCTAGTTCGACATGAGTCCTCTCGTTTCGCTCTTTGCTTCCTGGTTGTGACTGCAACTCGCCTTGCATCAAACGTTGCAAATACGCCGCATAGGTGTGGAGACCTTCGTGCGATTTTCACAGCGTTCTCCGANGTTATTGATAACGTCATTTTTGACGCTAGTTCGACATGAGTCCTCTCGTTTCGCTCTTTGCTTCCTGGTTGTGACTGCAACTCGCCTTGCATCAAACGTTGCAAATACGCCGCATAGGTGTGGAGACCTTCGTGCGATTTACACAGCGTTCTCCGAAATCGCGCATATACATTTTGCACTCACGCGCGGCAGCGTAGACTGGGCTTTGCTGGCCAAGAGCGGCAAATGGTCAGAACTTACCAGCGTAGATTCCTGAGCTCCCACAATCAGTAGTACGACCGCTGGCTGGGCCTGTTGAAAAAACATTTTGAGTTTCATTTGAGGTTTTGAACTACATGTGGTGTAAGCAATCTCTTACGTCCTTTTTTCCGTTCTATTTGACAAAGATTCAGACGGAATTGATGCATGTAGTTTCTGCATGAGTATCCAGGAAAGTCTCTTTCATCTGTTAGATACATGTAATGTGGTAATCTATTACAGTTTGCTCCAGTTAGGGCGCTGGCACACCAAAAGCAGTGCAGCGATAAGCTGGCAGTTTCTGAGAAGCACGGAACGCATTGGAGCGCGCAAACCGAACAGCGGCAGTAGAGCAAGCCGATGCCGCTGTTCGGTGTGTGCGCTCCAATGCGTTCCGTGCTTCTTAAAACCTGCCAGCCTCTCGCTGAACTGCTTTTGGTGTGCCAGCGCCCTTAGTCGGTGCAAGTTAAGAGTTCTCGGAAGGGGGAGGGGGACTGAATTCACCAAGTGTGTAGGAGCCCAATACATAACCACAAGAGCTCGACAACCTTCAAACTGCTAATTCGTTTTTGTTACCATGTGACTTCAGCTTCACGAGTTCGAATATCCCACTCAAGTATCCCTTCAATGTAAGTCACATGGTGGCAATAGTGAGAGGGCTGTAGGGGAGGGTATGGTTCATTATTGGGGGCTTAAGCCCCTTCTTGGCGCTGCCAGTCGCTCAATGAGAGCGGCGCAAACTAAGAACTTCTACTGTAATGCAGCTGGAGGAACAGAATGGCAGCCTGATTCGTACTTCTGCATCGGCCATAGCATCACTGTGTGGACCAGGAAGTAAAGAGTTTTGCGCTCTCTGCTTTCTGCAATTTACCGTGCCCGACGATTGCTCTAAAGACCTGTTTGCACGATGTAACTTTCTTATGCAATACGGCTGTAATCCTTGGGACATTGTCCCATATTATCGTGTGATTTCACTCAAACCTACAATATGTATTTCCAGGTTTACTTTTTGGTTTTTATTTGCTATCAAATTCGACCTCTATTCGAGCCTTTGAGAGAGTCATAAATAATATTTATTGATGGAATTTTCCCGAGCTTGGTGAGCATCCCGAGCTACATTTAAGAAAATTCCGTAAATTTTACGGAAAAATCACTGGCAGCAATGATGCCCAGAAAATTTCGTAAGATTTACAGAATTTTGAAAATTCCCCGTGATTTGCCCAGCAGTCTGGGAAAAAGAAGGCCCCAAGCCTGCTTCATTCCTGACTGGGCAAATTCCGGAAAAATTACGGCATTCCGTAAATCTTACGGAATTTTCTTGGCATTATTGCTGCCAGTGATTTTCCCGTAAAATATCCTGATTTTTTTTTACAGTATACGTAAGTGAAGGGTCAGAGAATGGGAACTTTTTAAGAGAAGGAGGCGTAGAGTAATGCGTGTTGCACAATAGCATTACAATAGGAATACAGGGCTTTAGTAACTGCCACGAACTGGAAGCGTCTGCGAGTTGCACGCTACGAGCAAGATAATCTAATGCGATTAGCTTTAACTTGTATACAACTTTGATGGCGGGCGTTTAATTCGGCACTTCTGATCAAACTGACAAAATAGTGTAGTATTTTGTACAAATTAACAATTCGTGCCTGTAGCTGTGTATACATCAACGGTCCAATGTGTCCATTGGAGCTCATTTACGCAAGGCGTTGGTGTAGAGTAGTGAATATCTTTCAATACTTGTCAGTCTATGAAAACTTAAAGCTTATATGAAACATAGCTATATTTGAAATCAATTTAGGCACGTAACTAATCGGACATTTGTTCGGAGCACAGCCTGTTCGCTTCTGTTGTCCGTGTAACAGCTTGTAAAAACATGACCAGTTGCTGTGCATGTATCCTGTTCTGCACGATCTCACTATATGTAACTCCGCACTCACTAGTAAGGCCTCCTCGAAAGACCGACCCGTTGTCCTCGCACAGGATGTTGTGCACCTTACGTACGCCGCCGCCCGAAAGCTGTTGTTGCGTTTGGTAGACGCCGATGGGCCGCTCGTTTGGTCCACAGAAGTCGCTGCCGTTTGGATGCAGGCCAAACTCGTTGGGAGGTGAGGTAGTGGTGGTATCTGGGGCGGCTGTTGTGGTATCAGGAATTGCCGTGGTAGTGGTGATGACAGTAGTAGCGTCAGTGGTATCGGTAGGTGCTTGTGTTTCTGACGTGTCTACTGTAGACGTAAAGAAAATATTATCATTCTGCTGGCCAGATATACGGTAACTGTTAGGTGCGATGCTCATGTGCATTCATCATTAGGATCTTTCATACTTTATCCAAAATGCATTTATTTCTGCGTTTCGGCTGAGCTCCTTGAAGGTATTCAATAATATTGAATAAAGCTTACGCCAGCTAGCACAGAAGCTTCTCTCTTGAAATATTTAGATTTTTTATTCAACCTATAGTCCAGAACTGCGTGCTCCGTTTTAGGACATGCACCAGCTGAAGTTCAAAATAATATATATACCTTACTTGTGGATAATACACTTTCGTTATCATCTGCCACAAACGAATTATTTCATTATTCTAAAATTCTCACCCTCTGCATAACAGGAAGCGTTGGTTTCGCCTCCAGGAGTCGCTGGATCTATGGCGCTGTAGAGCACACACGGAGACTGGGCCGTGTTCCGTGCGAATGCCTTGCATTCTACTGCTGTAATGTGCAAATGAGATTGCTATGTTAGCAGTACCTGATTATTTTCGGTTCAATCCCCAAAATGCTGTTTCTTCGAACTATAGGAGCGTGTTTTGTCTTACTGATCACTACGTATACCTTAACATGTTATTCTTTAGCTGCCATTCTGATCATGCAATAACACATACCTATGGCGCGAATGTAACAAAACAGAAAAAGCAAAAAATAACATTTATTTATCCGCTAATACTGAGATTTTCAGAACTTATTGCTTCTCCACATTTGGATCTTCATCTCATCTCAGATATATAGTGGATATCTACACTGTGTCCTAAATGTATAATGAAAAAAAGAATAATATGAGAAATATATCGCATTCGCTTACGGTAAGGACCGACCGGGGCTCTGGCCCTGGCAAAACCCGGCCTTTTTCAGCCCTTAAGCCCCGGTTTATCAAAAATTGCTGGCTCCGGCCCTGGTTTATCGATACCGGCCGCGGCTTTTCAAACTGTGAAAACCGGGGGTTTGGCCGGAGCTTTTTTGGGGGAGGGAAAACACTTAACAAGCAATAAAACAAGTTTTCTAGGGAAGCTAATTTTTTTCGTGTAAGCTGATTCATTATGAATGACGATTGATGAACCTTACCTAACCTATTATATCAATATACTGTCTTAAACTACTGCCAGTGCAAGAAACCTCCGGCCCTGGCTATTTGGTTTTGGTCGTCCCGGTGCCCTCGGAGGTATATTCTGGCGGATCCTTTCCGTGCCACAAAATGTTTGGGCCTTACGCACGCAAGGGTCCCAAGTGCTTTCTCTGCAGGGGAAACAGCAGCTGGTCGCAGTTCCTGCTGAGAAAGTTAGTTTTGTAAAGTTAGGTGGGTTTCGCGAGGGGGATTGAGGTAAGCGACCTATCCCATGGGACTCCTATCTGCTCCCGTGTTGGGAGCCACGGAAGGGACCCCGCACGAGTGTTTGCTTTCTTCTGCCTTCTTCTCTTTTCGTTTTCCGTCTCCCTCCGCCGCACGGCTGAGCGATTTCGTTCGGCCGAGCCGTGTGGAGTTGAAGATGCTCGCGCCTTATTTTCTGCCAGACATGGTGCACGTGGCCAAGAGTGTTCCAATAGAATTCATCCGAGTTCGACTCAACTTCTAAACTATATAATACAAAATTGGATCGCTGTTAGCCTATATAGAAGTCATCGTATCTAATACGGCGCTAAAACCCACAATATAATAATAATTAGTCTCCACGGCCCCGATTATATACTTAATTTGGTAAATCTTTTGCTCACATATAGTCTTTGTGTTTTTTTTTTTTTTTTTTGCCTTGAGTACGTTAATTGGGTCAATTTAAGGCAATTTATATGAATAACGTTTCCGTCGCAAATGCTTAGTTTTCTAGATATAGGACTTTGAAGTTCTCATTGTTTTTCGATGGGAGAAATAACCGGCGGTTATGAGCTTGCTTGCGACCTTATAGGAACCTAACCAAACCTACCTAGCCTAACCTAACTTTACCTAACAAAACTTAACCTTACCTTATCTCATCTTACCTAACCTGTGTTATTTTCTCTCATAGAAAAACAATGGGAATTTCAAGTCATATACCTCGAAAACTCAGCATTTGCGAAGAAAACATTTTTCAGGTAAATAGTCTTAAATTGACCCAATTAACATACTAAAAGCTAGAAAAAAACATGTGCGAATTAAAGTAAAATTGTGTCCTTCATTCTTGGTCGTCCCGGCTGCACTATCGTCTCTCACGACGATTTTGCATTCACGTAAGCTTTCCTGCGCGCGAGCACCAACATGAACGCCGCTCACGCGCACACGATCTGCGTACACAAACACGCACACAAATCGTCGTGAGAGACGATAGCGCGTCCCGGCTATTTGGTCTTCACCCGCAATAGCAGCAGACAAAAGTGTCTGACTTTGACTCTCAAGGCTGCAGGCTTGAATCTGGCTCCCAGTTTGGCAAGTTCTTGGCGGTGCTTGATGTGATCGAGCAGCATCCGGTCTGCGTACTAGCTGCTGTGGGTTTACTGACCTTCTATTTTTTTTAATTACTTAACCATGCGTCGCACATGACGCAACGTAAACGGTAAACACTGGGCGGACAAGCGGCGCTTAGTGTCTAGAATAAGGTTTTTTTTTTCATTTAGTTGAGCAACTACATGATTTTGCACGAATAATGTAGATACCTCATCTTTAATAATACGTTACAAGAAAAAAGAGCTCGTTTCTTTCTCCAATGATTTAGTATTTTCTAAGCAAATTTCCTCCTACTGGCGCTAGAATACTGATGTAAAGCTAAGTCTAAAAAATCGCAGTTTTCTCAAAAAATAATAACAAAAATAAATAAAAAAAAATTGGCGTCAGATGACATTGACCTGTACAGTGTACACCCGAAAATTTGGATGAGCTCATCAATATTTACCACATAGGGGTTTAAGGTTTTCGAGTTTGAATGGTGAATAATAGTAAAGTATGCCACATTTTTTTCTGCCCAACAAACTGTACCTACAGGACTACGTTTTCTTGGCCCTAAGCGGAAAATGATGCAAACATTTATTTAAGTCAGTGTCATTTTTAATGAAACTTTAGCATCATTGCGTCAAGTGTCGATGAAAGGGTCGTTGCGTCGTCGACGCAATGACGAAAGTCCCCAGCACTGCCTATGACTAAAGTTGGATCCTATGAACTGCAGTGCTAAATTATAATATGCCGATGAAATGAAACGGTTTTATTTTGATATGAATGTTCGGCTGGTGAGAGCATGCACACATACACCCACCTTTATTATCATTTACTACTCAAGTGACTGAGATGTCCCGCCTTGACCCCACCCCGTGCCCCACCCCAAGTCTCCGCACCGCTGCTCTCTTCCCCACCTCCGTTGAGAGAGAGAGAGCTTGCACCATAAGGCACATGGCTGGCTTCACTTCTGAGCGGTAGTGCGGGGCCCTGATTCAGCCCAGCTGAAATATGGTACAGAAATCCACTCCACGGTATTAGCACGCGAAATTTTACTTCCTAGTTACCGGCAGAAGGGGAAACACATTAAGGACTAATAATTCTACATCTCTTAATGAGTCAATTTTATCAAAATATATATTATTACGGTTAGGTTGTAAACACTTGAAAACAGTAGAAAACGCTTGTCTGCGTTTGTGTCCTTATATTCCGGTCGGTTCCGATTACGTCGTAACTTCATGCCCGATGCTATTTTATTTTCATACCTCCGCCAAGCACAGCTACCTCGACAAAAGATTCAAATTGGTCCTGAAACCAGGATTTTTTTATCTACACAAAAAATTGGTCATTTGGGCCTCATAACATTAATAACAGCTTCTGCAAGTTTCTTCAAAATCTGTCGGTAACTTTTTAAGTTATGTTCTGACAAACACTAAAACAAACAGTCAATCACACAACCGATAGTAGCCAAAATTTGGTCAGTTGAGTTTTTCAATATTTCTTACAGTCCATGCAACTTTTATCAATAGCTATTAATCCATAACTTTCTGAGCTGTGTTCTGACAAGCATTCTGACAAACCTGCAGACAACTTTCGTTGCTACTAACAACCTAAAGCGAACTCAACTAATCCGACCGCGCATTCGTGGCCATGACTTCAGCATGAAGTCTAAGAACGTCCTACGCAAATTCTTAAGATATCAATCTATGTGTCCTTAAACTACTCATATTTAGGTGAGATAGTTGAAAGTCCGCCATTACCACTTGCTATATTATAAAAATTGCGGTACCGACTGAGATATTCGACAATTTTTTATACAGCTAAATTTTGCGCAAGTTGAAGCCGTGCCGCGGCTACATAACCGGTTTAGTTGACTTACCTCTAGGCTACTTCCGACAACGAAAGTTTTTACGTGGGCACCGGACTTCAGTCAAACACACAAACAGGCGAACTGATCATCACCAAAATTTGATAATTTGTGTCTTTTAACGTTTCTAACGATTCCTGCAGCCTTCATGAAGATCCGTTTAAAACTTTTTATGTTGTGTCACTGACAAACGTAAAAACGAGCATAGCGATTAAAAAACTGACAAACAAATCGCAAAAGCTTGGTCATTTGCTCCTAGTAGCAACTCCAAGAATTCATGCAAAATTTATAAAGATTTGCCCATAACTTTTTAAGTTACGGTACCAAGAAAACGAGGCAGACAAACAAATAAGCGGCCTAACTGATCTTCAACAAAGGTTAATCATCTGTTCCTCCTAAACATATCTAGCAAAACTTGTAAATTTTATGAAGATCTGTCCATAACTTTTTGAGCTATCTTGCTGCCAAACAGTTAAATACGAACTCGAGAAAAACATTACTTCCCAGGCGGAGGTAATTATTGCCTATCTGGCTAACCCGAAAAGAGTGATGTCCACGTAACGACTTTCTTTGGTGCTAGCAGAGTAGCGCTAAATCAACTACAGTAATACGTTTAAATTGCAGCGACACGGCTTCAGCTTGGGCAAAATTGAACTGTATAAAAAACGATAAAAAATAGCTTGAAAATTTCAACCTACATTACAATTTTTTACACCTTAGCAAGCGCCAAAGTGAGTTTCAATTGTCGCAACCAATTATGGGCAGTTTATATCTAAAAGATTGCTATTTTACAAGTTAAAACACGAAACTCGTAGACTTCATGCTGAAGTCACGGCCACGAATACACAGTTAGATTAGTTGAGTTGTTTCTTGGCCGCTTGCCCCAACGAAAGTCATTAAGTGGGCACTTACCTTTAGTGTTCTTATGCCCTGGACACACCAACGCTGTAAAGTATGAGCGTAGGGCAAAAGAATTACGAATGAACCCCCATCAAGCTATAAAACTCACCATTGCGTTGACACGCAGCGGCGCAAAGGGTGTTAGAGTCAACGCTGGCATGCGCCAGAGGCGTCCCCCAGCAGCCTGTCGTGGCCGTCAGAGAAAATCGCATTCCGACTGCAGTTATGCCTCGCAGTAACACCAAGTTCAAGAAAATCGTATTCCAGAAGCAAGACGCCATGCTAGAAAAAATCGCATGCATTATACTTATGACTATTGTAAATGCTAATCAGTGGTCTTCCAAGTTTTCTTCCTTACACTAGGAACTTGCGTACATCCTTACTCTGAAAGAAAGTTTACCAGCTTTTATAACGAAGCGGATGTTAGATTGGGGTACTCGCCTCTTGCCGCTTGGTTAATCTATATAATTTGAAAACGCGTTTAATCTTGCGTGTTTACTTTTTTGTATGTCACCGTGTACACAATCTTCGGTATAAGATACGAAGAGCGCTGCATATTTAATTGGACTATACATATAAATGGGAGATACACCTGAGCTAGGTAGCCTTTCCACAGTGCTTTCTGAGACAGCTTCCTGATGACGAGCTCAGTTCTCTTAGTCACTTGCTGTATAAGGACCGCTGCAGACGATAGTC
Source organism: Parhyale hawaiensis (assembly GCA_001587735.2). Classification (NCBI taxonomy): domain Eukaryota; kingdom Metazoa; phylum Arthropoda; class Malacostraca; order Amphipoda; family Hyalidae; genus Parhyale; species Parhyale hawaiensis. The sequence goes on from LQNS02278094.1 coordinate 24,744,724, forward strand.
CATTCGGCAGGACGCCCTGTGTTTTTGCTGCATATGAAAGACAATTCAGGAAATATGACAGTCATTTCGAGAGGCATCGGTCGCAGGACACCAATGCAGCATGTTTTACTTTTGACAAAGAAACTCGAGTCTTGGGGTTGACCGTATCTCGCGTATATTTGCTGATATGAAGAGTTTCACGCACACAATCACCTAAAAACTTATACAAGAATAATTGTTGTGATGGTAACCACATTTTAAATAGTTTTTAATCGTATTTTTTACTGAAGCATACAAAATTTATTCGAGTTACCATCTTGAATTTGGGTGGCGATACACCGGTACTTGGCAACTGTCGAGGTCACGTGGTGTCCCGTTCTGTGTGCTAGAATATTTTTTATAAAACGCAATTGTGCCAATATAAGAGTGACTTCAGAACCTTATTATCTTTCTTTTATTTACATTAGTAATAATATTATACTGTTGATACACTTCATTTATCGAATTTTCAATATATTTGTGAACATGATTCAGGATCACCTGATGCGTTGCTCTCTCTCTCTCGTGTGCATGGTCGTGACTTGCAATTCTGAGGCAAGACAGCAGTCGAGACTTTCATTTTTAAGGCCATAAGACTATCGTCTGCAGCGGCCATATGAGACTCTGTTGAGTGGCCTGTATCATCACATCAGTCACTTAATCAAGCCAAGCAAGTTGGCTGAACCACGAGTCTGGACGAGACGGATACCTAAGGAGTGTCGTAACTTGGATACCGATTGCTGTATACATCGAGTGCAATAAAGAATTGAAATTCTGTAGCTTCAGTTGCGGGGCCATTATCAGCAGCTAAGATAAGTGAGGAATAGCATCAGTCTACTGTTTTTAAAACTATGCCTCAACAGCACTTTTATTTAAGAAAAATATTTATCTCTATGTAGTTTGGTATAGTAAAATCTGACATGATTTAAGAAGTCAGGGTCTGCTTTTCTACTCACATACACTTAAAATCCACGAATCGAGCAAAAGAAAATGGAATACTTATGATAGGTAATAGGTAGCTGCTTAAAAGAAGTTGTCAGTGACCCAACGGGTTACGAGAACTCTACAGTAGTATCTATATTATAATTCTGCTTGAGGCTCCATCCGTCCGGCCGTCAATCCGTACGTCCGAGATCTGAGCGTGACGCTTTTCAGTATTAGGTAGGGGGAACCTCAATTTGCAAGAAGCTTTGATTCTCGCTGAAATGAAGCTGTCTCCTATAGCGCTTCTTGAAAACCTTTTCAGTAACTTTCAAAGCGAAGACGTGAAGATCATTTCACTCGAATCTTATCTACCGCTTTTCATTTCTTCCACAACATATTAGGTTTGCTTTGCATGTCGCGCTCGACGATCTTAATAAGGTCAGCCAGATACGTATTTAGGAAACGATGCTAGAAAATGGAGCCGGTAGTGTTGGACATATAGGTTCTAAGGTATTCTTTCAAGCGAATGTGCGATGTCTAATGAAGGAAATACAACGACATCTTAAGAACAGAAGGTTAGGCTGCGTATGAAACTGGCCGAGTCTATTTGTTGTATATCTATCGCCTCAATGAGAGCAGGAAAATTATGGGCTACTGATCAATAGCCATGGGCCCGTAGTCGTCCAAAAAATCGGACACGCTGACAAAAACTTGAAACCCAAGATGATGATCGGCTGAATTATCTGTTAACAGTGCAAAAAAGAGCGTAGAAAAGGCATGTATCAACAATATAGGAGAACAATGCGATATGTATCGTTTTATGCAAGATTCACAGGTGAGAGAGGGTAGAGTCCGCTAGACAAGGTGTGTTCAGGTAGACGGGGGTTCGACAGGTGGACTTTAGCTTAAACGGGGAAGGCTAAATTACAGGAACACTACCTTATGTCGAACGAAAGTAGGTGAAAAAATTATCTAACCGTGGAATTTTCACAGGTCCCACTAGTACTAATAAGACTGGCAATCTTGTTAGTTCACCGAGCTTGCGTTATTAAGGATACCACACTGTCTTCTATAAGGACATTTCCAGCTGCGCGAAACTTCAATGATCTAAGAGTAACTGGAACCTGCGGAAATTTACCAGTACATAAGCATTTGTCTTCAATATCTCAAACATGTAGCACGAATATGAAGTGCAAACGGTCGTGCTAACGCAAAGGCGAAGGAACAAAGGAATGAACGTGGAGAGGAACAAATAGAATTATAATATGATAAGATTCGCTTTGCTTGTCGTAAATTTACCACTAAATTTACTAGATTATCAACTAAGATTACCACTTAGTTCGTTAATAGTCCTTCAATGGTTTTCAGTATTCAGTCTATCTATCAATTTTTTTACTTCGTCATAAGTTCACTTTTCTCTTATTCCATTCGAAAATGACCTTTTTTATAACGTAACTTATAACTGCTCTGATCAATTAAAAGTTGCGTCGTTTTTTATTTTCCAGTTATTTTCTGGTTCTGTGCGTCATGGTGATGGTGCCAACTGGGAGCCAAAACGATGAGGCCCATTTTGTGCCTGTGTACAGTGAGTACACAAAACTTGTTTTTGCATTGGTGTATGGAAATGAATCTCAGGGAATCATCAGTTTGAAATATAGATTTTTCGGTTATGTCAAGAGTAATCAATTTGCCATTGCAACATGAAACTTGATCCGAAGTGGCGATTCGAAAGCCCACGACTGTTGCTTCGAGGAAATGGAAGCTAAGCGGTTTAGATTACCTTGATTTCAGTGTGCAAATAGAATACTACCTTAACTTAAGTTAGTTAGCTAGGTAGCTATAGGTAGTTAGATTAGTATGTAGTTAGTTATAGTCAGACAATTTGGTCCTCCGTTTCCGAGCAGAACGACATCACAGAGGAAAGAGCTATGAACATATAGTATACTGATAGAAACGGGGAACCCATGCACGGTGTTCCCACACAGGATCAACGCGCACGGGAACAGCAAGTCAGCAAAGAAAAAGAAGAATGGAATAAAGAATGAGCAAGTAGGAGCATGAAATCGGGAAGGAAGCAAAGTGGGCACGAAAGAGATACGTCCCGAAGGCCTAGCTAATGGCTGAGGTAACCTACACGAGCCTCCTGGGATTGCTCACAATGCTGAGCACCATAACATAGGATGGGCAAACCCAGGAAGCAAAGAGTGCAACGGGAGGACCCAATAGGACTAAAATAAAACTTAGCCGTGGCCGCGTGTAGTTAATTTACATCACATCGACGAGTGGAAGTATTTGAGTGTGAGACCTCTGGCCTTCGTAGGTGAGTTCTGACTCTTTACCAACAAATATATGCAGTTTTATATTCTGTACGCGAGAGAAACCACAGTAACAGTTATTGCTTGAACTATCTGTACTTGACAACATTTTACAGTGTTTTTTATGTGGGTGCTGCTCAAGTTGCTGGCCAGTCAGGAGCAGGAATTTCGATGTATTGAGTCTAAAAACTACGGTGATATGTTTAAATATGTTCTGTGAAGAGCACTCTGAACTGAATATGAAGTGTAAATAAGGTTTCAGTTCAAAATAGAAGAAAATATCAGGTCGCCATACCGGCCCCAAATTCGCCGCTAGTGCTGTGAAACCCACCAGCCTCCACTGCAATTTTCTAGAGATAATTGTTTATAACTCAATTACTATATATCCTCTTCATTTATCTATGCTCACAAGAGATAAAATACTCAGTTTACGCCGATTTTCCTGGCATAATTAGATAAAATACTCGTAGGCTGCTCATCTATAGTTTCGTTGATGTGATGTCATTCATGACGGCACTTTTTCATGCTAGTTTCTCATGAGTCCTCCCTTTTTTTGCTTCCTGGGCGAACCTAAACCTTAACTTAAAGAGCACCACCTTGAACCGCTGGCAACGGTGTAGTGCTGAGAGCCTTTGCTCAGAGCCCGTCTAGAACTCTCCAATCAGTCGCCAACGAGCAGCATGTACCAATTTTCGGTGAAGAATAGCGCCTCGATTTAATGTAAAGGTCTAATAACGCACTAAATCGTCCCATTACGTCCTCGCATGATGAATTCCTTCCAGTGAAATTTTGCTCTTAAATATCTCGTTGGTACCAGATACCTGAAATATTTGGATAATTGTATCTTTTCCATTGAACGGCAGCATTGAAACTTAACTTGGCTGGATCTAACTAGCGTCCGTCAATGGATTATTCTGGCGGACTCTCAGTGATGGGCACTAAATACACCAAAGTATTTAAATATTAATTACTAAATACATCTGTAAAATGTAATTAAATACTAAATACTAATTATATTTTTAAAATGTATTTAAATTCTAAGTACTTAAATACATGAATGTATTTAAATGCTTGTGTAAATACATTAATTTTTTTTTCATTTTGGGCACCAAAAGGCACTAGCTTAGGTGTATTTTCGGTGTTCATGAATTATTCAATATTGATATAGATACTAGTCAGAGATGGGCATGTAACTAGTTACTGTAACGGCTTAAGTAACGGGCGTTACATTTTGTAACGAGTAACGGTATCGCCTTAGCAATTTTTGAAATGTAACGAGTAACGGTAACGCCCGGGTAGATTTTATCAAAAGTAACGGAAATTGCCGTTACTCGTTCCTCGTTACATTTTCNTACAGTAACGAGTAACGGTAACGCCCCGCGCAATTTTGTGGCAGTAACGAGTAACGGTAACGCCCCGGTAATTTTATTGAAGTAACGAGTAACGGTAACGACCTCCGATATCATGTAACGGTGCCCATCACTGATACTAGTACAATATGTGACATTTTGCAAAAGTCATAAGTAATACTCTAGAGTCTAGATAATATAAAAACAATTCAGAGACGAGAGCTTCCAATTTAGCTCCTGTTATCGCTTCACTAGAGAATTGATTTAGCCTGTTTCAGCTTCCTGTATTGCATATGGACATTGAAAATTAAAACACCAGTTCATTGAAATGATTCAAGCAGACAGAAATGAAGTTTGTAGGATCGAAATACCGTCGTGTTTTAAGGATGTTTTCCCCCATAACTATGAAGCATAACAGCCTTCAGTCCTAAGCCATAGCTCTTGATGAACTGTGATGAACTGCAGCCGTGCACTACTATGAGCCAGTTAGCATAATAGCATCTAAAGAACGAACCAGTGCGTGTGGATCCTTTCGTGCCCACTTTGTTTTTCCTTCCAAATTCATCCTCCTACTGATTATGCTTTGTTCTATTCTTCCTCTTCTTTCCCGACTTGCTGTTCCCAGGCGCGTGATTCGGACATTGGTTCCAAGTTTCTTTTGATATTCTTCATGTTTCTTCTTTCTTTCTCCCTCCCTTTGGATCACGGTGTACACAGTTATTAGGGAGGCTTAAAATAGGAGAATACTTCAACTACTGCTTGTGGATTTTCCCCTAGGGGTGTGTGATCAAGGTAATTTCGCTTTTAAGCTAACCACAATCAGACCTACCCCTCACATCAATAATCAAGCATCGTGCAATAACAGGATGCTTCATTGGTAATGTCACACCCAGACTGCATAAGTTTGAGACTGTTGCCAGTAGGCGAGTTCTTTTGCTACGCTTGTAAGGGTACTATTCGGTGTTCAGATGCTGTTGCAGCGCTGTTGGCCCTAACCATAGTGGCAATTGTCCGTGGCACAAACCATCATATAGGAGGTTCCATTGTTGGCGCCATAGCTCTTGACGATATGTGATCGATTGAATCCGTCAACACCTCTGGGGCCGAAAGCTAGGCCTCCTCAAATTTTTTTGGAGACCTTGCCAGAAGGCACATACCTATCTGCAGCAGTGCGTGTTGGCTTCCCAGTTGCGATGTGCGGTCACGTTGACGTTAATGTAACTGTTAACTTTCCGCATAAGTTGAGGCAAGGATCCCGTCGATTTGGTAGCGTCTTTTACACTTTTTATCAAGTTTCAATGCATTTACTATTATCTGATTTGAAATGAGACTTTCGAATAGTACATATATCTGGCTCCGTAAAATGGAGCTTGCAGTGGTGATTAGGTTAGTTCTAACACATGTAAAGCGATTCAGAGAGGGTTCGTGAAAGCGCATGTACTTGAAATTCCGGACCAGTTTAGCCTATAACGGCCCGACTGAACTCAACGATCAATACTTAGTTTTGACAACATGTAATATGCAAATTACATTATATATAGGGAAATATACTGGCCGGCAAAGGAAAAAAATATATAGTGGACAGAAAGTGATTCCACTCGTATATACCACTTAAAACTAGGCTGAGTAGTTTCTTACACCTGTAACACAATCCAGAATGATGAAAGCAAAACTTCTATTATATGTTCTATGCAAGTCAAGCCTTGTTGATTTATTTTGATCCAACTCTAGCACGTCAGTCACTCGATGACATCTAAATTCAAAAACTTGAATTTACTTATAAACAGAAAGTTCTAATTCTCACGATCAACTGCATACATCGCTCGCTCTGGACACTGCACAAATCATTTCGAGAATATTAAGTGTGTAGCCTCATTAGAGTATGAGCCCTTTTTTATTTTTGATCCAAAATGATGTACACATACACTGCCCGGATAAAGTGTCATACAACTCCCACAGCTTAGTTGTGTTTAGTTAAGCCAATAAGCCTCGACTGGTCCCTCTATTCAATTTTTGAAACCAGCACCCAGTTTTGAGTTTCGGATAATTCGGACATAAGACTGTCTTACTCTGTTTTGTGATTCTGGATTAAGTAATGTCCTGGGATGTTAGCGGGATGTTAAAGTGTTGTGCCCGCTTGCCCAGGCAGAGCACTGTTTTGCTTTAGACAGTCAATACAGCATTCAATTGCTATGCTGAACAATGCCATTAATCTATGCTTTACGTTCTTTTTATGTCACAGTTTGCTAGCCCACCAGTTAAGCATTGTAAGAAATAAGGAAAGCAATACTTATGAGGCCTTATTACACACCCTATCTATTGTAATGCATATCATTAACACATGACAAATCATGGGGTATTGAAGTACTTGGCCGTCCGTGGTGTTCACACATGGTGACCTCACGGAGCCTCACCATAGTTGATGCACATACATATTATTGTGAATGCGGTGGTAAACATAGGAGCACAGTAATAACTAGAGCTCTCTGAGAGCTCATACCTCCGCCAAGTAAGGCAACGGTAACGAAAAATTCAAATTGGCTCTCAAACCATGATTTCTATGTATCAACTCCTAAAAATCTAACCATTTGTGCCTTTTGATATTATTAACAGTTTATGCAATTTTTTGAAGATCCGTTCAGCACTTTTTGAGTTATGCTGCTAACAAAAATTATTATAAACAGATGCGTGAGTCAAGCACACATACGGACCTTCCAATTTGCATAAAAATTTAACAAATTATGCGTCTTAACATTACTAACAACTCCTGTAAATTTCATAAAGCTCCAGTTAAAACTTTTTGAGTTATTGTGCTAACAAGCACAAAATTAAACACCGCAACAAACAAACGAACGAATAAACAAATCATCACAATAATTTGGCCACTTATTCTGTGTAACAAACCTAACAACTCATGTAAATTTCATAAACATCCATCCATAAATTTTTGAGTTCTGGCATTGAGAAAAAATAGAGTAATTTTCTTCTAAAGGTCACAACTCGATATTGGAAAAAGTATTGACATATTTAGGTGAGCCGCCGTGGCGTAGTGGTCAGAGCGTTCGCTGCTGCATCAGCAGATTGAGCGTTCGAGTCCCGCAAGCGTCATTGGTTCACGGAAAGAAGGGCATGAGGTGAATAAAGGGCCTAAGCTCCAGGAAAGTCCTGGCATTAGCTGGGCACCGTCCAAGCCCGATATCCTTACTTGGGAGATGCGGGAGATCGTGACGTAAAACCGATTCATTCATTGACATATTTATATATTAGGTACTATGAAGCATTCTACGACATTTTTTATGAATGACGTTTCCGTAACAAATGCTTAGTTTCCGAGATATTTAACTTTGAAGTTTCAATTGTTTCGCTATGGGGACAAATAACCGGTGACCCCATAAGGACATAAACTACCCTAGACTAATCAAACCTAACCTAACCCCACCTAATCTTACTTTACGTACCTAACCTTACTTTACCTAACGTTACCGAACCTTACCTAACCTAACCTTACCTAACCGTACCTAACCTTGCTTAACCCAACCTTTTTTCCCCAGAGTAAAGCAATGGAAACTTCAACGTTAAGTATCTAGAAAACTATGCATTTCCGACGAAAACGTCATTCATGAAAAGAGACGTAGAATGCTTCATCCTACATAAATACAAAAAAAATTTGAATATCAAGTTGTAACCTTTAGTAGAAAAATACCGAAATGGGCAAACAACCAAATGGAAGGACGGATTTCCACCAAAAGTTAATCATCTGTTACTGTAAACATACTTAACAATTCCCTGAAAATTTCGTAAAGATCCGTTCATAACTTTTTGAGTCACCTTGGTGACAGACAAACATACAGATAAACAAACGTGACAAAACATAACCTCATTGGTGTAGGTAATAATCTAACTAGCGTTTACAGCCACTCTCATAGCAGTTGTTTTTTTACGGTTAGGTTAGCTAAGGCTAATTTAGTTCAGTTCCTTTTCTTTTCACTAGAAGTTTAATGGATACCAGATATAAAATCTAAAACCCCATTTGTTTGGGTTCCGAAGAAAAAAAATTAAAATTGCTATTGTGACCAGTGGCGGATGTCAAGGTGAAAAGACCAACATTATGTTCTATTTTAGCCATTCCTTGCACATAAGAGCTACCGTAATGTGTTATGTGCCGAATAATGTCATTCGCACCGAAAAGCCAAGAATAGTTTGTGCTTCAAAGGCAGAAGTGGGCAAACTTTTTGACTCAGGGGCCACTTAAACTTTTAAAAATTGACAGACGGGCCGGGCGGCGATTGTTTTCTTCCTGAACCTCTCAGCAAGTACAGTCTCAAGGCAGCCAATGGCGTGGCAGGTCACAGGCCACAGTGGGAGGGGCGAAGGGTGGTGGTTTGCGATGGTGTTGCACTCAGATGCGTACGTTGAAAAAACTATATAAATTCACAACTTACGTGACGTGAAGTTCATTCTTATAATTAATAGGCATCAGTTAAGGTGTATGATGTTCTTGAACTTCGTTTAGATGTGAGCAGCATGTGGAAATTGCCCGTGTGTCAGCAGTATATATTGAGTCTCTGTGTATTTCATGTACATGTTACAGGCAGTAAATGTCATCAAGCATTGCGCGCAATGCCTTGCAAATAAGTGAACTGGCTAGGCTATGTTAGACTAAGCTATGTTCTCTTAATTCAAAGGAGAGTAATGTTAAAGGTGCGTGCATAACTATAAAAGCTTACAACGTTTACTTTCTGATGTATTACATAAGTTATGTTCTCAGTTCTGTGTATTCTCTAACTTGACATAACTCAGCCTAGCCGTACCTAATCTAACCTCGGCTAACGCAATCCTTACTGAACCCTAATTACCACGGCATAACCTATCCTATCTAACCTAAACATATCTGACTTAATTTAACCCTTTTCTGAAACGGCAGATTCATCTCATTTATTGCCGAAGCAGTACGCTGGGTTCTGCTAGTTCGTTGTAACATACACACACATTATTCGTAGACACTGGTCCTCGCACTGGTCAGTTGAAGAATTAGGTTGAAATTAATTATAAGGCTCGGCTCTGTACGTTCAAACCAATCACAAAGAGCGTTCTATATGTTCTCATACCGTTGACGATGCACTTACATTGTACTCACACTATTGAGATGTACAATAAACAAATAAATGGTTTCGAGGTATGATGAGTGCCTTGCAACTTAACTTAAAGCGCGTTCGATTAGGACATGAACTCAATCTGCTAAGCTTAAATCAAGCAGGACTAAAGGCGTGTTCGATTTAGGACCTAAAAGTTGACCTAAGCCAAGCTCACTTGACTTAACCTGTCCGGAACTGTTGACAGGAACTTTAAGTTAAGTTGCAGGACTCTCATTATACATCGAAACCATTAATTTCTTCATAGTACATCTGAACACTGTGAGTACAATGTAAGTGCATCGTCAAGGGTATGAGAATGTATAGAACGCTTTTTGTGGATAATTTGAACGTATAGTGCCTTAACATTTTTAAACCCAATTCATCGTAAGCGTAATGTGCCACTAATTTTCTGTATCAACTGACCAGTGTCTACATACTATATGTATGTGTGTATGTTACAACGAACAAGCCGAACCCAGCGAGCTGTTTCGGCAATAAGTGAGATGAATCAGCCGTTTCAGAAAAGGATTCATTGAAGTCAGATATGTTCAAGTTAGATAGGGTAGGTTATGCCATGGTAATTAGGATTTAGCTAGGATTGCGTTAGTCAAGGTTAGATTAGGTACGGCTAGGCTGAGTGATGTCAAGTAAGAGAATACAGAACTAGAATTTAACCTATGTAATACACCAGAAAGTAAACGTTGTAAACTAATTATAGTTATGCGCGCATCTCTTCAATATTACTCTCCATTGAACTAATAAAACCTGGCCTAGTCTAACATAGCTTAAAGCAAACTGATCCATTTACTGGCTAGGCATTGTGCGTAATGTTCTGGGACATTAACTCCGTGTAACATGTACATAAAATGCATAGAGACTCAATATAAA
>LQNS02278094.1:24755361-24771255 GCA_001587735.2 Parhyale hawaiensis
GTACATCACACACACACACACCTTAATTGATGCCTATTAATTATGAGAATAAACATCACGACACGTAACTCGTGAATTTACATGGTTTTTTCAAGGTACGCATCTGAGTGCAACACAATCTCGAAACATCACCCTTCGCTCTCCCACTGTGGCCTGTGACCTGCCACGCTGCTGGCTGCTTTGAGACTGTACTTACTGAAAGGTTCAGGAAAAAAATTTTCGTGCAAGCACCTGATGCTTATATATCAAACGTATAGAGAAAAAAGAAATACAGTGTTAATACATACCCAAGGGATCAAAGCGAGGATCTCTAGAGTCTGAAAAACAAGTATTTGCTGCAGATATGAAACTTTAGGAATTAGAATAGATCTTATTATAAGCGCTGAAAATAGGTGTATAAAGTGGTGGCAATAATGATAGCACAATTCAGAATTTTTCGATAACTTAAAAAATACTACGCCATATCATGTGAACTTTTGACATAAAAACCTTATTTCAACTAGTTACCTATTTCTTATCATAGTTTCCCTATAATCTGTTTGATTAAACTTTTATTATGAAAAGTATAAATTTGTGTTGGAATTTGGGTGGAAATAAAGATAGCACAACTTGAAAAAAAAAATGCATTTCCGCGTTACTAGATTAGAGAAGAAGAATATCAAAACAAACCGGCGTCGCCATATTGGACAGTTGCTCCCCACCTTATAACCTCTATATATGGAAGATGGGAAGATAGTGTGGGTTATCTGAAAAGGAAAAGGGTCAAATAAGCACATTAAATGAAGAAGGATACACTATATCGGAGATTTGTAGGAAGGTTAGCAGATCTAGAAAGGTGGTAACTAACTTTTTGAAGAACCCAGAAGAATACGGAAAAAAGATGTCTCCTGGCCGCCCTTAAAAATTGAGCCCTACAGCCCGCTGCCGACTTCTCCGTGAAGCGTCTCGGACAGGATAGGGGTCAAAAAGCCTGCAAACAACCCTGCAATTAAATTTTACACAGAGAAGAGTGCGACAGATCCTAGGTTTATCTAAGAACTTCAGTTATAAGAAGAGAAAAACTGGTCCAGCACTCACGAAAGCACCCAAGGCAAAACGCGAAGAATGGGCTCGAAAAAAAGTGCAATGGAACCATGAAAATTGGTCTAATGTTGTTTTTTCCAATGAAAAAAAAATTTAACCAAGACGGACCTGACGGTTCTCAATACTACTGGCATGATCTTAGAAAGGAGGACAAATTTTTTAGCAAACGACCTTTTGGTGGTGGACCCCTTATAATCTGGGGAGCATTCTCCATCAAGGACAAGGCGAATTTGGTGATGATGGAATGTAGACAGAATGCTCAAAAGTACACAGAGGTCTTAGAAACTAGTCTTCTCCCATTTCAAACTGATAAACATCAGCAAGAAGCGGTGTTCCAGCAAGATAATGCCGCCATTCACACAGCGAGGTTGACCACAAAATGGCTTAATGCCCATAATAACGCCACTTTAGCTTGGCCTGCTAAGTCACCTGATCTAAACCTAGTTGAGAATCTTTGGGGCATACTCTCACGGCATGTTTATGCCAATGGGAGACAATTTCACGATAAAGAAAGCTTGTGGCAGACCATAAATGAATGCTGGGAGGCTATCCCTGAAGAAATACTCGCTAATTTACTTAATTCTATGAATAACGGATGTGTACAGGTGTTGCAATCAAAAGACAACGCTTGTAAATATTAAGAATTATGTTTTTTTTCTTTTTGCTTTCATTGTTTTCTAAAATACAATGTTTTCCATATGTGCTATCTTTATTTCCACCCGATTTGCACCCACAAACTATTATTTTCTTGGTAAAATTTTGAAAAGACAACGAATACAATAATGATTATAAGGAATCGATAACTAGTTAAAGTAACAATATTCAGTTAAAATTTCAACTACTGTATATTGATGCAGTATTTTTAAACTTATTACAAAATTTCAAAATGTGCTATTATTATTGCTACCACTTATATCGAGGAACACAAAATCTTTTGCGGGCAGGATTAAAAAGATTAACGGGCCGTATGCGCCCCGCGGCCCGTAGTTTATCCCCCTGTTTAAAGGATTATGCTGAAATTTATTCATCCACTGCACTGTCTAATGTTACGCTGAATATGCAGAGTGGTGAATATTAAACATGTAGCTCATGCCCAACTTCACTTATGAGACAATTTCAGGCACAAAGAGTTGATTTTTATTCCTCTCTACATCCACTTTCACGCTGTTAATTAAGGGCACAGTAATATATGGATTTTAAGGCCTTGCAATTCTACACTGAACTGTGGTCATTTCACGCTGTAAATTAGCTTATTAACGTTTACGCTATACCTTTTTACCTTGTGTCCAGAGAACTCGCAGCTATATTGCAACTGTATTTCGTTCATCTCACACGTTAGAGTTTGAAACCGTACGAGATATTTAGGTTTTAACTAATAGCTCGCTCAATAATACTGTTCTTAATAGGAACATGCTAAGTTTATTGATATTACGTGACGATGTAATGACCCATGTCATGCAACTAGGGCCTTACCCAATGCACGTAACGCGGAGCTATTACATGGTGATTTGCTCACAGCAAAAATGCTTGCGTAGCAGTAAATCATGTGGATTGAATCCGTGAAAGATTAGGTTTGTCAGGTGAACAGATACTCAGCGAACTCACATTTGGAAATAGTTGTATGCATATGCTAATCTTTGTAGCAATAAAAGCTTACAGAAGTGAATTCGAAGAGTAACTAGAATTCTAGGCGTAAAGTCCGTAGATTTTTACTGAAGTGCACTAAAGAGGGAAGAACTTTCACTGATGCAACTCGAGTCATTGTTATCTTTGATAAACAAGCTCAGTTTGTGTCTTTGCTCATTCGAAAGAGTTTAGACAAGCAGCTACTTTGCATAAGAGAGAGTATTGGATAATGTTTATTGTTTAGCTATTATTTTCTGTTTGGGTTCGTTGTTGCCCTGTGAAAATTTATCGGTTTGAGAACTCGAGAACAGATTCGTTACACACGATTCCTACCATGGTTCTCAGAATAACATAGAAGGCTACCAAGGTGAAAATATAGCAACTAGAATATTCATTGGTTGATCTAATAACGTTAACGATTTCCAATCTTAAAAGCAATTATTTTGGGTAAAGGTAAAAGGTAAAGTCAACTTAACCGTACCCCCAACTGGGAAACCCGCATGCACTGGTTTGTGCTGCAGATACAGACTGACAGGCCCCAGAGGAAAATACGGCTGCAGTCGACCATAGATGTCTACAGCTATGGCGCCAGTGGCGGAAGACTCCATGCGACAATATCTGCGACCCCCAACCCTCCCCATTGCTGGGGAAGGTCAGTAACCCGCAGCAGTAGTATGCAGACCGGATGCTGACCGACCACACAAGCACGCTAAGAAGATGCCCAGCTGGGAACTGGGCACGAACCAGCGACCTTGAGAGTCGACGTCAGACGCTCTAGCCTTCCGCTATTTTCTAAAAATTATAACAAAACACGTTATAATATAATTTTAAATAATTAGAGACCTGAAGGCACTTATTTTTCATTCTTTTGTGCAATGTGGGTGTCAACTTCTATTTTCTTGTCTTATTTATAGGCTAAGCAAGGCAGTGTTAACAAAAGTATCAAATTGGTGCTGAAACTAGGATATAATTTTTATTATCGCTAAAATTTTGTCATTTGAGCATCTTACAGTAACGATACTAATAATAGCTACTGTAATTTTCTTGAAGATCCGCCCGTAACTTTTTGAATTATGTTCTGGCAAATAATCAGTTACACACAGAAACGAAAGAACCGATCATCACCAAAATATTGTCGTGTCTTTCAACATTTCTTACAATTTCTGCAATTTTCATAGAGATCCCTGGGTACCTTTTTGGGCTATGTTTGTTGCTGTCAAACATGCAATCATACTTAGAGACATACAAACGAACTAACATCATCACAAATATTTTGACGTTTGTGCATCGTAACATTCCTTATATTTTGGGTAAATTTCGTGAAGATTCTTTCATAACTTTTTTAGTTATGTTACTAAAAAAATAAGGCAAAAAAAAAATAATAAACAGTTGAACGGATCATAAACTAAAGTTAATCATCTGTTCCTCATTACATCATTTTATTATCTTGGTGACAAACAGACATACAGAGTGACAGACAAATAGCCAAACTCGATAAAAATATAACCTCATCGGCGGAGGTAATTCTAGGTACCTAATCCATTGATTAAATGAAATACTTTTAGACGTTATTTATCAACTAACAGTCCTTATATGTAAATAGATCTATGAGTATTATTCCTTTATTTTATATTTGTGAATATTATGATTGGTATATATACTCATCTGAGTTTACTCTAAGGACCGTTGCACACGATAGTCTTTTGTCCTATGTTTTCACTTCACCGCGTTCGAACGCGTTGCTCTGCTGGTGTAAACAAGAGAAAACAACACTACTTTTAAAGACGAGATTCGCTAAAATTTTGAAAAGATGCAAGACACTGCACTTGCACTGCACTAGTGACACGGGCTAAGTCACAGAATACAACGGTAAACATTTTATCGAACTTTTGGTAGACTCACAGTCGCGTTTGCATGGACAGTGCGAGGTATTCGAACGTTGTGAAGGGAAAACACAGGACAAAATACTATCGTCTGCAGCGGGCTTAAAGGCCACTGCAGACGGTAGTCTCATATCCTTAAAAAATGAAAGTCTCAACTGATGTCTTGTATAGGTTTTGAAAGTCTCGACCACGCACACAAGAGAGCTAAACGCATCAGCTGATTAAAATTAATAAAATCAAAACGAAGATAGTAACGTATAGAAGTCACTATTGCATTGGTGCAATTGCATTTTACATAGAAAAGAATGCAGTCATAGAGAACGGGAAATCACGTGACCTGAACGTTGCCAGGTACCGCCACACAAGTGGTAAGACGGTAACAAGTAAATTCTTTACACTTAAAAAAAAAAAAAAGTTAAATACTATTTGAAATACGGTTGCTATCACAATAATTACTCTCATACCCATTTTTATGTGATTGTTTGAGTGAAACTCTTAATGTCAGGAAAAATACGCGAGATACGATCATCCCGAAGACTCACGTTCCTTCGTCAAAAGCAGAACATGCTTGATCGGTTTCCTGTGACCGATGCCTATCGAAGCGACTGTCATATTTACTTTTTTGCAGTATGGTGTCCCGCCTGCTGGGGGTCTGGGCACAACTGGCATATGTCCCGAGTTTTCTTTCATATGCAGCGAAAACACAGGACGTCCTGCAGAAAAGACTATAGCTATCGTCTGCAGCGGGCCTGATGGGTCTCAGTATGGTGTAGCCAAGAAGCAAAGTGTGCAACGGGAGGATTCAATGGGACTAAAATGAACCTTAGCTGTAACCGCATGTGGTGCAAATGGTGTCACATCGACAAGACGTAATAGTTTATGGTCGGACCTCTTAATCCTAATCAGAATTATTAGCAGCTTTATATTCTTGAGGCGAGAGAAGAGATAAAAACAGTTACTGCTCAATCTATCTGCATTTGCCGACAACCTTTTTACCGTCTTTTGTGTAGACCACGCGTGCAGCTGAAGTAGCCGGTCAGTCAGGAGAGAGAGATTGAACGAATTAGGTCAAAAAAATATGATATGTTTAAATATGTATATTTTTCGAAGAGCCCTGTAAACTAAATATGAAGTGTAGATAAGGCTTCACTTTAAGGAAGAAGTTTAAATCAGCAGCCCAGATCTTACCGTTAATGCTGTGAAATTTCCACCAGCCTCCACGGCAACTTTCAATAGATAATTGCCTATTTCCCAATAATTATATATTCTCTTAATTTATTTAAGTGCCTATGGGATGAAATTTGCAACACACGACGTTTTTTCTGGCAAAATCAATTAAAGTACTTATAGGCCGTTCAGCCGTAGCTCTGTCGAGGTGACGTCACTTCTTTATGTTAATTTCTGGTGAGTCCTACAGTCATGCCGATGCCACACGCTAGTCAAAAGAACGAGTGTCGTCATTTTTTCCTTCGAACGCTATGTTGAACTCTCGTGAACATAGCTTTGCGATTGCCAAGAAAAGGCGTAAAAATGTCAAATGTCAGTTCAGCTTGCTCCGCACGAGCCGTTAGTTAACTTTCGGACATTTCATTATGTCTGGAGGGATTTACAACTTAAAATTCTTTGCAAGTGTGTGCTATATAAATGGATACATCAACGCATTCGGACAAAAAGTTGACAATACTCGTTCTTTTGACTAGCGTGTGTAATCTTCATTACATTCTTGGTGCCCTACTTCAAAGTACGCGTAGGGGCGAGATCACGCGTCATCCATATCACCGCATTCACTCATCCACTATTATTTATTAAACAATTGTGTCTCCTCAGGCGGGAGGTGTTCTTGGATTATTATATTGCAGCTTACAATAAAAATTGTGTGTACATTAATTTGTTAGAAATATTACAGCTATATATTCACAACCTAATCGACATGGCTCAGTGCCATTTGCTCCAAATGTGTTACTGTGTCCTAGAAGTAGCAAAAAAGTGCACTGCTTTTGAGTTTTATTTCACTCAAAATTTTAAGAGATTTACATAACTTGCCTAGTGATACAGAGAAAACTGATTAGGCGACTAACTTTTTTATAACATTGTGTGGCGTACAGATGGTTGTGCTGACAACGACGCTACAAGACTGTACCGGCACCGGGAAGCAAAGAAAAAGAATGCAACGTTACGCTCTTTGCTTCCTGACCGGCACCCACCATGGCAATGACCACCGCGACCGTTGACGAAACTGTCATTACATTTACAGCACGTTCGACTGGACGTCAAAATCATGCACTTCACGTCTGAAGCTGCCGACTGGTACGCCGGCTTCGAACCAGTGAACCGAGATCCCAGAGTTAACCTTTCTTTTAATCGGTTACCCTTGAGATTTACAGAAACTCAATCTTGCTCCGTAAAATAAAGTTTTCAAAGTAATCAAATAGTTTCTAACACTTGCAACGCGATTCAAAACGGCAGAGCCAAAGCTTCGGAGTGAAATTTCGAACAAGAGAAGCCTCGAAGGCTTAATTGCGGCGGCCAATCGAACTCGTCCTAAACACTACTGAAAGAAAATGGGGCGGCGCCCAACAGCACCAACGTTGTCTACGCTTAATACCGAGGCCACACATAGATTCGCACGAACAACTGGAAGTGAGGATGGGCAGCTCCAGGAAGCAAAGAATACAACGTTATGCTTGCTGCTTCCTGGGCAGCTCATTCGTCATCCTGAAATTGATTTCAACTCGGTAGCATAGCTACAGTGGCATGAATGATATGTAAGTTGGGCATCCCCACATCGGGTTGTTCTTGTGAATGTGTAGTGTGGTCCCGGCATTACGGCCCGACAAGCACGTACTCTCAACTCGAGCCCGATTGCTACTGTGACAGTTAATTAGGGACCGACCGGGCCCCGGCAAACCCCGGCCTTTTTCAGCCTTCCGGCCCCTTTTGATCGAAAATTGCTTACCCCGGCCCTGGTTCTTCGATACCGCCCCCGGCTTTTCAAACTGGGGGTTTGACCGGGCTTTTTGGGGGAGGGAAAACACTTAACAAAAAATAAAACAAGTTTTCTAGGGGAAGCTATTTTTTTTTGTAAAATGATTCATTATGAGTGACGATTGATCAATATAAAATCAATACACTGTCTTAATTAACTACTGCCAGTGCAAGAAACCCCCGGCCCCGGCTATTTGGTTTTGGTCGCCCCGGTGCCCTCAGAGGTACATATATTTTAGCGTACCCTTTCCCTGCCACAATATATTTGGGCCTTACGCACGCAAGGGTCCCAAGTGCCTTCTCCGCAGGTGATGCAGCAGCTGGCCGCAGTTCCTGCTGAGAACATTAGTTTTGTAAAGTTAGGTAGTTTTTCTATATTTCCCCTTATGTTTCGCGATGTGTGTTGTGGTAAGCGACCCATCCCATGGAATTCCTATCTGCTCCCACGTAGAGGGCCACGAAAGAGACCCCGCACGAGTGTTCGCTTTCTTCTCTTTTCGTTTTTCGTCGCCTTCCCTGCGCCGCACGTCTGAGCGATTGCGTTCGGCCGAGCCGTGTGGAGTTGAAGATGCTCGCGCCTTATTTCCTGCCAGACATGGTGCACATGGCCAAGATTGTTCTAATAGAACCCATCTGAGTTCGACTCAACTTCTAAACTATATCATACAAAATTGGACCGCTGTTAGCCTACATTGTAGCCACCGTACCTAATACAGCGGGGAAAACCCTCAATGTGGTTATTGGTCACCCTGCCAGGCTCGGTTATATACTTTATTTCGTCAATTTTACTTCAACTCACGTATGGTTCGTGATCATTCTTGCCTTGAGTATGTTAATTGGGTCAATTCAAGACAATTTACATGAATAAAGTTTCCATCGTAAATGCTTAGTTTTCGAGATACAGTATATGGCCTCGGAGTTCCCATTGTTTTTCTATGAGAGAAAATAACCGGCGTCGTTATAAGCTTGCTAGCGACCTATTAGGAACTTAACCAAACCTACCTAGCCTAACCTGAGTTGTTTTCTCCCATAGAAAAACAATAGGAACTTCGAAGCCATATATCTCAAAAACTAAGCATTTACGACGGAAACGTTATTCATGTAAATAGTCTTGAATTGACCCAATTAACATACTAAAAGCAAGAAAAACAAAAAAAAATCAACTTCGAGTTAAAGTAAAATAATACACTTTATTTTTGGTCATCACCCCGGCTCCGGCTACTTGATTTTTTATCGCCCCGGTCCCAGCCCCTTGACTTTTGTTCTCCCCGGCCCCGGTCTTTCCAAAATCGTCGCCCCGGTCGGTCTCTGCTGTTAATGTCATCGAGTGGGCGTCGATATCAAGCCCAGTGAGCTCGACTTGTCTGAACCTTGCAAGAGCGTTGGTTACAGGCGTTAGAAATAACAGGAGTCCAGGACTAAAGTTCAGTCTATTTTGCGCGCAAGATTAAGTTTTCGAAACTTCGAAGGGCGACGGCTGTAACTCGATTCAACAGGTCGAAGCCAGCGGCCCTGCCTAAAGATTGGGACAAGTCAAGCCTAGCGGACTCGAACTCGTTGGCCAATCGATGACGTCGTATGTGCGTTTGCTGTATCGACTACAGCTCCTAAAGCTAAATTATCGTACAGCACTATTATTATTATTATATTGAGTAGTTTAAGTCTCCGTCTCCACAGCAAAGGCGATCTAACAGAGGAAGAAGCAAGGGACACATAGTGTGACGATAGATACGTGGAACCCATGCACGAGGGTGTTCCCACACAGGATCAACGCATCGTACAGCACTAAACTCCAATTTGTAATCTCATTAAAAAGTTGGAGTTATATATACTGTACAATGAAATAATGAGTAAAATAATTTTCAGACCCGTTATATATAGGTTCAGTAGTAACTAATTTACTTTAGAGCAAAGTGAATAGAGAAAGTACCGTTTAGGCACACTTGACCTATATTTAGGGCACCTTCAACAGGGGATGAAATTGAGCCTTTGAGGCTGCACCTGCCCGAACCCCAGACAAGTACCCAGGCTTCCACAAGTTAATTAAAGCTCAGGAGTTGCCCTTCCAATGGATTACCCATGAGACTTGCAAGAACTCAATAATCATACTTCGAAAAAAATGGAGATTTCAACAGGCTCCACATAATCCGGTGGCTGCTAACACAAGCAGCACTATTCAAAGCGGCAAAGTCAAAGTTCCAGTCAGTTATCACTGGCTATCAACTAAACCGCCCTTCGTCGCGAAATAGGTTTCGTCACTGGAGCGCTAGCGAACTGATAAGTGATCACTAAGCACTACTAGTCACATATTTCGCACCGGCATATTGCCGTGCTTACCTTGTTTGTCTACACGCACCGCATCGTCAGCAAGGCACACAAACTGGAGACCAGCAATGAGGATAGTAAACACGTTGTCCTCTGAACAGGTGTATATTCCAATAAATAAATACAACATATCAAGCTAAGACAAGGTTTCGACGCAAAACACGGAAAATTTCAACAACTGATAATTATTATATTAGATGTTTACGCCTCCCTAGACACAACTGTGGTGATTCAAGAGAGGAAAAGATAGGGACATGTAGTATGTCGAAAGATATGTGGCACCCTTGCACGAAGGTGGATTATTTCGACGACCGATAGTACAGTCATCAGAAAACGCACGATATTATCAACAGCTAGAAACAAAATTACTGACAGAATAAAACGTGCTAAAAGCTAACAGTATTAGAAAAGTTTTAAAGGACTCGCCCCAGTAGAGCACAAATTGCGAAACATTCCAAGTTCTCTGAAGAAACGTGTACCCGACTGAGACCAATATAGTTTTATAGGGCTTGTAAATTATCTTACAAGCCTCACCTCCCAAGGGCTAGAGCAAACGTTACTCGTTGCTTAATGGCCACTTTCCTTGAGAATTTGACCTGCAACGGTACCTAACTTGCTGCATTGACCGCAATTCCCCCAAATGCTGCGAGGAGTAGTGCAGAGTGGTGCCGGATCCGCGCGGTGGGGGGGAAGGGCGTCCGCGTTTGCTTTCTATCTGTCTTTGGCAGTCTTTAAGCGGGGCGTGCCTTGATGCTCCGCGCATCCGGCAACATCGGGTCGGAGCGGCCGCTCGTGCCCTGCTTGGTGAGTTGCTGGAGAGCGTGGGAGGGGAAAGGCGCGGGCGTATCCTGTCCTGTGGATACGGCGTGGTCCACTGCACTTATGGTCCTTCAGGACTATGATGCGACTGTGGCGCGACCACACTTGGGTGGTAACGTGGACCAGGGCCTGCAATATTTGCCTGTAGGATCAAACGCCATCACTATTTCCTCCATGCGGTTAGAGAGGGTGGTGTTCAAATTCCGCCCTCTTGGAGGCAACTTAACAACAACAGCAATATAGTTTTTTAAGTGAAATTAGCAAAAAAAAAGGTCGATCAAACTTAAAGACACAAGGCCAGAGGCGGGGGAGTGCGCCAAACGTAACAATTGGTTTACTTTGGTAACGTCACTACCCCGTGACCTGCTTTAATGAGCAATATCGGGTTGTTCATAAGTACAATGACGTCGCCACGGAGGTGATGCTTTGCCACAAATCCTCACCTCGCCAACACGACTTGTGAGGCTACAACAGTAACATACAAAAAACGGAAACCGCAGCAAAACCACAAACGTAGAGCATATTTTTTTCTCTTTCTCTATTACTTGATATTTTCCAAACCACCGCAGAAGTTTATGACCTTAGGCCCTTTTCCATAGTAGCACTCAGACTAGCTACGGCACTTCAGTTGCCCGCCAAGCACTTCACTCACCCAATTGTGTGTAGCGGCCGGCATTCGGGCAACAAATGTTCCCAACTAACTCTAATAAAAAATAAATCAATATAGAAAAAATGCAAGTTTTGTGTGCAGCAAAATGACAATGTTATGCTGCCATAATCATGCAAGAATTTCAAAAAATGTGCTAAGTTTACTTTCAAAAACGGATAGTACCTTACTGATAACAGCTTGTCACTATGCGCACAGCCACCCTAAAACGTAACTCCACATTATCACACTTTTTCGCTCCCGCATGACGACCTGCACTATGTCTATAAGCCGCTACTGCCATAGTGAGCGAGAGACACTGACCATGACCAGTGACGGGGCCAACTTGCCACTAATGCCAAGCACCGGCTGCCTGGAGTGAAAAGGGACCTAATACACCCAGTTGTGTGGGCTATGCTAGTGACTGTCCGGGTCTGTCCCTTACACAACTGATCCCCATGATACGAAACTACACAGAATTAGGCTTACTAGTAAAATAAACAAGCACTCAGAGGGCGCATACGTTCGCCAAGTGCTAATAAAATGTAAACGAAAAATCTAAATTGGTCATAAATCCCGGATTTCATATTGATCATCACCAAATTGGGTCATTTGTCCATGTTTTTGCGAAGCAGTTCCTATAAATCTTCTGAAGAACTGTCCATAACTTTTTCAAGTTACGTTCTGACGAACACACCAAAAATTGGTCATTTGTGCCTCCTAACCATCCTTACACCACCAGAAGATTCCTCACACGCTTCGACGCCGGTATTGTCCGGGGCTCAGATGACAACGCTGCTCACCCGGGGGCAAGAAGACTGGAGGACCTGGGACAGCTACCCATGATTTGCGCAGTGTCTCTCTTGAACGCCTTCGGGGTTAGTCAACAGCACCAAGCTTTTAACATTATCCTAACACAAGAAGAAAATCACGACTCAACAATATAAAAAAAGACACAGATAAAACTAAACATGCAAACTTACATCGGTCTATTGTGAAGTTCACCAACATAGTCGAAGTTTCGCAGCTGTGAGCAAAAAATACTCCAACATTATATGTGACGCTTAGAACATCCCATCCTGCAACAACCCCAGTATTGGACGTATAGCTACCTAGTTCAGAGGATAACAATCTGGTACCCAGAGTTGAAAGGGTTACCATAATTTACTCCAAGGAAGGAGTAGAGAACGAGCCAACTTTAACTCTATCGCCGGCAACAGTAAACGGTTTCTTCGATATAACCTTCATCATAATTCCTCTGAGCTCATCTTTAGAAGCCGGTATGGCGGCACCTGTTACGGGATGGTTGTACATTTGCTCCACTTTGTTCACTAACTTAGATACCTTCATGCCATCAGGTGATCCCGCTCTTAAAATTTTCTTTAGCGTAGATCTCCACTTGAACTTTTTGATTCCCGAAACAGCGTCAATTGAGAGAGCTTCGATGTCAGCCAAGTCTGTATCACGACCAGCATCAATGCTGAAGGCTGTTCGACTGCACGTATACTCATCAGGCTCTTCAGTAGCACTCTGTCGCAGCTTGTGCTTCTTGCGTCTCTTTGATTTGCTCTCACGCTGCTGGGTCTCTTCCTCCGAGTCTTCTGGAAAAATATCAGATGCAGTAACTCCGTTTGTAGAATTACCTTTTCTTTTCTTGGACGATACAATTTCTTCTGCAACTGGAGAGTCATCCACATCACTAACTTTCCGCTTTTTTTTCTTCTTTTTCTTTTCGGTAGAATCAGCTATGGCGCTACTCCCATTGCAATCCGCTTTTTCAATTCCATTGTGTGATTCGCACGAGTTTTCTTTGTTTGCAGTATCTGCAGTGTCCGAGGGGACAGCAATTTGTTCGTTATCTTCAGCGGCCACGGCCGTAGAGACGAGTTCCCACAAGCTTTTAATGATCTGATCACTGGACACCTTCATGTTTGTCCTCACGAAATTCTGAAACAACAAAAATAAGCGAACATTACCTTCAGCTTGGGGGAGTACGACTAAAACATCATCTTTTACCATTATAAATACAGCATGAGAGATAAGCACTCTCAACTACAATTAATCGACCAGAGAAATAGTCCACGCCCAACAGGGAAAAAGCGACGTCTGTTCAGTGCTCTCGTTTCCTCCAGTATCTATCTACATGCAGCAGCGAATCACAGAGCGCTAATAACAGACCAGTATGCAAATTGAATATCAGCTTCGAATTTGCTAGTTTGAGCACTTTCTCCCGACATCTACAAGCCAAATTTTGTAAAGAAAAACATACTGACTAGTGAATGTCTTTTAACTGTTAAGAAGGTCGACTACCGGTACGGTACGTGCTCAAAGTAAATTGCAAAGAGAAAAGTATACCTAGATTGATAGAAGTACTTGCAAGCTCCTCAATATTTCTATACACATTACTTGGGTTCTAATTCAGAAATATTGTAATCAACAGAAATATTTTATTCATGCAAGTCTTGCTTGCTAATAGTTATTATGACCTACCAAAACATCTATCTATGTCAAGGTGTCTACAAATATTGGATTATCAAATTTTACTATTTGTTACTACCCTCCACAAGGAAATTTTACTACCTTTTTATAACAACCTAATTTTCATATTCTTGCATTAACACGTGCTGCAAAAACAGATCAGCAAAAGAATATTGTTTTCGTGGTTTCTTTACTTTCAAAAGCCACGAACATTGCTATGGAACTTTCTCAAATCACCTCATGGAACAAATTAAAATACCATCTAGCTACTTGAAATTGCAACGCAATGTCCCACGAATGAAACCAAAGCTTTCAGAAACCAATTATTAGTAACCAGTATAGAAGTTCAACAAAGGATTACTGTATTCAATTTATTTAGCAATATTATATGAAAAAGTAGAGAAATTCAGGAAGAAAAGTAGACTGAAATAAAGACTTTCAATCTGAAACTGAGACGAATAGAAGAAATTTCTCTTGAACACAAATAATAGTGTCCCCCCGGGGGGGGGGAGATAATGGCTATATGCTAAAATCGTTTTGACTGAACTACGCTAGGAGTCATTTTAAGTAGAACCATAGGCCACACCATACATGTATGGTGTGGTCTACGGTAGAACATTTCCATACCACCCACAATTTTTTCCAAATTACCTGACATACCGTATCTCAAAATAAAATTTTCCATAACCTATGTGAAGTTGGCAATGATTTTTTACTACCTCACATCAAATTTCATTGCTTTTTTTCTACCTTTGAAATTTTACTACTTATTACTACTTTTTACTATTTTACTACTTTGTAGACACCATGTAGGTATACACTCACAGCAAATTTTTGCTCCTTTCGCGGTATGCTGGGCATCTCTAAGAGCTTCATAACGAGCTTGCTTAAAAAAGGTGATGTCTGTTGTTTACTGATGTGCCTCTTCACTTTCTCCACCCATACGGCATTCTTGTCGGGAGTAACTTTGGCTACATGATCTTTTCCGTGGTACTTCTCGCTCTCACTGATGCACTGATTGTGGGATGTGTACGAGTGACCTCTGCAAACATACAAATTAATTAGTATCTCGTGAAGGTAGTACTTCTTCCTCTCACTAATGCTCTCATTGTGGAATGCGGGATCTCTGCAAGCAAACATACGTCCAAATTAATAATTAGGATCTTGTCTTGCTCTCACCGAGAGCAAGAAGTGACCTCTGCAAATAAACTACAAATTAGTTAGGAACTTGTCAAGAGACTTCTCTTTCTCACTATTTTAACTAGCTACTGATTATCGGAGCGTATGAGTGACTGCTCATAGTAACCATAAAGGAAATTAAAATCTATAGGTGTACCGATACCACTTTTTGCTGAAGATAACGAACATTCACCGATACTAGGATATACCAATACAGATAGGCCTCCCAACACTTTTGTTAAAAACTAAGCAACATCCGAGCAAATGCTTACAAAATGAATGTGAATGTTTTGTTTACTAAAATTATTATTTCTTTTAAATATGCAGATGCTAATGTTAGCTAATACAGTAGCCACACTCTTCAAGGCTTCTTAGACCTAATGGGGTAACTATTTCTTGAGCAGAAGAGGGAAGGGACGCTGAGGGGCTCAACGAATGTCCCACTCCTAGCCCGATAGACATGGTGCTTGCGAAGATTCTACGGTTAGATAGAGCAGGCAACCTCCACCCGGGTCGAAGTTCTACATGGCGTCACGTTCGTTAAGGGTGGGGGAAAAGGGCATGTTTCTAGGCCCTTGGCTTGTCACAAGCATATTTGTCTTGAAATTTTTTTTTTTTACTTTTAATGTTGACGGTTGACAGATTTTTTTTTCAGAACTTGACTGCTAGTGATAGCTAGGCTTCCTGTGATATGCCCACTGGAGGGTCAGTGTCTTCTATTGATATACACATAACTATAGCTACCTACAATTACCATCCTACCAAATAACACCGTTGTACAGTGAATGTGAATAAAAAATCACTGTGCCATGCTCATGCTAGCATTCAAGACTGAAATATCATCAAATATTATTGTTTTGTGTTCATTTA
>LQNS02278094.1:24819491-24836639 GCA_001587735.2 Parhyale hawaiensis
TGGGCCTATTGGTTCGTCTACTGCCGCCTATATAATCTAATCTACTGCCAGTTATCCAATGTAACCAATATTTCGTCAGAAGGTGGAAATTGTTTACCATTTATCCGTCAGGGCAGGCCCTATACAAATTTTAGCGTTCGACAGTGGGATCAACAAGAAGTAAGATGAACCATAGAAATGGTAGACATAGGACATTCTTTGATATTTCCGACATTTGGCCGAGATCTTGAGATGAAAAAAAAAAAAAAAAAAACGCTGGTAGCCCAACCGTGTTTACTGTTGAGGATATATGAAGTCAATTTAAGCATTAGCAGCTTATTTTCAGAGAAGGGAATGCTGCTCGACGTTGCTTTTCTAGATTTCTGGTCACGCCTCCCACCATCGCCTCTCTCCCCTCCATGGAAAATTTCTGGCTACGCCACTGCTTGCCAGCTTTTAACTCTTGGATGCTAAGTACACAGTACATTTAAAATAAATTCGTTTCATGTTCTGAAAAGGAAATTCAGGATGGAGTTACCTGTCTAATGGCTTATATTTTGATATATATATATATATATCAAAATTCTTACAGGAATGGTTTCAAATAGTTGTCTCGTTTTAATGTTGTATTCTGTGAAGAGATAGACTGATATTTGGCTTAGATTATGCCTAAGTACTCCCTAGCATACAATAAATAAGAAGCACAAAAAAGAAAGTTAAGCCTGAAATTTGACTTTCAACCTTTGAATATTGTTGCAGATATGTGAGTCCAAGATAAACTTAAGGCGCCAAAATTAAGCCTTCGAGGTTTGACTTGCTCGGAACTTCATGAAGGCAGGTGCACTGGCTTCAACTCGTTTAATGGCGCTGACACACGCAAGTCAAAAGAACGAGCATCGTCATCCTTTCGTCAGAACGTATGTTGAACTCTTGTTTACACAGCTGTGAGATCGCCAAGAAATGGCGAAAAATGTTTACCGTCAGTTCAGTTTACTCTGCAAGTGTGCCGTTAGTTAACTATAGGACATAACTATAGGACATATCATTATATCTGGAGGGATTTATAACTCAAAATTCTTTGCAACTGCGGGCTATTTAAGTGAACACAGCAACACATTCGGACGAATGAATAACGGTACTCGTTCTGTAGACTAGCGTGTGGCATCGGCATAACAGAGCTTCAAGCATAGACCCTTCATCGTTTACCCATGCATGACCCTTCCAAACACTTTTCTAACTCCGTAAAATGGAATTTTCAGCCGGCTCATAGTAATTGCTGTGCTTCTATTACTTGCAACACGGTTAGGCCATAGGTTGTGTTTGAAGTTTTGGACAAACCAAGCAAGAGG
This sequence comes from Parhyale hawaiensis, assembly GCA_001587735.2. NCBI lineage: Eukaryota > Metazoa > Arthropoda > Malacostraca > Amphipoda > Hyalidae > Parhyale > Parhyale hawaiensis. The sequence continues at coordinate 24,820,820 of LQNS02278094.1, forward strand.
TTAATATAAACCAGAATACCGCTATTTTGTTTCGCTGTAAACTCGTAAATGCTGAACACAATTGGAGAAACTATAGCCCGAAGTTTATCCTGCGCAGTACGCCTCAGTTTTTTTTTTGCAATCCTGAGCGTAATTATTTGCGCTCAACACAGTAAACTTGTTCCATGCTAACAAATCGAATGCTAAGACTTGAAGTTCAAGACTAGTTAAATCTTTTCGGATTAAATTATCTCGAGGGAAGAGTGTGAATCAAAGATCCAAACGTGTCTAATCCATGTACTGTATGTGTGGTACGAACATATTCCCGTTCTACGTATTATTGATTCGTATGCGTTTGATTTTGTCTGTCAGATAATCCTAGTAATTATGCCGATGCCACACGCTATTCAAAAGAACGAGTATCTTTCGTCCGAATATGTTGATGCACCCATTTACATAGCATGCACTTGCAAAGAAATTTGAGTAACTAATCCCTCCAGATAGAATGATAAGTCCGAAAGTTAACTAACGGCACTTATCAGAAAGGAAAGAGCGTAACGGGAGGACTCACGAGAAAGTAGCACAAAAAAGCGACGTCATCATCGACGAATCTATGGCTGAGCAGCCTAGGAGTATTTTAACTAATTAAAACAGAAAAATCATCTTAAATTGCGAAATTCATCACTTGTGTGGAAATAAATTAAGATAATTTTTACTAATTTAGTAGTGCATACTGGTGGAAACTGTCACAGCACTAGCGTCGAATTTGTTCCCTTTCGACGACCTGATTTAACTTCTTTTTCTTGATTGAAGCCTTATTTACACTTCATATTCAGTTCACAGTGCTCTTCACAGAACGTATTTATTCCTTACCAACAAATATAAGCACCGTTATAACCAATTCTGTACGCGAGAGAAACCACAGTAACAGTTAGCCTATTGCTCAAACTTTCTGTACTTGACGACAACATTTTACAGTATTTTGAAGCTCAAGTAGCTGGCCAGTCATGAGCTGGAGATTGAACGAAATAAATTGAAAAAATACGGTGATATTTTTAAGAAAACAACATACGAAGGCCCGAGGTCCCACACTCAAGTACTTCAATTCGTCGATGTAATGGAAATTTGCTACGTGCGGTCACGGCTAAGTTTTATTTTAGTCCTTTTGAGTCCTCCCGTTGCATTCTTTGCTTCCTGGCACTTGTAGAGAAAACTGAACTGACGGTAAACATTTTTACACCATTTCCTGGCAATCTCAACGCTGTGTTTGCAAGAATTCAACATTACGTTAGGACGAAAGATGACGATACTCGTTCTTTTGGCTAGCGTTTATTATCGACATTATTCAGACTGTGATGATGCAAACTAAAGGACCATAATGTGTTTTCAGTGTAATGTTTGGCACTTCATCGCTGGATGGCACGGGCAGTGACTCGCCCAGGAGCGTTGCAGCAAAGTTGTACAGAGATGTATGGTACACGCAAGAGCTTTTAAATACTGCTTAGTATTAAATGCAGCAAGCTTCTAATCACCTTCTCTTGCAGTGAATATCCAATCCATGGAGAACAATCGGAAATGAGTGCGTCGGGGCTAACTCTTCTGCTCTCATTATGCATCATTTAGACAACGATCCAAGTACTGCTTTTTGTAAGAGAAATAAGGCAAGATGAAATTATAAATTAAAAGTTTAAATGAAGAGAATCTTGAGCACGTGCATGATAAAATAATGATCTACAGAATAGAAAGCACATATACCAAATAATGAGTTCGATTAGGTTGGTATTATGCAGCTCATATATTGTCCGCATCATTTGATCCTTAAACATCAGCGTAAATGGGGCAGGTAATCTACTAGTACAACCACGTCATTTCAGGTAAATATTCCAATGAAGTAGCTACCTATTAAAATTAAGATTCAGACTGCATTTCTAGACTGTAGTTGACTAACGTCTTTATTCCACAGTTAGGTAAATATTCTTTTTGCTTGCAAAGCTGAAAACTAGATACATCTACTCACAGGGAAGTGAATGATGTTCTTCTTTCTATGTTCTGAATAAGATGCATGAGGGAATGAGAAACGTTTGGACTTACTAATGTGTTGTTCACTTTCTTGTTTCCTACATAGTTCCTACAGAGTTGTGAACTACTTACTTCGTAGATCTGTTCATATATTATTTACCATTTTTCGTACCTGTTTCATTTTTGGAGCGATTTCATTAATTGGAATACATTACACCTCCAGTAAAGATGCTTTCTATTTCACTAACTAATGTCTGCGGCCTACAAAACTTGATGCTTGAGCAATGTATAGATGCACTGTTGGCGTAACGTTTATTGGTTAAACTGTTTCCGGAAGAGCTGCTTAAGATGTCTTCTTCCTCACGGCAAGGTCTGTGGTTGCCATGGCAGCGGCAGCGAGGCTTGAGAGAACGAACGACCCAAGCAAAGCAGATCGAGAGTAAACACACGAAGCTTCTCTCGAGAAACCCTGAANGTAACGTTTATGGGTTAAACGGTTTCCGGAAGAGCTGCTTAAGATGTCTTCTTCCTCACGGCAAGGTCTGTGGTTGCCATGGCAGCGGCAGCGAGGCTTGAGAGAACGAACGACCCAAGCAAAGCAGATCGAGAGTAAACACACGAGGCTTCTCTTGAGAAACCCTGAAAACTCTTCAGGCGTTGTCAAGCTGGGCGTTGAGAAAGCAAGCAAAGGGACGTTCGGAAATGTTCTTGGATATGAATAAATTTTCTAAAGATCCAGGATGCCACGTGATCCTCGAACTTGTCTATCGGACACGTGAGTAATCTTGGTGCAGCCCAGCTGGATGATGAAGACTATAACAAAAAGACAGTAGGCTGTTGGAGAGTTAGAATTCTTGGGTCTATCCAAGGCAATTTGAGTGAGCAGTTGCAAAGCAAAACATGGTACCATTAGGATGAAGGATGATCGTACTACATAGTTTGCTCGCCTTTCTACACTAAGCAATAGCAATTTAAGAACACTAGGCGCTTGCAAATGTTGCAAGAGAAAAATGAGACTGTATTGCACTGCTGATATTTAACACCCCATCCCTCTCTTCACGAATTAATAATACTATTGACAAACTCATTATTTATTTTAGGTGCAAAGTTTAAAAAAAATAACGTCATGCATTTTATGTAGTGATCATAAAACATCTAGTTCCAAGGATGATAAACGGAACAGGTTAACTCACTCGGAGTGCTCAAATTATCATACACTGCGACGACTCGGCTCGTGACGTCATAAGAGAAGGAGAGAGAGAGAGCGCGTGGCCGTTACTTGGCCTGCTCGTAGCTTTATCTGCCTATATGTGTTACAAAATGTCGTGCAGTGTTTCTGGTGGTACAGAAAAACGTAGGAAAGAAAACAATAATTTTTTTACTTTTCCCAAAAATAAAATGTTAACAGGGTCTTGGAATAAGGCGTATAAAGCACGTGATGAGTTGAACGTGGCAAATGCCTCATATGTGAGAGGCACTTCTCTGAGTCCAATTTTGACTCAAATTTATTACAGTATTAAGATTACTACTGCTAATCAGCCATCAAATCAGCAGGATTACCATCGTCTTCGAAACCCAATACATCAAGTGAGTTTTATCCTACACACTAGGCTATCACCCTGATGTCGGGAGAGCTTAGAACTGGATCCATGTGCGAGAGTACCTCAAGTTATTCGAGATAGTTTCATCTTCCACCTATGAACTACTGTTTTCTCTTATTTTAAAATGCTGCAATAACTTTTCAGTATTGCGAAAGAATGCTTCTGCACTATAGAGCCTTGGACTCTTCATGAATATTTTATTATTCAAATAACAGCCAAACCTAGTAGAAATTGACTGCAGTAAGCCCTTATGTGGCATTGGTTTGCCTCATTGGTATTCAGAGATAATGCCCAGGTTTTTTTTGTTAATAGGCTACTCTATGATTAAGCTAAATTTAGATCCGGTAGGAGCCATAAGATGGGTTAGTTAGGTTCTCCCATCCTATGTTATGGGGACCAGCGCCCAAGGGGGTTTGCCCGCTTGCATAGGTTAACTTAGCTATTAGCTAGGCCTTCGGGACGTCCATCTTTCGTGCCCACATTGCTTCCCTCCCATTGCATACTCCTACTGATCTTTCTTCCATCTATTGTTCTCCTTTTTCGCGACTTGTTCCCAGGAGCTTCATCGGTTAATTTGCATTTTAGGTCCGGCTGCGGTTTTTATTGTTTTGTCACATTATATAGGTTAAAAAAAGCAATTTTAAGACATTTCTCTCAATTACTAATTTATGAAAAAATGCTTATTATTCCAGATATTTGACTTTGAAGTTCACATTGTTATCCCATGGAAGAAAATACCCGGCGATCCCAGACGAACCTAAGCGCACCTAATATGACCTAACTTAACCTAAAATAGGGTAGTTTAGGCTTCTTGGTATCTCCTGCTATTTTCCCCATGGGAGACAATGCTAACTTCAAAGTCAAATATCTCGAAAACAAAGCATTTTCCCAAAAATAGTTACTCATGAAAAATGTCTTAAAATGGCTTCTTTAACCGATAGAAAGTGTCAAAACATCAAAACTGATGCCGGACCCGGAAATGGAAAAATACCGCTTAATCCTCGTGCATGGGTTCCACGTGTCTATTGTCGTAATATAGGCATGTCCCTTCTTTCTTTTTCTGTGATATCGTTTTTGTTGCGGTAACGGAGATTTCATCTTTCGACTATACAATTGTTCGTCTAAGTTCGTATAGAAAATTGATCAAATCGTAGGTGTAAAGTCTTTACATACAGTATTCCACCGCAATGAAATTTCATGGGTAGCAAGGCTTCGGGAAAGCACGAGTTGAAGGCGAGAAAAGCTGTAGCACTTTGAGATACATATATTTATACCTCAGCCACATCTTAGAGAACATTTGCCTGTCTTTGAGATTTTCAGCCTGTTCAGTTTCAGTAAAGCTTGAACAATTGTTAGCGTTGCCAAACCTTCACCCATGCCCTACTAGTCGTGATGCGGTAGCCTATCCGAATTAATTTTAATTTCAAAAAATTGTCTTCATTTGATCATTGGTATGGTATCACTAACTCGTACGGTTCAAATGCACCAATAATAGAATACCCAAGTTTGTTATGTCTTGTATAAAATCAGTCTGAATGAATGTGACAGCGAGACCCGAGCGTGCACCCTAGAAGTTGCTTCGAAACAGTTCTTTATTTTTCAGGCATCGCCCAGCTTTTCTTGTGTAATTTTTACTTAACAATTTTCACTCACCTTTCCTTTATGGTCTATCGGCTGTTTAAAGCAAATTCTGGTGTTGATAATCCACGTCTGAACTATGTTAGACTATTGTATTGTTTTTCCTAAGCGTAGCCACGATTGTTTGTAATTATGACGTCATCGCTTCATACGTCCGCCGCGCGCAAGCACTGCGCAGGGCAGTGCGTCAACCTGTTCCGTTTCATCATCCTTGATTTCGCTCTATGGCTCATCGAAACGATAAAAATATTAAATTAGCCCAGGAAACAGTAAAATAAACCAGCAAGTGGATTTGAGATTTAGTTTACGTTTAGTTTGCTTCAGGATTGCATTTTAGAGGTCAAATGAGTCATTGCTTGGCTTATAAAAAGTCAAGTTAGGCCATTCTGATTACCGTTCGTTGTCCGAAACATGAGACAGGAATAATTTTTTTTTCTCCACTCTGAAATGTATAGCAGGTGTTAGCAGCAACCTAATTATGCCTCAGAAAGCAAAAAAAAAAAAATTCATTTTACCTAGCAGGACTAAGTTTTTTGCTAGTTCAGTGGTAATTGAACTGTAATTGCCGCTTGAAACTCGATCAAAAGCAGAAAACCGACGCTTTTGAACTACTTTTCTTGAATAAAAAAAAAAAGAAATTTCCGGTAGTAGCTGCCAGAAGAAACAATCGATTTTGATAAATAATAGCGATATAATTTAATAATATCAGTGGAGAGCATCAACTACTCCAAAACTGTTCCATTAAGAGCTATGATATTGCTAAACTGATCCAGAAAATCTTTCATAATGCTTTAAACGGGATCTATAAATTCATTTAGAACAGTAATACCAGCAGTCCACCAGTGCATGCAACACCTGTACTGAGCAAACTAAAGAAGAACCTTTTTTACACGCTAACAATCTCCATCCATAAGTCTAATTTCGACCAGAGAGCCGACGGTAACAATTAGCTTCTCAATGAAGTTTAAAAACGAACTGCCACCTTCGCTTATTTCATCTGTTAAATATGGATATCAATACAAACAATGAACTTTTTATACAGCAGCAATGCAGAAGCGAAGCTAAGAGATGTCAGGATATTTTGGCTTCAAAGGAATTTCTTTCTGACCGGGCGGTGATTTATCAACTTTAGTAGAAAGTATTTTTATCAGGCCGGGAAACTGGCCCCAAAGTTATCAAATAGAATAGACACAGCATGTGCTATTGTTGCCTAGCAATGCATTTACAACTGTAGGAATCTATCTGATTCTAGAATAGTTCCCGGCTTTAAATGACCAGGGTTGCTCCATCCAACTCTTCGTTTCCTACTAATTTTTGTGATACCTTACCTTGATTACCTTGACGATTCTTCGGACGAGGTCCAGGTGGCATTATGCACGACGGTGACATTTCGCATGCGACGTGGAATTTGCGCTTTACAAGGGCGAGGAATACGGTCTGAGTGTGTGGCCTGAATTCGACCGTTGACGTTGACAGTTCTTCCTTCTTCCAAAAGTACATGATCGTATAGCTCTCAAATCTCCTTTGAATTGATTAGATTTGAAGTTGAGCAAGTCTTTCAGGGTAGTTTAATGCTTGCATGCCACAGATTTTAGCAGTGAACGATCTCTAGATAGCCTGGAGGCGCTCTAAGTCTTTCCGTTTGTTCGGCATCCAAAGAGGTGAACAGTATTCAATCCTCGGCAGTTTCAGTTGTTTCCAGAAGGTGAGCTTTGTGTCTGCCTCTCGTGAANCTCTCGTGAAGAGAAAGTTCGAAGCACCCATCCGCTCCATTTCTTGCCTACGGCCATGACTCGAGTCACGTTGTCTATGTTATGCCCAAGATGTTTCTCATTTCGGACAGATTCACAATGAACGTTTTCTTTTAAGATACCTCGCAACTGGATCATAAACTTCAAAATGACTGTAAAAATTTGCTCAATAATATGTGCTACTATCCAGATCTAATTATTTTAAAGCTCTTATTAACTAATATTGCTTTTTTTTGCAGAGGTTTTCAATACAACAGGAGTTAAAGCATCGCAGAGCTCTATTATCACTAAACAGATAAAACGTATTCTTGGTATGCCAAACACATTCACTGCGATCATTGACGCTAGCACGCCGGGTGACAGCAGGCGTCTTGATTTAATTAAACGCAAGGTAAACATGGGCGTTAATTGTTTGAGTGCAATCAATAAGACGATAAGCAGCGCCTGCAGCCGAACGAGCCTAATCAAGCGATGTGATGGATGCGAGGTAGTCATCAGCAGGATGCGCACGCGGAGTTCTCTCGTTATCCGCTCTCTAGACCTTGGCTGCGGTACAACACCGATGTTGCCTGGTGCGTTCCACCTACCTCCCTCCTCAGCAGTCCTGCTCTATATAGTGACACCTTCGCGTGCTCTGTTATCGAAATAAACTCGAAGGGAACTCCTGCTATAATTGGAATTAATGCGATGTAATTTTTATCAACATCTTTAACGTTAAGCCGATGCGGAATAGATGCGAGTCGAGAATAATCAGCACAAAATATCAGCAAGGTGCGACGGGAAGCAGAGCAAGGCGGGTAGGGGACGAGGAGGAGGGGGACGGTATTTGGAAGAAGAGCGACGAGGAAGAGAGCCTGTGTGGCAGGTTTTGGAGTTGGAGCCGGTCGGGGGGCTCAGTGTACAGTTCATTGCCAAGTGAGCGAGAGTGAAAGTGTCGGGTATTCCGTAGCGCTCGCACCGCGTCGCAGTGAAGTGTGCCGCGGCCTACTCGGCCTTTTTAGGCTGCCTGTGGTGGGTGCTCGTGTAGCAGAACCACCAAACAGTGTTGTGAAGGCCCTTAGACTCGAGGGGCCTTGTGTAAATATCATGGCCTGACCCCAGGCCAAGCAGTAGGGTCGCCACTGCCGTGATGGAATGGGCCAACGGTGATGTTCGCATCAACCTTGTGAGAGGAGGACCCTTCTCGAGGATCCCTGATCGAGGGGATCCAGCATCCAGCGTGGCACGAGAGGATTATCCTGCCAAAGCTCAGACTCATTTATCCATGAGTGATTCCCAACCATCTCGGGATGAGTTCAAAGCTAATCCAAGTTATTACCGGCAAACTGCCCCTGCCACTTACGGCATTGTACATCCTGACTATAGCCTAACTAGCAAGCGCTATTGCGATGCAAATTTACCAACTTACGAACTCGAGAGGCAGGAACATGGAGGCCTCCCCTCCATTGGTCCAGAATACCCCGCCTTGCAGCGAGGTTTCAGCGGTGGTAGCTCTGCCTACACAGCCCCGACCTCGGACGACAGCTGCAGCCAGGTGTGCTCCGAGTGTCCTGGCGGGGGAGCGCCGTGCGACTATGGGCCATCTGAAACCGGTTACCCCATGGTGGAGATTCACTCGAGCTGCATGCCATCTGCACCACCCGAGTCCTTCACACTCGACATGGGTGCCGCTACCAGCAGCGGCGCTGGTGCGGTGGGTGTCAGTGACAGCAGAAGTGTTCAGAGCCACGCCAGTCACTGTGATATTCGCGATTTTGAGGAGTGGCGGGGACTGCGTGGCTCTCACGAATCTTTAGGATCGTTACCGCCTGACCTCCAAAGACATTTACAGAACTGCCGTTGTCCCTGCGACCATCTGGGCTATGGAAACTATCAGGTAAGTGCTTCCCTTAGAATAATAATTACGTATATAATTTAGTGAAAAAAGTATTTGATGACGAACTCATACGCTGCCATTGTGTTTTGCGGTAACTGTATTGTACTCTGTATGCTGCGTTAGATTATCTAAAACTTATACGTGTTGCCTGATGATTCCAACACCACATTACTGCAATAATTAAAGCTATAATCTCATAATGGCTTAGTGGGCTTGAGGGGGGGAGAGAGGAGGGGGAATCTTGAGAAGACAAAAATGCTATAGATTCTCCAGGTTTTTGGCGTTTGATAGTGTAAAGCATTACTGTTAGGGGAAGCTGAACGTGATGCGCATAGAAAATAAGTAATAGGTCATTTTACTTAGCACAATATTATTGCTGCGAATGTTACTCTTCACACTTACACAACGCTTACGTGTAGCAAATATGAACATTCCGATGATGTTCATTCCAAAAGCTAGATTAAGTCAAGCAAGCATTGCAAGAATTTTAGACTAACAGTTCAAAGATGATTTAAGAAAGCGCATTGGTGGCATCAATTACACGTAAAATTCCTATCCTACTCAGACTGTGGTGTTTCGCTACAAGTATGCTTTTCCTTGTTGCATTTCTATATTGAAAAAAAAAAGCCGTTGTAACGAGGCAGCGGGGCCTAAGGGATTTGGTAGATAATCTCGCCTGATATTATCCCTCATGCTCATGCTTAACTATTAGTCTACGGTATAAACAACGAATATTTAAATAACTCTTACCCCTCCCCCCCAACTATGCATCTGCATTCGATGACCAGAAACTGACTTGCAGTAGAACTATGGTTTTACATTATATAAAGATGGAAAGCTTACTGCTGAAAGCGAAATGTAGAAGAATATTGGCTATTTACAGCGAAAATGAGCGAAGCAAAAAAATAGATGCTGTGTTGTAGTACGGAAGCGAATGAAAGAAGTCTAATTTAGGGACAGAGGGTTAGCTAATGCCGGGATCGAACAGTTTGTCTAGGAACTGTTTGCAGTAGTGGTCCAGAAGATGGTGCGGGTAACTGTTATTTTTGAAGAAAGTTCGGTGAAAGTCAACTTCGTTTGAGAAGGTAAGGTAGGAGGAGGATAAATGGTATGCTCGAAAGAGTTTCGAGCATACCATTTGTCCTCCTCCTCCTACCTTACCTTCTCAAACGTAGTTGACTTTCTTCGAACTTTCTTCATAAATAACAGTTGTCCGCACCATCTTCTGGACCACTACTGCAAACAGCTCCTAGACAAACTGTTCGATCCCGGCATTAGCAAACCCTCTGTTCCTAAATTAGACTCATTTCTTTCACTTCCGTACTACAACAAAGCCTCTGTTAGTGCAGCAAACGCATTGAAGAAATAGATGAATTAACTTATTTCAAAGACAGATTTTCCAAAAGGGGATGAGGGCTGAGGCTCCCCGATTCACTAAACTGGGGCGTTTATGAAACACGAACATTTTTCTGCCGTAAGGACCCTGTCTCCATAAAAAACCGTTGAACCATTACGTTACATTTTTGTTGCGGCAAGTGTAAAGGAAATTCTTATTGCTGCACAAATACTGGACTTTGTTACAACTATGCGTAGGAGTGTAAGCTTGCATGACGTGAAGCCTAAAAAACGTTTTGCTGCCACTGGGCTTGGCAGTCATTAGGACAAAAACGAAAACAAAACGAGCATTGACTGTAAATTTACCAACAATCTTTTTCCAACTTTCAATCTTGACTGTCAATAAACTTATTGCGAGTTTAATCTTAGTATAAATATGAAGACTTGAAACTCATTTCAAGCGCATCCTACGTCGCGGTAACTTAACAGACTGCAGAATCTCGACAACCATCCGCTGATAAGTGATGCTGACCTTTGCAGCAATAACTACTGTTTAATTTTGAGTCCGTTGGTGGCGACTCGCATATATTTTGCTAGTGTCTAATTATTGTGGCCTGCACATACAATATTTTACTAAGAGTACTTATCATGTTCTTTTCTCTAAAATTACCTTTTGCTTGTCAATTTCGAGGAAGCATCTTGCACGAATTGAACAAAGTTTAAAAAACAGAGGTTTATGACATTTTCTGACCGATAAGTATGCGCTTTTCTCCTGTGAAAAGCTAAGTTTTCCACTACAACCTATGCTCTGATGCAACTTTCGTGTTTAATCTATTAGCGTTTCCTAGGGTCGTGTACCTGAAAACACTTGGCGAATGACGCATTCAAACTGCCTGTTGAAGAGCAAAGCCTTATATTCATTGCGCAAATGTGTTAGTTAGTTGCCTCTGCTCGTGGCGCTATGCTAACACCTTATTTTTGAATTATTGGCAGACGTTGTAAAGCAAACTACTGGAGGTTCACTGGTCGATCTAACCAAATTCTTACGAGGATGTTGCATTTCTATGGAGTTTGATCTTGAGAGCTCTAACCCATAAAACTGATTCAACAACAACGCCGGGAGACCGGTTGTACAATATTGCCATCTCCAAAATTATTTGTTTTATACCACAAAAACTCTCATTGTTGATCCATTCCAAACTTTTAAAGTTTTTATTATATTATTTTAAAAATTAGGCATCTGGCGCATATTTTTCTCGGCGTCCCTTTATCATATCTCTTTGCTTACAGTCTTTTGCCGAAAACATTGATATACAGTACTTATTTCAATCTCCAAGTGAAACTACAAGCATTTGTTGCTCGTTTCTGTTCGTTACTATGAGTATTCATTTTGGCTTAGCTCAAAGTCCTCAGCTCTCCTTTCTTTAGACGATGCGTTTAATTTCACTTAATGCAAGGGCACCAGATTAAATCGCTTGACCTCGAGCAAAAATCAGCAGCCAAAAATATCGCAGCGACGGCTGAATTCAAGAGCAGGACTCTGCAGCGGCACAATTACGCTCGTTTAAAATAACAGAAACTCGAGTACTCGAAACATTTGCTCTAATTGGAACAATGCGTAAGCTGATGCCTTGCGCTCGAGGTAAGGCGAGCTGTGAAGAGTTTTACTGCTCTTTATTGGCCAACGCAGCGCTCCGATTACCGTACGCGTCGCTCCACTCACATACTTCCAACTTTTGTATTTGAACCCTTTGGCATCTGCTGCTACTCTGAAAAGGGCATGGTATAAATGGACGGATTTTTGAGAGTTCAGACTGGATTGAATCAAAATTGTCTTAATTCAGTACTATGATATATACCGTTATTTTACGATATCAGCTAGTAACGAGGTAAGTTAGCTCGTAGTAGACTATTTTGTGATCTACTTCGTTTCTCTGCTGGTTAACGAAGCTGCTTAGTGATTAATAAATTGCTAACTGTAGAATAATAGCACAATGCTTAGGATAAAAATATCCCTGAATTAGGAGGTTCAGAAAGCCGTTCGTTCTTCTTGCTTTTATTACCAGTGAAGTGCGAAAAGTGAACAAGTTATTTTTTGTAACATGAGTCTTATTGAGCAGAATTTTTATCGAGTGGCACTGAATTGCTTGGCCGACAGGCCGCTAGACGACAGTGCGGGGCGTTGTCTTTTGTACGTCGCTAAAGTGGCTTTAGTCGACAATTTTTTGCAGTAACGCAATTAGTGCTGTCAGCGTCAGCAGCGCATGCTGACGCTGTGAGAAATTGCGTGGCTCAAACAGCAAACGAATACAGATAGAATTTTAAACTACTGGCTCTGACATAAAATAACAGAATCACATAAAAAAATTGCAAAAGGTCCTCGAATAAAGTGTGATTGCCTCAAAACAAAGTTTGAAATTACTTGGCTCAAACAGCAAGTCAAGCGCATGGAGACCGCGTGTAAAATTTTCAAATTTAATTGTTTAATAAGTTAAATCAGTCGCAGTAAAAGATAACTTCTCTGATGTCGCTGAAACAAATTTCTCTCATAATCTAAAGTACTCAAGTAACTCGTAGATAGAAACGATGACGAGGATGATGGAAATGAGAGGACTTCATTAATTATACTTGCGTTGGCTAGCGACTCTACCATGAGAAATGTAGCATTGCCTGACTACTTGAATTTCAGAACTACGTAACATATATGTGTCAAGCGTGGTGTCGTTTTACGCGTATTGAATATCACAGGCCCGTCTAATACAATAAGCCGCAGCGTATGCCGAAACCACGATTCGGTATCACCTCTGACTTCCAACAATGATGTTAAATGAATTTTCGTCCTTGCCAATTGCACTAGAAAAAAGATAAACAACCGATCAGTGTTCTTGGTGTTTAACTGCTCAATAACGAGAGAAACTGAGCAATAAACACCTCCCTATCTCAAATTAAATGAAGATACAATGGAGTTTACTTGTCCACGGCCGACTGTCAGCAGAAATTTATTTCCCGTCATAGAGATTCTCACCGTGCCATAAACCTCAGACGAAACCCAGATGACATTTGTTGTTCCACTGAAGGTGGAGATCTTGCCGGTGCTTTTTCCTTCTAGTTTTAACTTAAAACCAGTAACATAGCCATCACTGAGTCAGCATTGTAAGTGTATCTGAAATTTTAGCAAAGAGCAATATGTACGTCAATCTGGTATTCCTTTAGGTTGATGGGAGGGATGCAAAAAACTGAAATATCCTGAAAGAAATTTTGTCCATTTTGATGCGCTTATATGCATCAAAATTATATGCATCATTGTCCTAAAACCTAGACATGGAACTGCATCATCAATGTGCTAACTGCATCGCCGTGACACACTTTAATTAACTCTACTGTGATAATTATAATAGTCATGCATTACGTTGCATAAAGTATGTACACATAATAAAGTATCCCTTTTGCCATAATGATGTAATTTATAAGATCTGATAGGGAAGAAAAAGAGAAGCAAGAGTTGTGAGCATCAAAGAATCGAACTCAGCCGGGGAGAGATTTTTCATTTCTCTGCAGCACAGATTTCATGTCCTGTTCTTTTCACTTCCAGCACCATGTCGTCAAAGTTCTTGAATAATTGAGACAGAATGAAATCTGCGTCACGGGGATCCACTGTATTCGAGGTAGTGAATGATTATTATTACCATAATAGTAAGGTTAGTTTAAGAGCCATGATGATGCATGTAGGGTCTTATGATGTACTTGATACATTGATGATGCACTTATGCGTTTCCACTTTGGGACAAGCCAATGATATGCCAAGATGTACCGAAACCAGGTTAAAGGGATGCATATGAGGAGATGATGCTTAAATCACTGAAATTACAATAGTGATCTGCGTGGTAATAAAAAACGGCGTCTTACTTCGTACGTGTAACAAAACTTCGAAAATCTTTTCTCTTTCTTTTAGTTAGATTAAGTTTTTCTACTGCAGTGTCTGTTATAATGACGTACCAAACTGCGCATAAAATACCTACGTGCCTCCCAGTTCTTCTCTGTAAAACATCAATGTGCATTTAAACTTTTATCAGTGTAGGTACGTAACTAAATTAAGCTATCAAAATATAAATAAGAAAATGAATATACTGTGCATTAGTCTTTATTATTGTCTTGATGTTGCATTTGTTGATCAGAGTGAGTGTTACCTATTTATGAGACACTAGAACGCTTCGTGGCGTAAGATCATCACCCGCGTTGAGGTGGAGGCTGCAATTGCTGGGTCAGCAGTTTTGCTATGTTGCACATCTATGTCAACTCACCTGACTGCCTGCAAGAGATTTTAATAGTAGCTCAATTTCTTTTGGTAGCTTTGGCCTGGAATGAATGACATACTTGCACATACATAATTTTTTTTTTCTCTTTCGTCTTCCATTTTTTCTCTTCTCGTTTCCCCAGTCCTCTAAATCCTACTAACATAATGGCAATAGCTCATAGAGGGCCGGGGTGTAAGTCCCGGTGTCTCTCTGGGAATGGGCCTCTTGGTTTGTCTACTGCCGCCTATCTAATCTAATCTAAATAAACTTATGTTAAAACAAGCTTATTAGGAGTAAATTAAATACATGTTCTTATTTCCGTAGACTAAGCCATAATGTCCATCTACAGCATGATACCACGCTGCCGTGTTGCTACCATAAGAAGATTTAGAGTAGGTATTGGGCGAGCCAGTGAATTTAGTAAAGTATCCCCAATGCATCAAGAAGAAGAGAAAATTGGAAGACAGGTCATGTGAACTGTACAGTAATAAATGCCGCTTATGAGTCTACAGGTGATGCGGGGGCGTTTCGGGATTGGTTGTGCTACGGTGGTAGGTTTCATTACCTGTCCGTTAAGGCCCGGAGACCGGATGCTCAAATGCCTTGTAAAGTCACAAGCATCGTAACTGTATAGCTGCAAGCATAAACGCAACCATGTAAATGCTGAATTTTTACATTTTTACTTCTCAATTTAACATCTGAGTCTGTCTATTGTTTAGGCATGCATAGGTTTCAACTGAGAAGTTCACACCCCTTTGATGATAAATTTGGGAAGTTCAGCATAAGAAGGTGACATAATCTGAGCCGCTGCATCGGTGATGCTTCAAGGAACTGTACAGTTTACGTTACTGTAACTTTACAAGACAGTTGTCTTTGTATATTCTCCAATATGTATTCCTTTGTGCCTTTTGATTGTAATAACAGCTTGTGCAATTTTCCTGAAGTTACGCTCAATCGATCCAATTTGGGTCGTGAAATCTCTCCGAGAACAACAATGATATAAATAATTAGAGAAGCGCTGTGAGAGCGTATACCTTCACCAAGCAAGGTAATGTTAAGGAAAAATTTAAATTTGTCAATACAACTTGGATTACCATTTTATCTGCACTAAGTTTGATCATTTATGCCTCATGACATTAGCAACAGTTTCAGTAATTTTTTAAGGATCCATTCGTTATTTTTTTTTTAGTTATGGCCTGCCAAACGCTAAGACAAACATATACTCAAGACATTAATGGACAAATAGGTCATCACTAAGATTTGGTCAGTTTTATCTTTTAACATTTCTAAAAATTCCTGCAAATTTCTTCAAGATCCAAAACTTTG
>LQNS02278094.1:24843808-24864030 GCA_001587735.2 Parhyale hawaiensis
GCTTAACAGTTTTTCAAACTGCATTGCTTCTAAATAAAATTCCATTGTATTTATTAGATCCAATTTCTGACAATATATTTAAAAACCGTTTTAAAGAATATTTATTGCAATTGTATTAGTCTTTGTTTTTATGTTTGCCCAAAAAGTTATGCTTAACTTCTAGTGGCTATACATATTCATCATTGTAATTGTCTCTTACTCACATACCAAAACGATGATTGTATTGCATCAATGTGTCTGTGTGTAATTAACCTATCAAACCTATTACGAATGAAACACTCAAGGCGTATGTGTTGTTGTGTTAATTAGATACAAATGCGAAAATCGCGCGCTTCATCAGCGCGTCCACGGAATGTGGCGTCCACTCGACGTACTATTGAAACGCAAATGTGAAAACTACGTGCTTCTTCAACGTGTTTACAGGATAAATTTGTGGCATTGGTTATTAGATATACGATCGTAACTTGCTGCAGCGTGTCATTACTTCAAGATATTATAATTAAAAGGAGATGGGCTCTAAAAATGCTCTTTTCGTTACCATTTAATGATTTTAAATATTTTGCAAAACGACTGTTGCTACGTTCTATCACAGTTATCACATTTCCTATGGTAGGATCGGAGCTTTCGATATGACTGTGATCCCTATTGATGGACTTAGCTATTAAATGACAGTTAGCATGCGATGCATTCATATGATACTCAACCAGATAGCGAACTCTTGAGTAAATACAATCCAATGTCAATAATTGAACAAAACGCTCTGGGTTGTGACCACCAGAAAAGTTCTTCGACCCCACAGGAGGTGGAGTTTTCCTTCTACCAGTTGTTATTAAACGGTCAAAAATTCTCTTTTCCACCTTGTCAGGGCTCTGGCAAGGAGGTCTTGTGTCTTTCCAAGTTTGTTTGACTTTCTGTTTTTGTATGTATATGGTTGTTTGTTAGCAACATTTATCAATGATTTATTGGCGGATCGTCATAAAAATTACAGGGACTGTTAGGAATACCAAGAGAAATCGATGATTAAACTTGGATGTTGATCCGTCCGTCCGCCCGTTTGTTTGTTTATCTATTAATTATCTTTCAGCGTCATTACGGAAGAAGTTATGATTGAATCTTTATGAAACTTACAGGAACTGTTAGGAATGTTACGAGGAAGAGATGATTAAGTTTTTGTGATGATCCATCGTGCGTGTCCTATTGTCTCTTTGTCTTTCTCTCATTATAACTGGAAAAGTTATGGGTGGATCTTCATGAAATATGCATGCACAGTGATCGTGTCATGAGGAACATACGGTCATATTTGGGGGATCATCCGTTACTCCATTTATATGTTTTTTGTCTGTCTAGCATTCTGTCATATTGCGCTATGTTACTTGGCGGGGAGCTACGCTCCCGGAGTGCAACTCTAATTATGTACTGGGCCAGTGACTCATTCGGGCTCTCCCAATAATTTCATTTCTATGAATATTTTTTTTGGGAGGGGGACCCGGTAAAGACTTAAAGATTGCAAGTAAGAGCGATTGTTGGTCCTATACATTTGTTAAGGAACCGACATACCACATCAACGAATGCATTTGCTACACTGACGGTATACCTCTATACACTCTTTTAAATTTTTTGTTATATCAAATTCCGATGCTCTAGAGCGAGAACTGTAAGAGTTTTTACCAAATCTTCAGTGGCAAGTGTAAAAACTTTAATAATTTTCGAAGTTATTTTAAATTAGCATATATATCTATATATATATATATATATCGGTTGCCACGCACAAAAGAAATGCTTAGGATCATGCGTTTTCAAAAAGACTGGAAAAGGCTGGTATCAGTAATAACCGGGGAGGCGATACCCATTGCTGTGCCGTGTGGAGCGCACGTACTGTTTAGAGTACTGTATTTCCAGCAGTTCACTGCACCTGGCCTTGCTCATAAAGATGAACTCACCTCATACAGACAAATGAACTTCTTCCGTCAATTCTGCCCCCAAAATATATTACTTGAGTTCTTTCAGAGTCAACTGTGTGTCTACTAAATGCTTTATTAATATATTAGCAAGCAAGCCAATTGGGTTAGCAATTGTCACTAATAAAGTTGTAGATAGGCCTAGCTCTTCGAATTTGGAGTGAATTAAAGCTGAAAAAAGCTGCCCATTTTTCAACTGTGCAAACGGACTCAGCAAAGCATTCGAACGCTCAGAAAATGGAAAATGTTGCATTGACTGAAGTATAAACCTACCTTTATTCCTAGCATATTGAGGCAGTTTAATAATATAATAAAAAAGAACCCTTAAAGCATACAACACAGCCCGATCGACTTACACAAGGTCAAATGCACAGATCAGCAGCATTGCCAGTCTCTGTAGCATTTCAGCAACTTTCTCAGAAATCCTTTCACATCAAATTGGCCATAAATGCCGATAGGACCTCAGAATTTCACTTAGGTCCTGCAGTCAAGAAAGGCGTCTACGCTAAGCACAACTTCTGTTAGATGCAAGGCGAGATTGGAAGACTTTGAGGAACTTCAAAGCAAACTGTTCCATGCGGCCAGGTCACTTCGGGTGTAAAGGCCATGAATTGTGGAGTAGGCTGGAAGCGCGGCTGAGGGCGGCTGTGAACGAGGTGTGGTGCAAAAGCTCCAAGGTGTAATACGCCTTTAAAATTACACCAGCAGCCTGCGGAAATTCTATGGACTTGACGTTTCGTCGTTCATTGATGCCCCGACCCGTATATTGCTTATAAAATGTGAAAGTAAATTCCAAGTCATTCCACGCATCTGGAAACATGCCCCGTGACGATTAGCAGGCTGCTGAGAACCGAACATTGTCGTTTCTGATATACTATCATTGATACCCTATTTTTTCACTAGCACCGCCAGCGCATCACACTGAGACGAATGGAAGGAAAGATGAATGAGTGTATACATAGATACATTGATGCATGAAACCGTAGACAGAATAATAATATAGATAAAATGACACATGAAAACTGAGGCATTTGTTATATCTTACAGTAAACTGAAATTTATTGTAAGATTATAAGCACGGCACAGGCAGCGTCGCAAGTCTGTTACATGAGACACAAACGCTCATCAAATTAGCTATCTTGTTGGAACTGTTCCAATCAATCACGCCTATAAGTGTTGTAGGCCATATTGGCTGTCCCAAGAATAGTATTCACTCAAATTGTCTCCGATTACCCCATTTCAATAGAGATAAAGTAATGAAATTAGTTTCAACTTAGCAGCATTTAATTTTTGAACGTTTGATTCACCTATCTGGATTGGATTTTATGCGTTAATTGCAAGCCGATCCGGGGCCGCCGTGGCGTAGTGGTTAGAGCGCTCGCTGCTGCATCAGCAGGTTGAGCGTTCGAGTCCAGCAAGCGTCGTTGGTTCACGGCAGGAAGGGATCCGGTGAGCAAAAGGCCTGAGCCAAGTTCAAAGTCCTGGCATTAGCTGGGCACCGTCCAAGCCCGTAATCCTTACTAGGAGGTGTGAAAGATCCTGAGGTAAAACCGATTCAATTGCAAGCCGTTCCAAAGTGCCGAGTCGAAAAATCAGCTGACTGAAATTCCGGGGCAGTTGAAGCTCATCAGATGAAATTATTTGGATCAAAGTGGGCCGAAATTGCGTCCATACGGTGAAGCGTGGCATAGTCACAGCCCCAGGGTCTCTTGTAGTATACCAGTGTCAGTGTCACCCATCGCTGTTGTTCACTACTGTCACCAACCGCTGCCTTTCG
This sequence comes from Parhyale hawaiensis, assembly GCA_001587735.2. Lineage (NCBI taxonomy): Eukaryota > Metazoa > Arthropoda > Malacostraca > Amphipoda > Hyalidae > Parhyale > Parhyale hawaiensis. The sequence goes on from LQNS02278094.1 coordinate 24,847,544, forward strand.
CAGATGTCACCCATCACTGTTACCCATCATTGACTGGCATCGATGTCACCCATCGCTATCACCCATCACTGTCACCCATCGCTATCACCCATTACTGTCACCCATCGCTGTCACCCATCACTGTCACCCATCACTGTCACCCATCACTGTCACCCATCACTGTCACCCATCGCTATCACCCATCACTGTCACTCATCGCTGTCCCACATCACTGTCACCCATCACTGTCACCGACCACTGTCACCCATCGCTATCACCCATCACTCTCACCCATCACTGTCACCCATTGCTGTCATCCATCACTGACACCCATCACTGTCACCCATCACTGTCACCCATCACTGTCACCCATTGCTGTCATCCATCACTGACACCCACCGCTGTCACCCATCGATCAAAATCGGTAACCGTTCACTTACAAAGTAAACTTGTTCATTCATTCATTTCGGGATATGGCAGTCATTTTTCGGGTTGCGACCGCCAAGCAGAGTTGTCCTGCACGTCGTCTCTGGCTTTCATCGACCGACTACTTAAGAGCTGCTCTTACTTAAGCTGCTATATTACATTACTTTCGTTTCGAGACACGCTTCTACCTTCTATCGCCAGACTGATGTGCTCCTACCTAAAATTTTCGTATCGAAGAGTTCTTAGCCTGGCGTTAGCCACATGGTAAGCTGCACGCCGTCTATACGCCCCATCTCCCCACATCGTGGTGTTTTGTTGCAGATTTACCTAGGGAATATCGGCAGGTTCCATAGCCGTGCTTTCGGTGAAGCTAAATTTTCTTCCCTGGAGACACCATAACACTGTTTTTCTTGCACTCGCCTGGCACTGCTGGCCCTGTTTTTTCCGAAAGGCCGAGTTTGTGTCAGTTTCTTGCCTGGAAACTTCCTTGGGGAGAATGAGCTGAGTATCCGGTCCACCTCATGGCTTAAAACACTCGCCAGGCGATGGAAGCTTCTTCATTCTGCCCCAAAATTCGAGTCTTTTGTGCTTTATGGCCGAGAGAAGAAATATGTGTGATATAGAAGGGAGAGTTGTCGTAATAAAGCTCTGAACGATAAGCTATGGGCTGATTTCAAATCAAACAGAACATCTATTGCTTCTGTTTTATATACAAGTGTGTAGCTAGTGCCTAGGAACTCGCTTTAACTTAAATGCATTTTTGAATGTTATAGTGAAAGTTTTATATTTTCAGTCAGTATTATTAAAAAGTTGTTGCCTCCGCCAAGGAGGTTATGTTTTCGTCGGATTTATCTGTCTGTGAATCTGTCTGTGAATCTTACTGTTTGTCTGTCATCAAGATAACTCAAAATGTTATGGACCGATTTTGACGAAGTTTACAGAGATATGTAGTTAGATATGTTAAGAAGAACGGATAGTTAATTTTGGTGAAGATCCATCCATCCGTGTGTTTGTTTGTTTGCCTGCCTCATATTTCTCAATGCTATAACTCAAAAAGTAATGGACGGATTTTTATGAAATGCACACGAGTTGTTAGGTACGTTATGAAGAGTAGAGGACCAAATTTTTGTGGAGATCCGTTCGTTTGTTTGCTCGTTTGTCACGGATTTTAAATTTTATTCTTGTTCGCACAATAGCTCAAAAAATAATGAATGGATCTCTATGAAATTTATCAGAGGTCTTAGTAATGTTAAAGAAAATAAATGACCAAATTTTGGTGCAGATCGGTTTGTTCATTTGTATGTTTGACTTATGTTTGTCGTAATGCTTGTTAGCAACGTAACTCAAAAAGTTATGAATGGATCTCTATTAAAGGGCACAAATGATTAGATTTTGGTGTTGATACAAAGAAAATCATAGTCTCAGAACCAATTTTGATTTTTCGTAACCGTTACTTTTGTTGGCAGAGGTAAGCGCTCTCAGAGTGCTCTAGTTTTGTATATGGTATCGGATTTCATAGTCTACCTATGAGATCCTATAATTCACCAGAAATGACTACAGTAGGGACCGACTGAGGCCCCGGCCCCGGCAAACCCCGGCCTTTTTGAGCCCCCCCGGCCCCGGTTTATCAAAAATTGCTCACTCCGGCGCCGACCCCGACCCCGGTTATTCGATACCGGTACCTCCCCCGGCCCCGGCTTTTCAAACTGTGAAAACCGGGGGCTTGGCCGGGGCTCGTTTGGGGGGAGGGAAAACATTTAACAAGCAATAAAACAAGTTTTCTGGGGGAAGCTAATTGTATGTTTGCGTAAACTTATTCATTAAGAGTTACGATTGATCAACATCATATCAATATACTGTCTTAAACTACTGCCAGTGCAAGAAACCCTCGGCCCTGGCTATTTGGTTTTGGTCGTCCCCACGTGGCGGCCCTTTTCCTGCCACAATATGCTGTATTTGTGCCTATATACACACACAATTAAGGGTCGCAAGTGCATTCTCTGCAAGGGATGTAGCAGTTGGCTGCAGTTACTGCTGAGAAGATTAGTTTGTAAAGTTGGGTAGTTTCTCTATATTTCCCCTTCTGCTTTGCGAGATGGGTGGTGGTACTGGTAAGCGAGCTATCCCATGGAACTCTTACCTGCTCCCGTGTAGAGGGTAACGGAAGGGACCCCACCCAAGCACGAGTGTTCGCTTTCTTCTGTTTTCTTCTTTTTTTCGTTTTTCGTCTTCTTCCCTGCGCCGCAAGCCAGAGCGATTTCGTTCGACCGAGCCGTGTGGAGTTCAAGATGCCCGCGCCTCATTTCTTGCCAGACATGGTGCACCTGGCCAAGATTGTATTATTAGAACTCATCTGAGTTCGACTCAACTTCTAAGCTATATCATACATAATTAGATAGCTGTTAGCCTATATAGTAGCCATCGTATCTAATACGGTGTGAAAATCCACAATATAATTGTAATTGGTCACCCCGGCCCCGATTATAGACTTTATTTGGTAAATTTTATTTTAGTTCACATATGGTTTTTGTGATTTGAGTATGTTAATTGGGTCAATTTACATGAAGTTTCCGTCGCAAATGCTTAGTTTTCGAGATCTATTACTTTGTAGTTCACAATGTTTTTCTATGGGAAAAAAATAACCGGCATTATTATAAGCTTACTAGTGATCTAACAGGAACTTAACCAAACCTACCTAGCCTTACCTAAACTGTGTAATTTTCTCCTACAGAAAAACAATTGGAACTTCAAAGTCATATATTTCAAAAACTAAGCATATGCGTCGAAAACATTATTCATGTGAATAGTCTTGAATTGACCCAATTAATACACTAAAAGCTAGAAAAACATAAAAAATATGTGTGAGTTAAAGTAAAATAATACCCTTTATTTTTGGTCACTCCTTCCCCGGTTTTTCCATAACGTTATCCCGATCGGTCTGTAGACCACAGTAGTATAAATTGGACCGTCACTCTTTAGTGTCTAAATTTAACATGCTTTTTCTTACACTAAATATTGTTTGTAATTTTGACGACTGAGTACAGTAGTAGGTACTAAGGGGTGCAAAACGATCTCATCCAAATGTCTAAGTACATAAGATGCCGGGAAGATTCAAGACAACGACGAAATTGTAGGTTTCATCCGGTTGCTGCCGATATATTATGAGGGATAATTTTGACTTTTAGAATATTATCGTTCGCTTACAGGCGTGGAGCTTGCATTAATCGATGGAAAATTAATTTCACTTGTTGCCATTGCGAACCATTGTGAGTATCTAAGTGTGTCCATGAAATGGTTAACACACAACGCATGATGCGGTATTACTGATGTACTCAGTGCTCACTTTCCGGGTGTGATAGAGCGATGAATGAATGAATGAATGATGGAAAAGTAACAAGTAGAACACTCCTATTACTATATAGCTACTGTAGATTTTAGCTATGCAGAAGACATCATTCGTCTCACTGCGTGCTTTGACTTAGTTCACTTACACTTATATAATTATACTCGTACAAAAGATACAAGTGTATGTTCATAAAAACTATAGAGAAGCAGTGCACTTTTGTTATGCAAAGAGAAGGGGAGAGAGAGACAAGTACAACATTTGCTTGTCACAAAATGTTAGTGAAAAGAAAAGAAACATGAGCGATTTTATATCTGCTGTAAGAGCGCACTGCAGCGGCTGATTTGCATGTAAACGAGTTGGCTAATTCCGTGCAGCCTCGTGATGCATTCATAGCTTTAGCTGCATCACTGAACTCATTTACAGCTAAGCAACGAACTTTTTTCTACATGCAAGGACACCGCGTCGAGTGTGCACACAGATATATATATATAACATCATCAGCACCACATATCCATGCCAAGGAAATTTTATACAAAGAGGCTACGGAGATCGGATCGAATGCTGAACGTTCCGACGAGAAATAAGCCTGGCTCACTGGCCTCACATATCTCTATATGTATTGCTGTGCTATATTGGAGTTTTCTAGGTATTACACGGCAGGGGGGGGGGGTTCACGTGTACAGGCGGCTATCGACGCACACAGAGCTGTGTGTACGAGCAGTGGCTGGAAGGCTTTAGTATCTATTGTGGCTTGACAGAGCAGCCATGGGAGAAAATAAAGTTTGCGTCCCCATTAGCTCTATTCTGCCACTAGTCACAACAAGACTGCCCTTTACGCACTTTATGTATCGTTTGTAGAATATATTTCTGTGTAAAAACACACCACCAGAGAGCAGCCACGTGCGAAAAAAATACTAAATAAACAAATAAAAAAAAATGGTTGGTTTACCAGGTGAACTTCGGCGTGTTCCCCCTGTTCAACCTCCTCAAGCCCCTGACATAAATGTGTATATAACTATAAAAAAGATATCCTGCTAGTGATTTCGGCTATCCGTACGTCTGCACGTTACGCTTCCAGCACTAGATGCAAGAAAATTAGGGCATCCATGAGACGACATCGGGAGGGCACTACAGGAGTCTATCACATTTCAAGTTGGCAATTTCGTCCCAAGTCATAGGTAGATCGGATTTAGAATATATTTTCACACTTAGTAAGCTTGGTAAAGAACTGACACATCATTGCAGAATAATACTTTTGTTCTGCATAGTTCCTCAGGCTCCCACCAGTATCATCCCAACAATATAATACGTACCGGCGGGTGTTAATGTATTTATATCTACAATGCGAATGACCGTATTGTATAAATATTTATTTACTCATCTATATGTATATTTATGTGTCGCATAATGCACTGAAGTAATAAAATAGGAAGACATTCGAACGTCAGAAATCTGATGCCATTGTATCGGTGATAAGAATTTATCACGAACGTGTTCGTACATACCTAAAGTGATACCTAGAAATACCGCTTAACTGCGCCACAAATACATAAATAATACATATTTATTTCCATTTCTTGAGTCAGATTGTTGAATTCTCATTTGAGATCTCTGAAGAGTAACAAAAATAAAACATTGGAGTTAGCGGGAAGACCTAATTTTCTGCTATGACTGGATGACAGGCGCTGCCCAAACGAAGATTAACAGAGAGTCTTCATCTCTTAGGACAATTTGAGGTGGCGGTAGCGAAGCGTAATTAACCATCAGAAGCATATGTTACTCACGAAAGTAAGGTTATCGCAAATTCTAAGGTATCATTTTGGACAGCTCTGGCACCCCAGTATATTAATAGTCGTAACAGGTTTTCGAACTCCCAGCAAAGTCATAAAGGCCGCTCAGCGTCAGTCCTTTGCCCTACGATCATATCGTTACTGCATTCGAATGTGTTGCTGCGTCTCTTTACACAGCATCACCGATCATAGCACATGAGTTCTAATTCACACCAACTTAATTTGAGAATCTAAATCTTCAATTAAGGACTCTTGCTGGGGAAACTGAACTGACAACTAACATTTTAACAGCCCCTTTAGTGCATGTATACAGAGTTATGCTTGCAAGGACACCATGTACAGTTGATTGTTTTGAAGTATGTACACGGGGCAAAAGGCGAACGTGTAAGCAGAAGTTTAAAGTACAGTATCTTAGTCTATTTTGCATTCGGTGTTCGTGACCTGCAGTAGAGAAAGATAGGCTTCGTCTTCAATTTAGTTAAGTCGGTCACTCGCTCACTGTGCACGGCGCAATCTATAAAATCTATTGTAAAGTGCTCAATAGACGGACAAACAAACACAAACAGCGGTCTTATTGTAGTGGCGGGCGTGGACTGTTTGGGATAGGAATTTCTCTATCATTTGTTCCTAAATGTGAATAAAGCGCAATCCTCGTCTTCCTGTACACTGTTCAGTTTGTAAAACGGTGGTTCTGACAGACACTGGTCGGAGCTGACTGCAGTTGTTGCAAGTATCAATTCTACGGCTGAGGAGTGCCCTTTTAGGTTAGTTTTTTTACTCGGTGACAGCAGTAATGGGACATCATTCACGAGCAATGATGCCCTCTAGAGCCAATAGCAGTGTTTAGGTTGCTCATGTGATCGCATACTATCGTAGTGACGTCATTATCATAGCGGAAATGAGGCTTTCCTTTTGGCCGGCTAAACATAAATGAAAAAATCGAAGCTACCTCCTTCCACGGCCTGTAATAATAACACAAGAGAGCAAGTAGTTCAAGTACACAAAATGCAATGCTTAGATAATATTCTCTCTTCATCAAACTGCATAGATTGTAAATAGCATGAGTATTACTTCGTTTTAAGCAAACTAAAATTGCTGAGCAATATCTATCCGAAATAATGTTCATTTCGAGCAATTGAAGCAAATAAATCTTGCTGTGCGTATAAAAACACAGTTCGATCTATGCCTGCTTTGGGTTAGATGGTTAGATGAGGCGCTTAGGTTAGATGAGAAGCGTTAGGCAATAAGATTTATTCATGATAGATATCGAGCATTGGGATTCACGAATAGCGTTAAATTAGGCAATATGAATTAATGTAGACGGACTACGTTACGTTAACGGATTTCGCTTTGGCTTAAATGATGGGCTGTAGTTTAGACGGGGAGGGTTACGTTAGAAGAGCTGGATTAGGTTGAACTAAAAAAGTTGTAGCAGCGTAGCTTAGGTTTGGTACATATTAGAGAGTAACAACATTCATAAATCGTGAAATTTCTTTGGGCTAGATCGTTATATTTTAATTGCGCTTCTTGCCATATTTTCTTTCCTTCCTTCCCTAGTTTATGCTGTCGTTGCGGTTTGAATAGTAGAATGGGGATAATAATGGTATGGACCGTATCGTTGATATGGTCTTGGGATGGAACAACAGGAGTAAAGTATAAATTTAAGATGCTACTGCTCACAGGAGTCTCAGATATCAGTCTAGTTCAATGCTTTTGTTCCGTGAAAGCTTTATAGTTTCCACTGGTTATGAGAATGCCCACTGAGTGTATAATTATAAAGTTACATTATCGGTAAATTTAGGAGAAGGAGTAGCCTGAACATTTACTCTCACCGTAATGTATTCGTCATGTTGGTAATATCGCACGTGTAGCATCGAACAAGACTACAACATCAAGCGGGCATGGCACTGAACTCAAGGCAGCTGTGACATAACACTCTTATGCGTAGTCACAGAGATACCAACATGCTGGCCACCAGATACCAGTATAATATGGTCATGGCACTGAAGCCACAGCAACATTGGCATGCAGTAGGTACCAGCTCCGCCACTCAGACGGTCCCCAAAGCAGCTACAAAGGTGCGGGCAGGCTTGCCACCACACACCAAAATAATTCGATGGCGAGGCAGAAGCAGAGGCGTTATGGGTCTTCTATCAGCGATGTTCCTGACACCAACACAATGAAGATAAGCCTGCCGCTGCACGGTCACTGCACCGCCTCCATGCACTCCGAGAGAACGAAATACTCTCTAATCTTCAGGGAAATATATTAACTCTCTAAAATAATATCTGGCAGTTGGTGGAAATAGAAAGAATAGATTATCGCTGACTCTACAAAGACTTATAGAACTATGGGTGAAGGGGGAAAGACACAAACGGCATTTATTAATTTTCTTAGCTTTCTTAGTAAAAATATTTTTTTCAGTTTTCAGTTATTTAATAACAGGCCGAGATTATATTGTTGACATTTTCATACAGTTACGCAGTGTAAAATGATGCACAAGGATATAAAAAAACGTTTACGGTTTATTCCTCAATCCAATAATAGGCTTCAACGTTGCTGCAATAAGCGCGGTCGTGCGAAAAAGTTCTCTGGTGAATTCTGGGGCGTTTTCTGAAAATAGTGCTGTGCTCTTTAAGGCGATAATATCTGTCTGTTAAGAACATAATTCAAGCAGTATATGTGGCGAAGGGATCTTAATGGAAGGTAGAGAAACTTTCAGGAATGTTATGACTGAGGAATAGATGATCAAATTTTGGTGATGATCCGTCGGTCCGTTCGTTTGTGTACTCTCTTTTAGCAACATAATTAAAAAAATTAAGGATGAATTTTTGAAATGAACAGGAATTGTTTAGTGTCATTAAAAACAGATGATCAAATTTTGGTGATAATCCGGAAGAAATTTTGCGTTAGCGTTGCGTGGCTGGGCGGAGGTCTGCGCTCTCGGAGCGCTTCTCTAGTTTTAAGATTATACTCACCTTTTCACTACAAGGTGTCTTTTTCCTATTGTATTCCTATAGTGGTAGCAAAGTAGTACAACCTGAGTAAAATAGGGTTAATGGACAATCTACTGTATAATAAAAACCGATGTGTATTTATCTGTTTGTTTATTTATTTGTTTATTTATTTATTTATTTTTCTCACGTTTTAACAAAACAGATAGGCGGAAATTAGCCCAGGTTGGAGGCATTGGTCGTCCTATCAAGTTCCATTGAAAACTGATAGGTAGAAAATTGGCCACGTTGCAGATGAGGGCAAACTTACACTATAATTATCTGCATTCCCTGGTGCCTGGTAGGCCGTGAAAATTTCACGGGTTCAGCTGAAAACGAATTGGTAGAACTTTGACGAGGTTGCAGGTCATAGCAAACGGATCTTCATCAGCAACAGTTGAAATTTGAACAATGAAGATATCGAAGGCTTTGTCTGATTTGAACGTTTATTTCCTTCTCCATACGTCGAATCTATGGCTAAGTATAGGGTGACCTTATGCCTGAATGCACTTCTTGCATTGCAGAAGTTGAAATCGCTGCACTGAAGATCCTGTATCTGAAGCTTCCATTAGTACTCCCGCGCATCATGATTCTTAGTTTCTTCCTTCAGATTATTTCATTGCACCAGTTTTTCTTCCAACCTTATATCAGTGGTCGATGAAACCTATAGGCTATCCTACCGTATTCTTGATACAAAATCGAAACTAATAACTTCGAGCTTTGATGATTGCAATGGATTTTCTCCATGTCAGAGCGAGAAAAAGTTTCGATATTCAGCTGTTGTGAAGCCGTAAACGCTCATCTCCAGGTGCTTTTAGGTTAGTAAGTAAAAATGAAAGATGAGTATGATCAATGAAGAAGGCTCATCACAAATTCTTCGCTGTCATTTTTGACAGCGCGGCCCTCTAGTGGTTATAATGAAACGTTTATAAAAGTTTCGTTCATTTTTCTTGGTTATTTTCATCAACAATTCAAATTAAATATTTTGAAGCTGAACTCTTGGAGAGTGGCGTGCATGACGTCATATCTACGTCAGGACAAAAAAAAAAAAATCCAAAGGTAACTGATATTTTGCAATCAACACTATAAATAACACTGTCTAGTATGTATGTATTGTCACACTCGATGAAAACAAACGAAAATTGGACCAGGCTCCAGGTACGAGGAAACTAAGGAATGTACTTCTTGCTTTGCCAACTTTAGAATTTAAGCAAGTCTAATGTACCTCTCACCAGCGTCACATCGCGGATGAGCTTTCTTTACTCTGAGCTCCAATGCAAAATTGAGTAGAAGATTAACGAAGGAAAGGGGTAAGATATCTCGCCGAAGAGTATCACGAATAGTGTCAATGAAAACGGGAGTCGGTGAAGTAATTCTTTTCTGTCATCATTTTATGATGGGTGGATCACTACCCATTATAATCATAGAATATAATATAAACAAAATTTCAGTCGGGGCTAATGCTCTCAAAAATTAAGCATTGTCTGTTCATCTCGTAATCAACTGATAGCTATAAAAGTAAATAATTTGTTCGTGACCCGTAACATACTTGAATTCGGTATGTTCTTGAACGTAAATTTAATCACACAGGCTACGCGTCTATGATTTCGAATTTTTATATTCGAAATACATACCATCAACATAATTATATAGCTTCATTTCTCCGTTGTTCATACCATCTTACTTTCAGAAGTTTTTCTTTGAATGTCGAGGTTGGCAGTACTTTCAAATTAATTGCCTGCGGAAATACTGTCACGAGGTTACAAGATTAGATTTTAGATTAGATAGGTGGCAGTAGACGGACCAACAGGCCCACACCCAAATAATCGCCGGGACTTACGCCCCGGCCCTCTATGAGCTATTGCCGCAAATAATTGCGAAAGTCTGACTTGCTAAATCGGTTCGTGATTTCTTCAAAAATTATTTAGTTAAATTTATTCAAATGAGGGGTGGGCGAAAGTCCTCGATTCGAAGGACCTATGGCCTCGAAAGTTCCTGGGTACATGGCGAAAAGAAGTCGCAACAGCACTTGAAGATGGAAGCGTACTGCAGGCAATGTTTGTATTTCTTGCTCGCAAATCGCGATGGCAGCGTGGAACTGCAAGGAGAGTTTTCTATTGAGCACCTGCCGCGGACAGGGAAGCTGTGTATGCGCTGGTCTTAAAATTGAATTGAAATCCAATACGAACGGAAATTGTGCGAGGTCCGGTGGTCTAGTGAACCGTGCCGGGGTCCTCTTGGAGTCCAGTGAGACATTCTGCACAAGTCATGCGAGCGACTTGGGATCAACTCTAGAGTTATGTCACATTAATGTTGCTGCTAATGTATTATAATACTACTGTTTATTTACCACACAACCAGAATAACAGTCGCAGTATCACTAAAGTCCACCGAGACATTCTGTTCATGTGAGGGACTTGGGATAAATAAAAAATTTAGGTCATTGGGACACTGCGTCATAAGCAGTGTAATCCTGTGTTAAAGATTTCACTGATTATTTATCAGAAATACGATAGTAGAATATTATACATTTCCTGCGCAGTGTTTAGAGTTTTCATACATGAGAGACTACGTTGATTTGCTTTGAACCCTGTATCTGGTGCGTTGCTATATATTATCATGTGGAAGTTTTTTTTTTTCAAAATAGGAAATAGTTGCATGAATACGTTGGAATAAATACGTTATATTTCAAGTTCATGCTGCGAGCCATACAAACCAATTTATGAGAAGAGAGCTCTCTGTAACCTCAGTTTACACTATAAGAACGACCTTGCGTTTTATGCTGCTGCACTTTGTGGTATCGTGGTTAATTATTTCAGCTATAACCTGTAACAGTAGGCAGGCTATCGAAGTTTTTGTGCTCACGCAGAAGTTCGCTGGGGATAAGGAAATCTCTCTCATCCTTCAACAGTTCTGCAAGAGAGCTTCATGTATTCAAAAGAATATCGTCAAAAAATGGAGATCTATCGATGCCGATTTCAAAATGTTAATTTTACGCTGAATGAGGCACAGTTGATGTTGCGCTTATATTTTTGCCTGCGGTAAATTTTCTATCCTCTACCCCTGGAACGTAGGGATTTCTGCATCGTAATAGAGCCCATCTTATCTCTTGTTCTCCAATTTCATTGCACCATTGATACGAGCACCCAGCGCTGCAGCTGCCATGTCTCTACAGCCGTGCCCCGCCACATAGTGAACATTTATGATAAAGTTTGCTTGCATCTCGTTCAAGGATATTAGGTCACTTTGGTTTTTTGTTTATTTCATTGTTGTTGAAGTCTTATCTTCCTGATATACGTCCTTCGAGCAGTGAAAATATTTTGAAATCGAAGCGATATGCGGGTTCAACAAACAGCTGGTGCCCCAAAGCAATGAGTCAGGGGCCATGCAGTTATGTATTATTTGGACATTTGCATTCCCATGCTATTTTACGGAGGCTCGCACCGGTCCCCACGGTACCACATAGGTGGGTGTCCATTTAATTACCTCCCCCAAGGAGGTTATGTTTTCGTCGAGTTTGTCTGTCTGAGTGAGTCTCTGTTTTTCTGTCTTCTTTGTCTGACACTAAGATAACTTAAAGAGTCGTCGATGGAATTTACAAAATTTGCAGGGATTGCTAAGCGTGTGATGAGATACAGATGATCAACTTTTGCTGAAGATCCGTTCAACCTTTTTTTTTGTCTGCCTCTTTTTTTCTCGGTATCATAACTAAAAAGGTTATTGACGGATTTTTGTGAAATTTTCACGAATTGTTGGGTATATTATAAAAAGTGAATGACCATGTTTTTGTGATGATCTCTGTGCTCGTTCGTTTATTTGTCTGTGTTTAATTTTATAGCTGTTAGCAAAATAACAAAAAATATGAACAAATCTTTATGAATGAAATTAACAGGAACTATTAGAAATGTTGAAACATATAAATGATCAAATTTTGGTGATGATCGATAGGTCTGTCTGTGTGTTTGACTAATGTCTGACAAAATGTTTGTTAGCAACATAACTCAAAAAGGTACGAACGGATCTTCAGGACAATTATTATGGAAGCTGTTATTACTGTCAAATGGCACAAATGATTAGATTTTGGCTCTGATACAACAGAACCATCGTTTCAGAGCAATTTGATTTTTTGTAACAGTTTTCTTGCTTGGCGGAAGTATGCGCTCTTAGAGTGCTCTAGTTTCATTCTATATTGATACCCGTGTTTGCGCCTTAATTTTCTTACTATTCTTTCCCCTCCTGCTGATCGTTCTGGCTCTGTTATCGCTTTTCATTTCGTTTTCGTACTGCCGTGTATTGTGGCCTCAGCTTGGGCTGTTCGTATTTATTTCTTGTTAGTTGCCTACGCCTTTTACATAAATACTTCAGTGCATCTAGTGGCTAAAGTAATAATTACAAAATATTTTTTACCTGGACGTGTCAGCACAACCGATAGGCCGATAGTTTTTGCCTAAAAATTAATAGGACAGCCAGCGAAGCTCTAAATGTAGGTCATATAAACGAAAGATTTCACTCTGTTGGGGAAAGGGTTAAATAAGATATCGCTATTCAACTTATCTTGACTCTTCAGCAGTTATTTTTTATTATGTGATTGAGCTTTGTTATCGTTCATGTTCAAGGACTTTTAACCGTGTTGAGATACGTACCCCTTTTCAGAATAATGTGACAGTTATGGGCTCTCTCCTTATGCATAGACAAATAGAAAAACATGGAGAGCTACAAAACTGCAAACAACAACAAAAGTACTGTACGTAAAAAGTATAGTTTAAGTGGCTGTTTCACGCTGCTCCCTGCAACTGCCGACGAGCCAGACGACTCTATTATGAGATCAGCCATCGCTCCACAGGCCAGCGCCATAGCGACTGTAGCAGCAGACCTGCAGTGAGAAACAATGTCTCTTAAATGACGGGCAATAGACGCACCGCGGGGCACCGTGCGGCGAGGTGAGGCTGTCATTGGTTAACTTGCTGCTGACTCAGCCGTTCTGTATGCTCGGTAGTGACTTGCAATAGACGCACTGTGGGGCACCTTGCGATGAGGTGATGCTGTTATTGGTTAACTTGCTGCTGACTCAGCCGTTCTGTATGCTCGGTAGTGACTTGCAATAGACGCACTGTGGGGCACCTTGCAATGAGGTGATGCTGTTATTGGTTAACTTGCTGCTGACTCAGCCGTTCTATATGCTCGGTAGTGACTTGCAATAGACGCACCGCGGGGCACCGTGCGGCGAGGTGAGGCTGTTATTGGTTACCTTGCTGCTGACTCAGCCGTTCTGTACTCCCGGTAACTAACCAGAACAGAAACGCGTTAACGCCGTTGGTGCTCCTACTAGCGCTGCCGGGGAACTCTATATCAAAATATTAAAACAAATCCTAAAATAATAACACGTTTTGTGTATTTATTTCGTGCCCGCTCTTAAGCAAATAGATTGGCGATAAATAGGCCAGGTTGCAGATTTTGTAATTAAGTTACGTTTTTATAGAGATCGATGACAAGGTCGCAGAAGATGGTGAAAGTTTACTCCTTTTCCTTTTATCTGATTGCACTTTTTGCTTGGAACACTTCTTCAAATCGGAGCAATATATGTGCAGTTTCTGGAGTCCGATTCTATAACTTTTTTCTCATGTCACAACATATAAATGGCAGATGATCAACGGAGCACTAGACAATTATTTCATCTAGCTTAATGGCTATATCTGAGAGAGCAGATTTCGCTTCAGAGGCAAAATTTCAGCACGTCAATGAAGCAAATATTTAAGTATGGAAGACAGTATCACGGATACTGTGCACTGACACTGCATATAGACTGATTTTAGTTGTATTCCAGCTGATTGCAGTGTTTTACTTAAGATTTTACTTTGGAAGACGATGTTTAATTAAGAAAGATGATAGGGATCGTAAAAGAAGAAAGAGACTATTACAGTCTCAAGAACGAAGAAGTGCAAGCAATGGAGAGAGATGAAGCGCCTCTGCACCGCAGTGACAAGAAAGACTTGAATTAGGAAGATTACAGAAGGGAAACAGAGCACTCTGAGAGCGCATGCCCAGCCAAGTGAGGCAATGGTAGCAAAAAAATCAGATTGGCTCTGAAACCATAATTTTTTTGTATAAACTCCAAAATCTAATCATTTATGCGTTTTGATAGTAATAACAGCTTGTGCAATTTTCTTGAAGATTCGTTCATAACTTTTGAGTTATACTGCTAACAAACGTTAAGACAAACATGAGTCAAACATACAAACGAACTAACCGATCTGCGCCAAAATTTAATCATTTAGGTCTTTCAACATTACTAATAACCCCTATAAATTTCCTAAAGATCTATTCATTATTTTTTGAGTTATTGTGCTAACAAGCATAAAATTAAAAACAGCAACAATCGAACGAACAAACGGATCAAAACCAAAGTTTGGTCATCTACTCTTTGTTATATACCTAAGAACTCATGTTGATTTCATAAAAATCCAACCATAACTTTTTGAGTTATGGCATTGAGAAAAATGAGGCAGACAAACAAACGACTAAATGGATGGACATATCTTCACCAAAAGTTAATCATCTGTTCCTCCTAACATACCTAACAATCCCTGTATATTTCGTCCAAATCGGTTCATAACTTTTTGAGTTATCTTGGTGACAGACAGACAAACAAACAGAAACAGACAGACAGACAAACACTACTAAAACATAACCTCCTTGGCGGAGGTATTAAGAGCTGCTAATAAGCCTGAGCGGGAAAATGTGGAAACGTCAAGTTAGATAAGAAAGCAAACATGTCGATTATTGTGTGAATTTTTTTACGCATGGGTCCACTAGTGAAGTAAGAAACGTCTAGGAGTTATATAAAATGCAACATATGTACCTGATACTGTACTGTGTGATAGAGCAAAAGATGAGGCAATAATTGTTTGTTGAGGAAAGGAATATCTACGGTATGGTAATAATGTTCGATTTTACCGCAATGAAAAATCTATGGCATCAGATAGATATAATACAGTTCTTTCATCGAAGAAAATGATTCATTCAGCTGACGAAAAACTGAGAGGAATGTACGCTTCAGTTGCGGAAATGCAGCATCGTTCTGTGGCTCCAACAGTTAATAGCTGCAGGCATTTTAGTCAGCCGTGAACTATTTTATTATTTCTTATGGCAGTCCATATTGCGCTTCCGTCTTGTAGTTGTTTGGTACTTCGGCTGGCCAGTCCCATGATGCGTGAGTGTGACCTTTTGCCTATAAGAGTAATTCCTTTTCCGCTTTCAGCACTTTCATTCCAATGTTTAAGGATAACGTTGCCCAAAATTTTACAACTTTCTCTATCGGCTATGCAGATTGTATTTATAGACAGTAAATGGTTATATCTTCAAAATTTGCATTGTAATGAATATCTGTTTACCTATCATACGTTCTACTGATCCATTCCTGAAGATCGATCTAATTCCAACTGAGTTCTGATCCAACATAGCGGCCCGTCCCCCAGTCCCCCCTACACTCACTGCTACCTACTCATCGATAGGCAAAAAGTAACTGATCAACCAAGCTTACGTTACCATTTTTTCGTCAGGTAGCGCAGGCCATCGTACCCGACCTAGATTCTATCAGAGCTTATTTTATACCATTGTCAACTACTACTGGACTCCTCCATTTCCGATGATGTGATGGGTTTGACGCAATCAGCGTTAAACGCATTATTTCAGCATACGTTTAACTTTGCTGTTTGTCAATGCGCGGTAGTGCGTTGAATTAAACTGGTACCGGTATTGACTTTTGCTACTTGCTAGTTAGTACCAGGGTTGGGGAGCGAGAGACGGAATTGGGGGGGGGGGGTCGGAGTTAGAAACTCCCTTGCTTTAGGAGTCGGCATTTTAAACCAAACTCCGATTCCAAAAGTCACACTACAAAGTAGGTATCCTAATTAAAATAACTATTCAGAATTTTGAACATGAGTGGTGAAAATA
>LQNS02278094.1:24864082-24876539 GCA_001587735.2 Parhyale hawaiensis
GGGGGGGGGGGGGGGGGGGGGGGGGGGGGGTCGGAGTTAGAAACTCCTTTGCTTTAGGAGTCGGCATTTTAAACCAAACTCCGATTCCAAAAGTCACACTACAAAGTAGGTATCCTAATTAAAATAATTATTCAGAATTTTGAACATGAGTGGTAAAAATAATGAAAGATGCTGAAAATGTGGATAAATATTGTGTTCGACTTAATCCATGGATTTGCCGTGGACTGTTGAGTACCTCAATGTCCAAGCAAAGTCCAACCTAATGCTAACTATTGACATTTTGTGAATTAACTCCACAATTTTCTGTCACAGTTGGAGCAAATAATAACGGATTCCATTGAAAATGGAAATAAAATATTTTCTTTAGCCTTAGCTGGTGTATATTCTTGACATTCAGGTCTTAGCCTGTGTAAGCTGTATTTTTGGATGGTAACTATGGACGAATTATCAATATATGAAAATTGAATGTCCCAAATCTTACTAAATGATGCCGCATATCATTGTATATGCGACAAAACTCCACTCTCTAGCTTAATATGCATAAATATTTTGGCAAAAAGCCGTCGGACAAAATTCATAGTCACATTAAATGCTAGTTGTGTCAAGGAGTTGAAGTAGAAAAAGCTTCAGGAGTGCGAGTCATAAAAATTGGAGGGCCAGGAGTCGGAATATTATAAGGCCAGGAGTCTGAGTTGGACTTGGAACTTGCAACTCCTCCGCTCTGGTCAGTGTTACAGTGTTACATGCAAACAGCGCAGGCTACTGTAAGCTGAAGCTCTATCATAATGCAATCCTTCCATTTTCCTCGTTGTTGGCGTGCTGGAAACATTACTCCCATTCCCAAAAGACCAGCGTCGCCCCATGTCGCCAACTACCGATTCATTTCACTGACTCCCATTTTGTCGAAGGTGTTCGAGAAATTGTTAGCTTGTAAGCTTGGTCGTTTTGCTGAGGTTGCGGGTTTGCTACCTGCTTGTCAGTTTGCGTACAGAACTGGTTTGGGTTGTTGTGACGCAATGTTGTTGGTGCCGCACTATTTACACTACAGTCTGCGCTGTTGTCGGTCTGAGGCACGCCCTGTACAGTTGAACTTTAGTGCGGTGTTTGACAGGGTCAACCACAGGGGTCTATTATACAAGCTTGAGTCGTTTGGTGTGGGTGGTAGAGTTCTGTCAATCATTCGTGATTTTGTTTCTGAGAGAACGCAGAGTGTGTCTATTGACGGCGTTTTGAGCGCCTCAGTTACGGGGAAGTTTGGGGTTTCACAGGGTAGCGTACTTGGCCCGCTGTTGTTCGTTCTGTATATCAGTGATATGTTCTTTTCCCTGGAAAATGCAATGATCAACTATGCCGACGATTCCACTTTGATAACAGTGACACTTGCTCCCCACATCTGTAATGCTGTCGCCCAGTCTTTGAATAGGGATTTGTCACTCATTAGTGCATAGTGCTCAGCCTGGAGTATGAAGCTGAATGCTAGTGAAACCAAGTCGATGATTGTCAGTCGGTCTCAGACACTTGTACCGCAGCATCCACATCTGGAGACAGATGATACTCTGCTTCAGGAGTCTAGCTGCTTGGAGATTTTTGGTGTTGTGATTGATGAGAATCTTACCTTTGACCAGCATATTAGGCGACTGGAGTCACGTGCTTCCAGTAAGATTGGGCTCTCGCTTAAGGTGAATTCGGTGTTTGGTGACAGTGAAGTTGTCCGTAGATGCTTTTATGCTGTTTTGCTGCCTGTACTAGAGTATTGCTCACCGGTCTGGTCTTCAGCTGCTCGCAGTCACTCGCGCCTGTTGGACCGACTTGTGAGTTTTGCCAGAAGGCTGTGCGTTGATAATGATCTGGTGAACCTGTCCCACAGGTCAAGGGTTGCCGAACTCTGTACGTTTTATAAGGTGTATAACAATGAGAGGCATTGGTTGGATTCTTCTGTCCTTGCCCTCAAGGTCTTTAGGAGAGAAACATGCGCTGCGGTCGGCGCGCGTACTTTCACGTTGGGGGATGTTAGAACTGATGTCGAACTAATCCGTTCGGTCAGTGCTTCGTACCCTGGTCTGTTGGGTTTTGGAATTCATTGCCGACATCGGCTTTCGGTCGTGCTGGCCTGCAGGTGTTTAAGTTAGCTGTTATTGGCTTTATGTTGGATTTCCTTTAGCAGCGTTTCGGGCTTCCCGGTGTTGCAAAGTGCTTCATTTGGGTTGTGCTACCTGTCCCTGGTGGCCTGAGCGTGAAGTTTTAATAATAATAATATTAATTAATAATAATAATAATAATTCACCGAGAACATGTCAAAATTTGCAACCATAATTTCCTACGCGTATTCAGAGTGCAGCTAAAGTTTTCAGTGTCTTTTGTAACTTGTGAACACTCTTGGTTTAAATCGCCTTTTATTTTAAAATCAATGATTAAGTAATAGCTTCAAGCTACTTTATTTTCAAATAGGTTATTGCTGTATAAACGTACATTCTTACGGAAAGAGTCTACCCATATCATATACAGCATCATCGCACGGGAGTGTTTTATAGAATGTGCAATAATATTACTCACCTAAATGTGTCGAAATTTTTGTTTTCACTATAGGCGTGGATTCTGTTCTCAGCTCGAACTTCGTTAGACATACCTAAAGGCCGTGCGCGAGAGATTCAGGAGATAACCGAAGTGAGTCATGAAGCTAAAAAGATGGATTTCAGTAAAATCAAGCTATGTGGAACATAACCCAAACTGACAAGCTTTCTTCTTTCACTCTGAAGAACGCCAATAATTCGTTGACCTCCAGCAACAGGAAAAAGGCGACAGAGCTCTCTATTACTCCTAAATTTTCTAAAGGCTTAAACGCGAATAGGTGAGATTTTTCTTGCGATAAAATTCAATCCTCAGAATGACAGAGTGCTGGGAAAGCAACCTGAAAACATAGCAGGTGGTGTAAGAAATGCTTGTTTTCATCAGAAGCTGGTCTCTGTCATTGAAAAGCTCTTATTTTCATCAAGGGGGGCACGAAAGTAAATTCAAATTGATACATTATTGAAATTTTTATCTCTGCCCTCGAGACATGAAAAAACATTTTGAGAATAATCTTTCATCAGTCATCCAGATAGTGTACCCGCACACAAGTCAAAAGATGAAATAATAGCGGAAAAAATAGAGCTCAGGAATGATGTTAAACCAATTTTCTTAAATTTAAAGTGTGGCCTCCATTCTTCCCAGATTTGAGTTCACTAGCCTTCAATTTTTGGCCCATGTTGGAGTCTGATGGCTGTGTATCTTGCCCTGCCGCTGTCGACGATTTGAACCTGCTCCTGAAGAAGGCATGGGACAAAATTTTCCAGAAGCATGAGCGCGTCACTAGAAAGTTTCAAAGGAAAACTTCAGACGGTAATACTGACGAAACGAAAGCACATTGTCAAGTAAATCTAGCTAGTACTTTGTAAGACTACTAGTTGTTGTTTCGCAATAAACAACGTTTCATTATTCTGTTCCACTATAGATGTACCTAAATTTTAACAATTTTCTACTCTGTGAATATCTTCCGCACCTTGAACATCACCTCGTTAGCGACAGTGAGTGGAGAGTGAAGCACAAAAGTTTGGCATCAACGGCTTTATGCTATGTGTCGCCTTCATATTCTTTATTTACGTAATTTCACAGCACACACTGAGAACGACCGAATTGAAAAATAGAGAAGGGTCAAACCTGCAATCGACTAGTGTCACTTATACTATACAGTGGTACCTCGCTATAACGGAGCTCGTTATATCAGAAACCCAGTTATATAGGAAGAATTTAGAGTTCCGTTGCAGCTTTTTTCACTTCTGTTATAATCGGGTTTCCGGAAGTTTCCGTTATAGCAACTGACGCAATTTGTTATAAGTGGGTAGTTCGTTGTACACCACCCCACGCCGCACAGTTTTGTATCATTGCATGATGCGGTAGTCATAGTTTCGTGATAGATGTGGCAGCCAGGTGAAATATGTGATGTGGACTTAACGGATGCTCTTTTGTACGAACTGACACCTTCCGCTTTACGAGGGTTTCCCCTTATAAATAAAAACTCGGGGTAAAACGGAGCCCCGGATTTAACGACGGGCCAATCCCCGAGGATTCCGTTATATGTTGCTAATAGCCGGGAGAGCGGAAAGTTTCTTGGAATCTAGTCCTGAGACGTATGGAGCAGTAGCTGAGTTTCACAGGGTTCACAACAACTTTGTCAGTGTCTTGTCAGTAGCAATTCATATTTCAAAAAGTAATTACCATTAGTTTCTCCATCAGGTTTTGCACAAAGCCAAAGACCTTCAAAAAGTGGTTACGGGACTCACATAATTAAAAAGTTCAGAATCTGACATCGATGGACCACCTCATCATCCTTGCACGTAGACACACTCCAAACTGGGTCGTTTTGGGTGATTTAGGGGCTATTGTGCACCATATTTGTCACCGTCCCTCACTAGCTTGAGGTGCTTGCGGCCGACGGGCCTGCCTTCATGTCTTTGCGGATGGAGTAGAGCTTTTCATGCCACGGCTAAAGATAAAAAGTTGAAAATGAGCCATTGTTTCTTTTTCTTTAGAAACAGATTTATAGAATTCGGATGTAAAATTAAAGAGGGATTTGATTACATCACTAATCTCGCGAGATAATCAGCTCGAAGGCTATTGCCTATACCGAACAAGTATGTGACATTAAACACATTCCTCACTTTGGGCTATTGTTACAGCGATCACTATAATAACATAAGTGTCTATTTATACGGTGTTTTTGCAATATAAGTACCGGTTCTTACGCTATCACAGCATAGAAGTTTTCTCCTTCGGCTGTTTTCTGTTATTGTTCTGTTCTAAGCATACACATCCATTTTTATGGTTCCCTTCATCACGAGTATCCACGCTACAATACATAACTGTAATTAAATACCGTGGCTAAAGCTTAATTTATTTTAGAGATCCTATGCCAACATTCTTCTTTCCATAAGACAACATTACTCGAAATGGAGCAAATGGAAAGAAGAGACATATGGTTCGTAAGTGGGCGCTCTCCATCCAAACTGTCAAATTGTAGTGGGCCAGAAGCGCAAAAAATATTCTAATGTTTTCGAAGTTTTGTGGTTAAAAAGGGACGCCGTAGGCAGTGAATGGTCAACAGCGTTTCACTTCGGCTTCTCCAGAGCAAAGAGGCGAACTTCAGCACAACAGAACACCTGTATTTTTTCACTTGGACCTCCAAAAGGTACCGACCCTCCCTTAATATCGGCCAAAGTTTCTTCTCGAATGCGCTTCAAAGCTTCCTATGGCAACTTTAGCAAGGTGGGAAGAGAGCGTGCAAAGTTTTTCAAGTGTCTTGAGTTTCTGGATGCAATCATCATAAAAAGCGATGCAATGATCTCGGTGTCTGTCTTGTGAGACATAAACTTGACAGTTTGCCGTGCACTTGGGAACACCAGGAGGTTCTCAGGTGTCGCGTCTCTTATCATATCTTCCTCTTNTGGATGCAATCATCATAAAAAGCGATGCAATGATCTCGGTGTCTGTCTTGTGAGACATAAACTTGACAGTTTGCCGTGCACTTGGGAACACCAGGAGGTTCTCAGGTGTCGCGTCTCTTATCATATCTTCCTCTTTGTCCTAGTGCCCTCAACATATGTCCCATCTGGTTCTGTAGTTACTTAGATAACAGAGCACACGCTGTCATGGTCTCAAAAAGCATGTCCCCGTTCCTAGTAAACTCGTTTGGCGTGCCACAAGGTTNATAACAAGATAGATGCTCTCCTCGCCTCGCCTCCCATTTAGTATACTCCTGTAGCCGTAGCAGATATATGCATGGGGAGCGAAGTTCTTAATGGACTGCTCGCCATTATCAGAAGTTTTATGAGTTATTACAGTAGAAATTGTAGTCTTAGTCTCGCTGACGAGATAGCGACTATGAAGTGGATTTCACGGTACACTACGAAACTGCATAGTAAGTGATTCAAGCTGGAGCTTTGGCCCTGAGCGCTCATCGTCTGCTGTAAAGCTTAAATATTTCAAATAGCCGCGTGCTGTGTTTCTTGCATTCTGCCACTCTCTGTACATGTATGTTATTTAATTGCGTACACAGTGGTCCCCTTAATCCCCCGCCTAATGCTGGACTGTCTATGGTAGCTCGTTAGGTTTTCCTACTAATTAGCGATAAAAATTTGATGTTCTCTGCACTTTCCTTGAATAAGCTGATTCGTGAGCTGCAGCTGAACGCGAGCACTGTAATTTTATTCAATTTGCTCCTTGACTTTGAAACGGATGATGGAAATCTCTGGGGTTACTGTTGCACATTACAACCGACCGCAACCGCAGCGAAGAGAAAGCTGGTTGTATTGGAACCGAGGTGTGGTCTCTTACGTGTATCTATCTGTGTGTTTGCTGGCGTGTATCCTTTTGTTGGCTTCTGTCTCTTTAGGTGATTATTATATTGCGAAAGCGTGGCTCTAATGTGAATTGTATGGGTCTTTACGGTGATATCTGTCTACCCGGCCTCAGTGCATCTCCGACTGTTGTGATGGGAGCAGTGCTGTACTGCACATGCAGCTTCTCTATCGGTGTAAACAATAGCCGCGGGTTGTGAGTGTCCGGACGAACTCCAGTATTTTGTCGAGTATATCACATCACTGTACTATATTTTGTACGCTTGCCGCCTTTTTTTATTCAACATACCGAGCTGACGAGGACACTGTAGTGTACAATGCATACTGGAGCCCTAGACCTAACGACACCATATCATTGTACTGCAGAATGCATTGTGTGCTGCATGATGCCCGCGCCCTAGCCTACTACTCGCGCGTCACTGTGCTGTGTAGCGTTGGTTGCTTATAGACTAGACGCTTGTTTTATAATGGTCTGATTATTTTAAGATGCGCGCTATGGACACGTCGCACAGATGCTGAATGAGACAAGGTAAGGAGGACAGAGCAGAATGAGACACATACACGCTGGGCTAAATTCAACTCGCGTCTATTGTACTTACATCTGTTGTTCTAAGCAGCGCACAACTGCCCAATCGGAAATTTATAGGCACTTATCCGATGTTATCGGATACTATTCACTATTGACGCATAGGCAGCCGATAAATGCCTATAAATTTCCGATTGGGTGATAAGCTTCATCTAAGCAGTTCGCCCGCATGATGCTTTCAATGGTCGCAGTAGTAAAACTGTTCTGGATACTATATTAATGAATGCTAATACCTGGCATTAACGCCCTAAAATCATAAAATAAAGCGGTTCAGTGATAAAGGCATAATTTCTAGTGCCCCTTTTCACCTTACTTCAATTCAAAAAATTGCCTGACTTCTTCTGGCGCCTTGGGGGCGGTACCGCCGACCCAAGGAACCTCCGTCTTAGAGTTTGGCAGCTTATATATTTTCTTCGGGGATCTGAGGACGAAATTTCCTCCCAGCGCCAAAATGGCCCCAGAGCAGCGCGCGGGTGCTTGTGGCCTGCAGAAGAGGGCGCCTTTCTACCGTATTAAGCGCAGCCCACGAAAATCTTGGTGAAAGCGTAAAACTTTGGTCTTCTTTGAAGTTCCTGAGGGTCTGACGAAAGTGTTGACGGACTCGAAAATGCCTTAAAATGTTGCAGATGATAGAGTAGCGCAGGCAGTTATTGTCTTCATAAAGCAGCGGGGAGAAATCCAGAGGAAAAAAATACAGGGCTTTTGTACTTATCTGCTACCCTTCTTTTGGTATTCGTGTGGCCGGATAAAAAGACTTGTAAATTTTATATGAAGATGTCAATCAAAAAGTTATGTAGCTATGCTATGGCGTTTCTACGTTCTTCAGTTTGTGCGATTTACACCGAAATGTATTCATAGTCCACAGCGATTAATAGAAAATAAGTATCAAGATTGCATTAAAAAGCATCTAGAGATGATATGACACTTGCGGACACAAGCTTCCATTTTTGGTTCTCCCATCCAGTTTTTCCTTACAAAATAAAACTGACAGAATTATTCACAATAGCAAGTCCAGCTGATTTGTTAATTATATAAAAAGCAGGCTATTTAATGGTGTGAACTGTACTTTCATTCCCCACATTAAAATAAACTACGAGAGCAGACATTCCGCAGAAAAAAGGTGAATTAGGATAAACAGAGACATATTTATGTCTTGTTTGATGTCCATGCAGCACCAAAAGAATGAAAGAATGAGAAAGAAAAACAAAGATCTTTGAATTTCTTCTATTTTTGTATTACTGGTCATTAATACCGATTTTTTTTCAATGTCAATGTTGACGAAGAATGTCGAGGGATGAAATAATTTTTTTCTCATGTGTAACATGAAATCGAATTAAATATATTACATTCATATTGTTATGTTTATAACTGCATTCCAAACTGAATTTGACATCCCAAACTCTGCTCCTGGAGAAAAAAAAGTTCAATTGCTCCTTTCTCCGGACACACCTCTAGTGTATGGGGCTATTAGGCAGAGAATGGTCGATAGCTGAAAAAACCCAATATACGATATTAAGAGCATGCTATATCAATAATCTATAACTCTACTGTAATTCTATTGTCAACCTCGTGTTTTGAGTGTATGTTGATTAACAAGCATATTACTTCATGCATAGACCAGAGCACCTTCCGTGCTCTCAGTGGCCAGATCTCACCTATGGAGTTGCAGCAGATTCACTAAAAAGAAAGCGTGGCTCTAAAACTAAAAGCCGCATTCTGCAGGCTTGGAAACAACGAACCTTTGCTAAGCTCAGGGGCGCCAATCAATGGAGGGTTATTGTTCTCCAGCACTTCACTCACCGTTGAGATATGCAGGGCATTGTCTGCACTGCCTGGGAGTCACTCGACCCTACTATATTCTTTCTTTTTGGGGCTGATGCCATTCATGTACTCGGCCAGAATCACCAGGATGTTCCTTGCGGTGTGTGGTCTTGGGCAGTGGTGGATCACGAGCAAACGGCTGTATGTATTAAGAAGTAGAAAGTGAACTTTATTCGTATACAGTATCCTATGCTTTTGTTAGTATCGAAATTTATTGTTAGAAGGTTCGAACCATACATGAGCGTAAAAATAACTGGTAAAAGTTTAAAAACAATTACAATTATTTGCAATCTCTTCAACACCAATGCTCACTGGGTGTTAAACAACTACAGAAAAAGACTAGAACTTCTCTTGGTGTAAGACCGTCGCTCACGAGAGATGAGGAAGGGGATTTGAAAGTCCTGAGTCAGCAGATTGGCATGTTTCACATCTGGGTCAACCCTCAAGAATTTCTGTGGACGATTACGATGGTAGCTCAATTCTTTCTGTCAGTTTTAGGGAATAATACATACAAACACACATATACAGAATAAAATTAGACATACAGAACGAAAATGTTATCACCGCTTTCACTTCGTTTGCGGGTGATAAATATAGAATTCATTAAAGGTGTTTGGAAGTACATATAACATATTACGTAAATAGAAGGTAAACAAACATTAGGTACATAAGATTGCTAAAGAAATACAAACAGAGGTTTTTGGAAATCTTCTCCCTCTTGTAGCCAGCGACGAAATGGGTCCTTCCGTGGTTCCCGCCCACTCCCGGGGGCAGGCAGTAGTCCCGTGAGAAAAGTCGCTTCCCACCATCAGCGGCCCCCTCACGGAGTAGAAGAGGAAGGACAGAGGACCTACCTAACTTGATAAACTAACCTTACCAGCAATAACCGAGGCCAAATAAAATATCCTCTCAGGAAAGGTACTCAGGCTAGCTCTAGGTGGTGTAGGAAGCCCGTAGATATTCTGACAGGCGTAGCGTGCACCAGAATATCCGCCAGAGAGAATTCCACAGAACAAATCTACTGTTCTTGAATGATATCTCACACACCCCTATCATACATACGAAGTGTATCATACGACTTGCGAGCATTAACAGCTTAAGCATAAACTGAGTCCTGTTCTTCCTTCCCGAGAACGTATGTCAATGATACCTACTCTAATTATTCCTTTCGAAAGCGTTACTGTTTTACTAACTACAGTACGAAGAAACGAAGGAAAGAAAAAACGTAGGAAGGAACAAGCAGAATTATAATATGATATACTGTAGGTATATTCTAATGTAATAAAACCCTTGGTGATTTTATTTACTTATTTCGTGTCCGCTTCGAAGGAAATAGATAGGCGGAAAATAGGCCACGTTGCAGATTTTGTAAATCGATGACCAGGTTGTAGAAGATGGTGAAGGCTGATTCATATCCCTTTATCTGAAGACACTTCTCACTTGAAATACTTCTTGAAATCGGAACAGTATATATGCAGCTTCTGGAGTCCGATTTTATAATTTTTTTTTTTCTCAAGTCACGAAGTATAAATTCGGCAGATAGTTAACGAAGCGCTCTGGAGGTAACGAATTTTCACGTGCAGTAAACAACTATTTTTTCTAGCTTACTGTTTTCTTATGTGACGAATGAGTTTTCTCTTTATAGGCCAAAATTTCAGCACTTTAAATGAAGTAGATATTTGAGTTAGAAAACGGTATCATTGCTACGGTGCGCTAACATTGTATAAAAGCTAACCTGACTGGCCTTGTATTCAAATTTATTAGAGTGTTTTATTCAAGATTTAACTTCTGTCTCTCAATGTAGAAGACCTAAGGATGAGAACACCACAAAGGATCAATGAAGAAAATAAAGAAGTTAGTCAGAGAAGATTCCGCACTGGCCTGTAGATGTTACGCAAACATGTCGATGATTGCGGGAATTTTTTCACGCACGGGTCCGCTAGTTTAAACATAAACTATATAGACTGCCCGTTACCCATTGGTTCACTAAAATCCTATCCTGGAATTTAACTTCTGTTTTCATTATTCCAAAGTATAGAGAGACGAATCTTTTTCTCAAATAAAAGTACAGCCGAGCCGCATACAGGATACAGTGGTCACAGAGCTATAATAATGAAGTAGTGAAATAGCAAATTCAAGCACTATTTTTCTTAAATCCCTTCTCACTTTATTTCATCAACTAAACGATATTATAATACACATTTGCCTGCTTGCTCCGGGCCTGCTTGCTATGGGCTTGGTTGCTCTTTGGTTGGTCCTGCCCTCCGTCAGGACCGTCACGCTGTTGAGGATTTAGATAGGAGAAAATTGATCTGTCAAAAAACAGGTTGAAATGCCATGAAATTAGGATGATAAGGGTCTGACATATCACTGAAGGACAGCGCTTCTATTGTGTGGAATTTCCACATGTTCCAGCAAGTATTCATGAAAACTCAACTTGATTACAAAATCTGCAGCCTGGCCTAGTTTTCGTCTATCCATTTCGTCAAGAGCGTGACACGAAACATACAAAAATATAAATATGCCCTCATATACAGTACCTTCCAAAACTAAGGGACAAATTTTCAAAACAGCATAACTTCTTTCAAACCATGCCAGGTGCTTCTTTTTCTCCACACAATTAGCCAGTAAGATGTTGATTATTGTATTAAAATTTGAGACACATATGAAGGATAATGAAAAAGTTATGAACGAAAAGCTTTTCTCTTGAAATTTTTGACGTCCAAAAGTAGGGGACAAACAAGAAAAAAATGCATTTAAGACAATATTTTGTTGAAAATAATACCAAAATTAGCAAAATGGTGGTGAACAATCAATATTTGGTAAATTGTCCCTTGCTTTCGATTGCAGCTGCATATCGTCGACTGCAATACCGAATGAGACTCTGACAATCTTCAACAGTCATTTTCGCCCATCTCTCTTGAAGTTTCATACAAAGATCTTCCGTATTGATTGGGTTTCTTGACATAACTTTCACTCCTAGTGTTTTCCAAAGATTCTCGATTGGATTTAGATCAGGACTTTGTTGTGGCCAATCCATAACTTCGAGATCTTGCTGCTCAAGGTGACTCACGACTGTCTTTTGCTTTGCCTTGTGGCAGGGGGCATTGTCTTGCATGAAGATGGGGCTGGGGACACCTGAATTTACAATATTAGGCACGACAATACCTTCCAACAGATTTTTATACATCTGAACATTCACACGGGTTTGCACACGAACGAGAGGCGATATCCCTTGAATAGAGAACATACCGAAAACCATCACGCTTCCGCCGCCAAACTTCACAGTCTTCTTAGTACACTTTACACTTAATTTCTCACCTTCACGTCTTCCAACAAAGTTCTTATTGTCATTACCAAACAAACTGAACTTGCTTTCATCACTGAAAAACACTCTAGCCCAATTTTCATGGGACCAGTTAACATGCTTGTTTGCAAACTCTAATCTCTTTTTCTTGTTCTTGGCTCTCACAAGCGGTCTCTTCTGTGGGCGTCTTGCAAATAACCCTATTTCTTGAAGGAGCCGAGAAACGGTCTGGCGTGGGACGTTCATACATGTTGTGTCATTCATTTCCCTACTTATCGCAGCTGAGGACTCAAAACGATCCTTCAATGACGTACGATGGATGACTCTGTCCTCTCTAACTGACGTTTTACG
>LQNS02278094.1:24876630-24889676 GCA_001587735.2 Parhyale hawaiensis
TAATCAACTTTCTGACGTGGTGCTATCACGTAACGAACAGCAATGCTTACAAATGGCAGTGTCAAACTTTGTCTTCGATGTATATATAGAACTAGAGCACTCTGAGAGCGCATACCTCCGCCAAGCGAGACAATGGTAGCAAAGAATTCAAATTGCCTTTGAAACCCTGATTTTCTTTGAATCAACTGCAAAATATAATCAATTGTGCCTTTCGATAGTAATAACAGCTTGTGCAATTTTCTCGAAGAGCCGTTCTTAATTTTTTCAGTTATGCTGCTAACAAACGTTACGACAAACATGAGTCAAACATACAGACGAACAAACTGATCTGCACCAAAATTTAATTACTCGTGTCTTTTATTATTAATAACAACCCCTACAAATTTCAGAAAGATCCATTCATTATTTTGAGTTTTTGTGCTAACAAGCATAAATTAAAAACACTGACAAACGAACGAACGAACAAACAAACGGATCTTTACCAAAATTTTGTCATTTACTCTTTGTTACATACCTAACAACTCATGTGAATTTCATAAAAATCCCTCCATAACTTTTTGAGTTATGGCATTGAGAAAAATGAGACAGACAAACAAACGAATGGACGGATCTTCACCAAAAGTTATACATCTGTTCCTTTTAATATACCCAACAATCCCTGCAAATTTCGTATAAATCGGCTCATAACTTTTTGAGTTATCTTGGTGATTGACAGACAAACAACCAGACAAACATACCGACAGACAGACAGACAAACACGACGAAAACATAACCTCCATGGCGGAGATAAATACAGACTGAATAAGAAATTTTATACATAAATTTAAAGAGAAAAGCTTTTCTTTCATAACTTTTTTATTATCTTTCATGCATGTCTCAAATTTTAACATAATAATCAACATTTTGCTGGCTAATAGTGAGCAAAAGAAGAAGTACCTGGCATGGTTAGAAAAAAGTTATGCCGTTTTGAAACTTTGTCCCTTAGTTTTGGACGGTATTGTAAATATATAAACCTATAATACACGACTTTGTTTATTGTATGGTTTCGATCGATTGTATATATATATACATTGAATGTCTCATTTTATCCGCGCATATTTATAGCGTGAGCTCAGCTGCTGTGCTATTCGTACGTTACATAATACTTATAAGCGGAATGTTTCAGTTATGTTTTTCAAAAGCGTGACCATAATTATTATTATTTAGCTCTTAGCAAAAAGCTCAGCTGTACTCCATTCAATATTTACAACAGCTTCCCCGCTTCGCACCAATTTTTGCTGAAGAGAAGCACGCAATATTCGAGTGCCGTTATAAAAATGGCCCAACTCAGCTGTGCCGCACTCATTAATGATGCAGAGCGCGGGACTGGGTATTTATCATTTTAATGTTTCCTCTGTATTAAAGGACGCGAGAGACCGCCTTAATGCTGCTTTGTGCAATGGCTCTGTCCTATGTGCTCCAGCAGCTTTTTTGTGCATCGAAAAGGATAATGAACGTACTTCATTGGTGCTTGCTGTATAGAATATGAGCTCTTCATGCACCCTTGTGAAATTAAATCAAGTTTTTTGGGTGAAATAATTTTCATTCTTTTAATGCTTCGGGGTTAGGCTCTTGCTTGCAATGCCATCATATACCGTAACCAAATTTCACCCTAACTTTATACTCATCCCGTCAACCCTGAACTTTTATAGACAAGATATGAGCCGAATTGGGTTAATAACCGACTTTTGGAATGAATCGAGTTGACAGCAGTTGAATTGCTGTGCTGTCATTGCAGCAACTAGGTATTCTAGCTTTACTTTCGGAAATATCTCCCGAGTTAAAGAACCTCTGTCTTAACCATTTAACCCTAGAGCGTGGCCGTGCGGTGGAATAACCCGACGCACTTTGTTAAATTTTAACATTGTTAATAGTAGTAATTCCCACGATCGTGTTCTACAGTTCGGCAACTCTTTCGAACATGGGGGTAGAAATTTGATGTCACCAGTGAGTCATAGTTGAGGCATAGTTGCATTAATTGCTCTAGTTCAAATGATTGTGATATACATTGTTTATGGTTCTTTAGTAGGCACATGATGAACTTAATCTTAAACCTAATCGCGTTGAAAGCATCAATCTCATAAAAAAGCCCAACGAACTGGTATGAGACAAATAGCCATAAATTTAACGCTGAAAAAACCTAATGTGTGCTATTAAGTGCAGTAGAGCATGCTATATCAATTCTCAATAACTCTGCCGTAATTCTATTTTCAAGCTCGTGTTTGGAGTGTAGGTAGGATAACAAGGCATATTACTCCTTGATCAAGACTTCTTGCAGAACTGTAGGTAGTACGTTATGCATCCTTGGAGAATAAAACTCGGATAGACCAAAAACGTCGTTTGCTCGTGCAATCGCTCACTCTCTGTCGTTTTAATTACTGAATTCTATTTTACGCAGAGCCTCCAAAACTCGCCTTCATGATCTGCAAAACACTCTCTAGATTGCAGCGCAGGATTTAATTAGAAAAATTACCACGGACAGCCGTGCCAGTCTCTTGCAAAAAAGCTTCATTAGTTAATATCGCAACGAAAGTATTACTAGTTGAGATACATCCTGTGTATTGTTTGGGGTAAGTGGCAATCTTAATTGGCGTCGACACAATGGGACTTACTTTTAGCCGCCCGGTGAGTGACTTGTAAAATTAATGAAAAATTATAGATTTAGGGAACAATTTTCTGAGAATAACTTTATGAAATGCATATTAATTAACAATTTCGTGTTGACATATGAGATGCCCAAATTCAAAGAGTTTCTACCCTAAAATAATGATGTCAGGTGGACGGGTCTAGTCTAGTTATCTAAGGACAAGGTAATTCGAGAAAAAAGTCATTTATTACATATTTAATCCAATAACAGCCTGTATAATAATTACCTCCGCCAAGGAGGTTCTGTTTTCGTCGGGTTTGTCTGACTGTCTCTTTGTCTGTCACCAAGATAACTCAAAAAGTTGTGGACGGATTTTGACGAAATTTACAGGCATTGTTCTGTATGTTAGGAGGAACAAATGATTAACTTTTGGCGAAGATATGTCCATCTGTTTGTTTGTTTGTATGCCTGTTTTTCCTAATGCCATACATCCTGTGTATTGTCTGATAAGTGGCAATCTTAATTGGTGTTGCACATGACGCCAATGACACTAGGCTTGATTATGTCAAGTGCATTCAACTCTTCACACTGTCGTTCATGATAACAAAAAGTTATCAACGGATTTTTATGAAATTTACACAAATTGCTAGGTATATTACGAAGAGTAAATGACCAAATTTTTGTGACGATTTGTTCTTTCGTTCGTTAGTCAATGTTTCTAATTCTATGCTTATTAACACAATAATTAAAAAAAATTGTGAATGAATTTTTATTAAATTTATAGGAGTTGTTATTAATGGTAAAAGACATGAATGATTAAATTTTGGTCCAGATTGGTTTGTTCGTTTGTATGTTTGACCCATGTTTGTCATAATGTTTGTTAGCAGCATAACTCAGAAAGTTAAGAACGGATCTTCACAAAATTTGCGTAAACTGTTAACACCATTAGAGAGCACAAATGATTAGATTTTGGAGTTGATACAAAAAAATTATGGTTTCAAAGCCAAAAGGAATTTTTCGTTACCGTTGCTTCGCTTGGCGCAGGTATTCGCTCTCAGAGTTCTCTAGTTACTACTATTATCATTAAATCACATCAGACTAACGACGTGGGAACGGAGAAACTCCATGAGGTTGACAAACCCCCATGCAACTAGCCCAGCGAGAGAAGGAAAAAAAAAAGAAAAGAATGGAAGAGAAGATCCGAGATCACCGAATAGCTCTGTGTACAGGTCGTTTAAAGCTGCAAGCACCCGCACCAGCAAAGACAGAACCATCAAGACCATTCCAAACAGCCAAACACGATAGAAAAAACGAACGAGGATACTGGCCCGTACGGCATCGTAACGGTTCCATGGCAAACTCATGAAGAGCACCAGTACGCCGAGGATGCCTCACCCGAACAAATGGATCTGGAAGAAAATCAGACAGTGGATGACTAGGGAAGTTATAAATTTTATATAAAAAGCACGCCTCACCAACTCTGCGACGATGCGCCAGATCTCAAGCCACAACGCCATTCAGCATGAATGCACATCGACGAACCACTTTGTCAAGCAAACACAGATGACAATCGGCAGCAGAACCCCAGACTACGGAGCAGTATTTCAGAATAGGGAGGACATATCAAATAAAGCAGCGACGGGTCAATTCTACTGAGCCANNNNAAAAACCCCCTAAGCACGCCTTATAAGACCAATTTTCTGCGATGCACGCGAGGCAACCGAACGAAAGTGGGGCTCAGTCATCAACCACAGGAAGTGATACACCATTCAGTATGAGTGCAGGAAAAGGAGGTCCCACTGTACGCGACCTGGACACGAGCATGACCTTAGTCTTGCCCGCATTTAGCCTCATCCCCCACCTAGAACACCAGGAATCAATCACTTCCAAATAATGCTGAACGGATTCAGAACTTTCAACCTATCACTAGGCATATTGCAGACAGCCAGGAAAGTAACATCATCTGTGTAACCAACAAGTATATTAGTAACAAGATCAAATAAGTCAACTGTTAATGTTTTTTTTTTGCTGAATTTCATTTAGAAGCGTTTTCGGCTTCTCGGTGTTGCATGATGCTTCATTTGGGTTGTATTACCTGTCCGTGGGAGCTCAAGCGTGAAGTTTTAATAATAATAATAATTTCGAAATATTTATTAAAAGTTTGCTGACGTGTGGGCTGCTGATTGCATGTACATCATTCAAACCGAAAAAAAAATTCAGCTGTTTTTAACAGTCTTCAAAACTTCCCAACAAAGTGCTAGTATTTTGGGAAAAATCCCAAAGAAAGGCGTAGCTTGAGCTTGGCCACGCGCTGCACAGCCCCCACTATGAACATGGCTTTTAAAACGCGGGAGTGATGTCCGCATTAGTGTTCATAATGCTGTGAGATGGATAAGGGAAAGTGAAGCGTCACCCAAAGCCGTAGAATTTAGAAGGATATAATTGAAATTTATACGACTGTTCTATTTTAAGCACCTACTGAGGTTGTTCAAAAAAATCAGACTACTTTTTGTAGACTAGAGTTTCTATGAGGTCGTCCACCAGTTCTGGTCTAAGAAGAACTCCCAAGAAATCAAGCGACTCTTCCCTCGTATGTCAACGAGTTGGGCTCCGCTCTGATTGAAAAGTTTCGTGTTCTGCAAGTTGTGAGTCTGTAATTAATGCCAACGAAATTTCAATTCTGCTGATGAGCATACGCCCATGCATGCTCTTTGGGACCAGGCAGTGGGCGAACGTTAATCAGTAGCGGAGGACCCAGAGGTCTGGACGAACTTCTAAATAAGTCACTGGCAGGTGATATGAAAGGAGCTCTCAAAGGCTAGTAGGAACTTGGGACAGAATTATAGATTGAGATACGAGGACGAACGATGCTTTTTCTCTGCCCTTGTTTCTGTTTGTATCCCACAGACGTGACTTAGAAGTTGTCAACCGTATATGATTGATATATGATCTAACGTGAAGCGTGGGTGACCCGTGAGAATTCGACGATTTGTTAATGCTCTCACTTTATAAAATGTATCACTCATTTGCTTTCTCTCAGCAGAGAATTCGTACTTGTGTTTTGATGAAAACATAGAAACACGACAGTACTTCTTGCAATGTTCTCCTTTTATTTGCACTCATTTTTTAAAGCACCGTTTCCCACAGTTTACAGATAATTTAGCCCGCCATAAGGTTACACGTTCTAATTTCTTGTCGGCGTATCCGATTTTTTTCTCACTATTTCGGAACCCGTGAATACTGCTGATCAACAACCCATCATTTACCTACTTTGTTTAATGCAATACAAAGTAGTATACAATAAACGAAAATAGTTTGGGTCAATTGTTTCATTCACTGGAGAGTATTCTATTCTGAAGATGTCATTGCACTTCCTCAGCTGTATTGGCTGATGCTTTCCCAGCAGCAAATTCTCTTCAAAATATAAATTTAGAGCAGAGATGATCAACACTACCCGTTTTCTTTACCCAGGGCGTATCTTGGCTACGCCTCAGACCCTATGAGGAATGCCATCCGCTACCGGCAAAGCGAGTAAAATTTAAAGAAAAACGAAAGTGTAGATATGATACGGGTGAAATGAAGTAAAGTCTCTAATTTACGCCTATCTATTTGTGAAGAGCGTGACACACTGATACACAGACGTAGATACAAGCGTACTAATATTACGCCCGGGCCGCACTATCGTCTCTCTCGACGATTTTGCGTTCACGTAAGCTTTCCTGCTCGCGCTACCACTAAAATAAACACTACCTAGGCAAACCTAACCTAACCTAACCTACCCTTACCTAACCTAACCTAACCTCCTTACCTAACCTTCTAACCTAACGTTACCTAACCCAACCTTACCTAACCCAACCTAACCTAACCTAACCTGACCCAACCTAACCCAACATAACCCAATCTAACTTTTCTAACCTTACCTAACGTTACCTAATGTTACCTAACGTTACCTAACATTACCTAACCTAACCTAACCCAACTTAATCAGCCATACAGCGAGCAGCGCGGCGCACCAGCTTGAACGCCACTCACGCGCACACGATCTGCGTACACAAACACGCACACAAATCGTCGTGAGAGACGATAGCGCGCCCGGGCCGTCATTATAAATGACGGTAGAAAATTAGCACCTCAGGAAGACCCCCGCTGTCTCCTGTGCTTATTATTGCTCAGAGGCTTCTTGAATGAAAATTCAGCCTTCTGCCTAAAAAAAATATATATATATATATTGTGCGACCCCCGTATCCAAGATACCGTCATCGGCACCTGAACATGTCCAGACACGATCATGCAAGCGAGCTCAAGTCCCTCAGTTGGAGCGCCCAAGTGCGACCCCCGTATCCAAGATACCGTCTTCGATACCTGAATTTTCTCCTATCTTATTCCCATAGGGCGTGATAGGTAAGATATAAATATAGCTATAAATAAATAAAATAAATAAAAACTCGACGTGAATTATTATATAGTACTGATGATTTCTCAATGCCTTTCATATTTACGAGACAAGAGTCAGCCGCCCGCGTGCCAGTACGTCTGTCATAAATTGAACAGCCTTCACTTCAATAGTAAGTAGCCCGCTCTTTCCCAAAGATATCAGCTATTCCTGTCAGCACAAAATTTGCATGACGCGACATTCCCAATCCCGTCAGCGTTTCCTTGCCTCGTGTAGAGTTACCCCAACGACACAAGTTACCGCTTTCCACCAAAGGAACCTTAACCACCCAAAGTTACCCTTGTCGCGAAAGTTACCCTAATGACGGTACCATGTCACCGCTCTGGCGCTGCTCTCTTTAATGCTTGGTTTAGGGAAAACACTTCCGGGTGATGACACGCTTGTGGCAGCCATCGCAACTGATCGCCAACGTGCCATCGCTGCTCTCCAATCGAAACCAGCAATCCAAGGCTCCATATATTCATTCAATAGAATGTGAAGAGAAAGATCATTGATTGATGCTTGCGGAGCGTAGCTGGTTGTTTTGATGAAGTGCGCTATTGATGGGCTTCGTGTCGAAAATAATTGGGTCCGCTTGAGGGTATGAAAACATACTTGGCAGGGAAATGAACGGACTCTTAACTCTACCTAACTAGAGTCTGCTGAATTTACCTTATGTGACTTCACTCGACGAATTAAACAGGCTGAAGTTTCCCTTATGAACATGTGAGAGACATTAAAATTAAAATGATCGAGTTTATATAGCACTCTATTTCACGGCTATAGTAATTAGCATTACACAATGTAATGGCTCTGTTACAGTAAATTGCAATTATCGGATTGGTGTTAACATTTTTAATGGTTTCTACTGAGAATGAAAAACTGTGTGTTGTTGAAAACTTTTTTAAAGCTATAACGTCCTTTGCTCACTATAACTTGATTCATTTGTCAACGAGCTTATAAATGCCTCGCTTATCAAATTCTTTGGGTCTTGATGTGAAATATAAATCTGACTCATTTTCAATCGCTTGTCGTGATTTTAACCTTAGACCGTATAAATGGTTTTGTAATCCTCGAAATAAGTGCTAACCCAAGGGAGATTATGCTAGATGGGGCAAAACTTCCCCACCTTATTCTCCTAGGAGAACTTGGGTAAGTAGCACTGTTTGCCGGCAGTCATCATTATGGTGGAAGATGACTCCCTTTCTGTAGCCCGAATAGTGTCGCTTTTGGATCAAAGCAGCTTTCAATTAAGTGACGAAGCTGAACACAATGGAGATTAGCAGTAATGGTTTGATAGTTGTCTAAAAGTTCGTAGTGGGTGATCCCATCAATATTCCATATGCTCAACATAATTTTTTCGGAATGTAGTCCTGTTCTTGGTTGCTGAACTGGTCTTTCTCCTCGATTTATCCACGATCGCCGGCGTTTAACTTTGTGGTGAAGAATCCACTTCTCCCCACCTGTTACAAGCATGCCCAAAAATGGTTTCTGAAGGTGCCGCGACAGCAAAGAATAACTACAAAGCGCTGTCGTAAGTTCTCTGGAGACAGTTTACGCGGAACCCATTAACTATTGCAGAAACATGTTAATGCTGCTGTAATAATCTGAAAGAAACAGTTATAAATTGCTCATGATGTTATATATAAGTAATAAGAATAGGCATAATATAAATTTAAATGATTTAAAACTCCTTTCTTGAAAATCGGCATAGACTTTTACACCGTCCTGATATATCAAACCGAAAATATGAAGTATATTTTTCAGGCTTAGTCTTATATATCGGACACGAGCAGTTCCCTTGGACCAACAAATGCAAATGAGAGGAGAGGAGTGAAAAGTAACCGATAATATGATATTTTCACAACGAAAAAGTGGATGAGACTGACGTGTAGAATAGAAAGCTCAGTCAGGAGTTAAAGATACTGACGAAGCCTTTGCCACGACTCTGAATTAAGCCCGCGTTTTCGACAGAGAATGTCGATCCTTATCAAATGAGGTTAAAATTTTCCATTTAGAATCATGATCTAATTACTAAAGTATTGGCTATACGTAGGAAATGAATGGTTAGTATTTACTAAATTGTTCTCACTGGCTCACTAATCAAATCGTGGCTGTGGTAGCATTAATACCGTGATTATGAGAATAATAATTCGGCCCAATAGCTCATAACGATAAGCCTAACTATGCGGCAAGGCTTAGACCGGCGACGCTCAACGCCACTCCCACTTTAATGAGCAGAATTTCTTAATTACGTTGTCAATAAAAGCCTTTATCGCAGCCATAAAAAAGCCCAATGGCTTCCCTTAAAATTTAGTGGAATGTTTCGCCGAGAAATTGCTCTTTATTTGGCTTTTTTGTTGATGAAGTGAAGGCTTGACAGGGTGCTTGGAATTTGCCACTAGTATAAAACTGAAATTTCTACTTTCCGTTAACGAACGAAGCAGAATTTGAGAAACTCCAACCACTGCGAATCAAAATTTTTATTCTTTTGTTTAGTAGCTAATTGAAAATGTTACATTTTCACTCAAGTTTAAGTCTAACAAGTAACTGAATATGACTGTTGATGTGATGCTTATACGTTTCTAGCGTTATTTATCAAAGCTTACACAAATTACAGTTGAATATTCTGACATTCATAAAATTCGAACTTCGGCATGCCGATATGATCTTTTTACTGCGTTTTTTTTCAAAGTCGCCAACTTTTTAGCTCCAATGAACCTGTGTTACACTGTCGGGCAGGATAAAAGTTCCACGATTGATAATTTATTTAATACTTACTGGGTCTACCATGAGATTCAATCACAGCCTTCATTTTGCCTGGAATTGATTCTGCAAATTTTTAAATCATTTGTAGCTCCACTTTTGGACATGAATGAAGACCTTTCCTTCACAATTCTCCAATACTGAAGGTAATGGCAGTGAGACACGTACGTTCCACTCACGCTCATTCCATAAATTCTGAATAACGTTGAATCAGCAGACTGTGGGGGTCAGTTTTAGTGCTTAAATAACCCCTCATGTTCAGAAAACCAATCTAGGACCGTTTTTTCCTAATCAGAAAAGTAAAAGTTCATAAATAGGTGAACGTGTTAAATAAAATTTGCAAATAGTCCTGTGACTGGATTTTGTTACTACACTGAGTCATAGCAAAAACAATCCCTAATGCCTGGGCCACAAAAACATTTGTAGGCCCAAATGGGTGTTAGGATGAGCAGCTAGCGTGCAGTTTCAAAACATATCTAATATCGGTAGCATACTGTATATACACTAGCGTAAATGACGTCCGAGTCTCGCATACTTGCATCATTGCAGGTTGTCTGAGTGAAGGCATGTCGTGGCCTCTGCATAACTATTATACTGGGGACCAAGGAGCTTCAATAGAGGACTTCAATCTATCGCAGCTCCTTGCTGGGGACACACTAGGCATTTACGCAGACAACTTGATGCAAGCATGCGAGACTCGGACGTCATTTATGCCACGGTATCTATGCTACCGATTTTAAATATATATCGAAACGGCATGCGAGCTGCACATCCGAGCCTTGGAGTAAATACATATTCTACTGGCGCCAGAGCACCTCCAGCCACCGTCGCTGGCAGTATCTGCCTGGCGTTGTGGCGGTCAACCTGGCTGAGTGACTGGGTGACAGCCAGATTTACGTAGCAGTTGAATAGTCGCTTCACATCAGGACCAGCCAGCACGCGGAATCTGCTAGCAAAATCTCATTGTAAATTTTTACAGCGGGAGAGAAAAAATTAACGTTCAAGACGTGACGTAAGTTTAACGGGGTTGGTGCATAGGACACTCAGCGCTTTATTATTCGCCTTTTCTGGAGATTGAAAATCTAAAATTTAGTAGACGTGGACAATATATGCAGCTAAGGCAGTTGAAGAAGAACATGAGCCTGATGCCTCGCACTTCCTCTTCCTCCTGCTACCAGGCAGAATGGCAGGCAAAAGGTACACGGGTACCGGTAAGAATTAATTAAAGCGCGCGCTTCAGTAGTATATATATACTCTAAGATCCAAGCAACCAGTTGGGAGTAGAAAGGCATATGTGTACCCGGCATTACACGGTCTTCAGATGCATGAACGGCGGAGCCATGCATGATGGGTTCATGAGCTCATGAGGTTCTCACCACACTCTGGTTCTTCCATTGCTATCAAAAAGGGTGAACTTTGACTAATCTGACTAGGTACATTAATTACATTCCTTCAGTCGTAGGCAGTACAGTTTCAATGTTCTTTTGCGAACCACCGGTGTTTTTTTTGTGGTTTAGCATAGTGCTCGAGAAAATTGTGCCAGAACTATAGGATGAAGCTCGCTCGTTATTTGCTGTATCGATAAACTCGTAAAGTCAGTAAATATAATATCATGTCTTCAGAACTAACCCCCGAGACAAAGTAGCTCAGCCATATTGCATCAGAAGAGTTATCATCCTCTGAATCGTTCCAATGCCTATACTAGTCTCTGTAGGCTTATCACGGCTGAATTTACCACCTATGTGAAATCAGGTGATGCGTCTCTTATTATTTGTAATGATGAAGAGTCTTCTCTAAGGGAGTTCATATTTAAGCTTTCAAACCAAATTCAACGAAAAAATTTATCATTCATGAATTTGTTGGCATTGAGTAAACAATTCTTATTGTTCCCAATTACTTTATGGATTAAAGGGTAATAATTTAAAGGTAAATATCTGAAGTTGTAAATCATCGTTCCGCGTCTTTTCTTAGGCCGAGAATTATTGTAATTCAGTTTTATTTTTAGCTTGAGTATTCAAAACCCTTGATTGTTGTTTTGACGTAATTCAAACAAACATCCACTGATAATGTTTGTAGAGTATTACATCTGTCAACATCTACTCTATAATGTGTTGAGGAATGATACTTGCTCGAATTTGTTACTCCCTTTATTCTGAAATGGTTGTTCCTCAGCCAAAAATTTCAATTGCCTCATCTTGGTATTCCATCTGTTCATCTTGTTACCCCAAAATGAAGCTATTGAAATTTATGGCTGTGGAACCACTATTTCAGAACAGTATTTACGATCCCTTTTATCATGGCACAAAACAACATGCTCACCAGCTATGTTACAAGCACTGTTGCCAGGTTATTTTTATGTTGGGGCCTACAAATACGGTAACAGGATTAATTAAACTCCTTTGTATCTTTCATCGGCAACGCTAGCCGCTGTTCCTCAGATGTTGTTATGTAGTCTCTCAAGAGCGTTACATTGGTTAAGCATGAGTGATCTACTTACTAATATTCCAACTCTCTCGTGCGCTTAACCCAGAAGTGTCAATGTTTTGCAAGTGGCCCACTTCAGCTTACCGGGTCTTTGAGAGAAATTCGTACAAATTTTATATCCTATACAAACTTCAACGCTAATAACTTGAGGAAATATTCATACATGGTCTTGAAGGTCATAAAGGTTTTTCGTAAAGTTATAGGAATACATGTATTCTTTAATATGACCCCCTTCAACTACGATAACTGCTGCTACACACTTTCGAAATT
Organism: Parhyale hawaiensis; assembly: GCA_001587735.2. Taxonomy (NCBI): domain Eukaryota; kingdom Metazoa; phylum Arthropoda; class Malacostraca; order Amphipoda; family Hyalidae; genus Parhyale; species Parhyale hawaiensis. The sequence continues at coordinate 24,889,209 of LQNS02278094.1, forward strand.
TAGAGAGATCGTCAATAACTTCCTTTTTTTTCTTAGGATCAAACGACATTTTTAATATCTTTTTTTAAAGACTGTAACAGAAGTGTAGGGATTAGCACATACTACAGCGTCAGTTTAAGACAAGAAATAATAATCTAACGGGTTTTAATAGAGGGAGTTTGATAGTCTGAAGTTTCATTCCAAAATCGGATTTTGAAGCTCTTTAGCAATTCAATAGGTTTTTGCTCGGGAGCAGAGCCTTTTTATTTTAAGTTTTGAACTTCATCCATGGAATGATTTTCGTTTTCAAAACGTATGGGATATTTCCCACGTTATCGTCAGTAGTGTATAAGGTAGCGAGATGTGTGCTCGTGACCTTTGACCTTTCACCCTCGCGACCTTGTGCGTGACCTTGACCTTCCGGTTTAGGACGGCCAACGCACTTCCGGTGTAGCGGGGGTTAGGAGGAGGGGGGGGGGCGAACCGAAA
>LQNS02278094.1:24891542-24912279 GCA_001587735.2 Parhyale hawaiensis
CACGGGGCATTGTCCTGCATAAAAATTGCTGGCTGGTTTGGTGATGATCGTAGAGATGGGATAACATATTGCTCTACAAGATTGAGATACACATTAGCATTGACAGTTTCTTTAATGGCCACCAACGGTCCTACTCCTTCAGATGAAAACATGCCCCACACCATAACGCTACCTCCCCCATGCTTTACAGATGTTTTGACACATTTCTTGTTCAGCCTGTCACCTGTTGCACGTCTAACATACCGTCTGCCATCAGATCCAACCAAATTAAATTAAGTTCGTCGCTGAAATGCGCTCTTTCCCAATCTTCATCTCTCCAAACGATGTGCCTTTCCGCATATTCAAGTCTTGCTTTCATATTCTTCTTACTGATAAGTGGTTTAGTGGCAGGGCTGCGTGCCTTTAACCCACATGCATTGAGGCGACGAGAAACTGTATAGCGAGACACTTCTATGTTGTTATTGACCTTCAGCTTTCTGGAAATTCCCGCAGCAGTTTCCGAAGGATCCTTCTGGGCATAGCGTTTCATAATCCTATCAACTCGTACGGTGGTTTTTCGAGAGCGGCCTGCAGATCCCGGTGATTCCAGCTGTTTCTTTTCATCATAGAGCTTCAAAGCACGAGAAACGACGCTCTTGGATCGGTTTACCTCTCTTGATATGACCGAAAGAGTCATTCCTGAGGACCTGAGCTTAAAAATTTCATCCCGCCGCTCAGGAGTAACTTTCACGTGAGGTGCCATATTTCTAGAATGGTGTAATCGTAAGAGTGGCAGTTCTAGAAGTCATGTACACGAAATTGAATGTTGTCAGATGACCAGGGTAAATGTGAGAATGTTTTAGAGACGATCGTTCTTTTATTTTGCACTGTTCAATTTTTGTTATTGTTTGTTAGATTACTCTAAAATATTAAATATAGTTATGTTTGTCCTGATATTTTGTAGAAATATGTTAAATACATTTCTTAAGGCCCCATCAAATGATTTATTAACCTTTTCTACATGGTTAAACTTTATTTTCAAATAATGAAAATCGTTCTCTTCTTTTGCCCGCTAGTGTAATTGAGCTTAATACGACTGCTCTATTTGAAGCACCAACTGCGTGAGGTCGTTCAAAAAATCAGTCTACTTTTTGTAGACTAGAGTTTCTATGAGGTCGTCCACCAGTTCTGGTCTAAGAAAAACTTGTAAGACATCATGCGACTCTTCCCTCGTATGTCAACGAGTTGGGCTCCGCTCTGATTGAAAAGTTTCGTGTTCTGCAAGTTCTGAGTCTGTAATTAATGCCAACGAAGTTTCGATTCTGCTGATGAGCATACGCCCATGCATGCTCTTTGGGACCAGGCAGTGGGCGAACGTTAATCAGTAGCGGAGGACCCAGAGGTCTGGACGAACTTCTTAATAAGTCACTGGCAGGTGATATCAAAGGAGCTCTCAAAGGCTAGTAGGAACTTGGGACAGAATTATAGATTGAGATACGAGGACGAACGATGCTTTTTCTCTGCCCTTGTTTCTGTTTCTATCCCATAGACTTGACTTAGAAGTTGTCAACCGTATATGATTGATATCTTTAACGTTTGGTGTATGAACTCGCATGATGGAGCTCCCTGTCCCGTGTGCTATACCTATGATTTTGCAAGAGATGAGAAGCGGCTTAATTTTTGCTTCAGTGTTTGTTGTGTTTTCTCTTTGTATTATGCACCGAAAAGTGTTATTTTTCAATTCGATGCATATTACTCGTAGAAATTTTCCAGGAAAATAAAGCTTCATTCGTTAGTCACTGTGCTTCTCTGTATTTATCGAAATTGCTCGCACAGATTCCGTTCCTATGCAGTTCTATTCTCAACAGTTAGAGAATACGAATGTATAAATGCAAATACTATGCGAGCTAGATGCAATGTTGAGCTTTGAGAACCGTCGGAAACTGAACTCGATGTGGACAGATTTATTCCCGCCTCAACGCTCCTGACAAGTCTGGCGTCGCGGCAGCGGCACCACGCCGTCGACTGCTCAAGTTTGTGTGCCACCTGGTTGGATGTGGTAATAATTGTTTATTTGTTACTGATGTGCTTCTGTTTAGGTAAAAGCGTTGTGTCTTATAATATGACGCAGGATGAAATTGCATTCTTGTAGGTGATTGAGTCTCTAGACTCTACGACAGATGGAGGCAACCAAAATACACTATTCTGTTCTGAAGAGAACAAACGTTGTTCTACTACATGGCTCAGCAACATGACTACTGGCAAAACCATGCCTGTCGTTGCAGGTTTCTGATCTTAGTTCGAATGAGGCACAATTAAACGGACGCCGTTTGACAGGTTCAGAAAGTAGCTGCATTCTCTCGATATGGCCAATAAATTTTCCGACCATCTTCCTATATAATCTTTACAAACCATTTAAGACATTCTGCGGAAGACATAGCGTATAAAGGCCAGCTTTGATGTAGTTTTCCTACACATATCAACTGTACCAGTGAGCTGAGGCGCATACAAGCTTTGTTCCGCAAGTTCGAGGAGCACTTTTTGCACGAGGCTGTTGAATTTGTAGGCAATATCGATACGTCTGTATCGTGTCGGCGGCGCCTAACGTTCCTATACAAAAGTTTGAAGCCCTCGCGAGTCCATATTACCAGCAGCTGGATTTACATATTTTTTTCTCTAAAGAGAAGTGAATGCAGTTTTTCTAAAATTATCCAATAATATAAGCATTTGCTGGCAAAGATACGAGCACTTCCTTTGAAAGTTTTGCAACGCTCCAAAGTGTCTCCTCACCAGGAAACTTAAAGGGCTTTGGTATACTGTGGTCACGACATGGCATCAGGGAACTCCTGGATGAATTTGCTCTTATTAAGTTAAGACACCGCGCACAAAGCGGCGTTCTGCACGTTCCGACTGTATTCTGTGTGTGGCCGTCACGTTTGTAGGAAATTTCGAGATATGCATGGTGTAATCTGTTGGACGTCAAGCACAGATAGATTTCTTTTTTTTCAGAATCAACGACATTTTTCTTGATCGGGCTGCCAAGTTAGGAGATTTCTTTTGTACAAATGTCATTTGCGACGGTGAGCTGCGTACTGGACGCTAAGAATTGACGCTGCGTGGAGCACTCCAGCACCGAGAGGCCAGGTGATGCACGGCGAGGGATCGCAAATTGACTCTCTACACCAACTGTTTCTCCTGCTCTTTACCGTACCAGTTCTTCAAAATTCTATAATTGCGGCATACGAGATAATAAATTATGTTTGTTTTCTTTTTTTTTTCGTTGCACATGGGTGGATGTTTGCAAAACAAGATTCTTATTTACTACATTCAACGATGAGAAAAATAACAATCTTTCAGTTGGAGAAGGGTGCACTCCAAAATATTACCTGCTTATCTTGCAGCCATTTGTTGCATTTGTTTGAGGTAAGTCCAGCTGCCGGGATTGACCCTAGCGTTTACGATATAAGATCTATGTTCGATACTCAATGTTGAGTCAGTGGATGCTTGTGATCTTTTGTCCCCAACTTTAAGTATAAATCATTTTCTGACCGGAATTCATACGAATGAAAACAACATGCATAAAATTATCTTCACGCTTTTATTGTTCATATTTTTTACTTTCATATATTTTTTCTGCAACTGTGAACTCCTCAAGTTGAGTTGAGAGGCTATAGAGGGCGCTGTTCCGCTGACTCAAAGTGCACTCTCTACATGTGCATGTGGCTATAAGGATTGAGCTAAGATGCAAATGGGCATGTGGAGCTGCTGCTACAGACATAATAGCGTATATGGCCAGCCACCGTAAAGGCTAACAAGATCGGCAAAAGCAAGTCTGATTAGAATACGCCCGTTGCATCTCAATAGTCGGCATCGGTTCGCTTGAGGCATAAAATACACTCAAATGGCCATAAAGGAAGGCGACTTTGGAGGCTACAGAGTATTATTTTTTCTCCAGTACGCGCCCAACGACGTTGGATATTTTGCTGGCTTTTCAGAGAAAACTCAATTGAATCTATCTTGAGGTCTGACAACGTTGATAATCATACAAAAAAAAAAAAAAAAATGAAAAGCTTACCATACGACTAATATTCAAGATATTTTACGTTACTGGTGCATCTGGCTGCCAAAAGGGTAGAATAGAACTGGCATCAGCGCCTCTACATCCTTCACGCTATTGGCCAATATTCTACTAATAGTGCACCCGGCCGTGGCAAAAATATGCGATGATTCTGCTTCACTAATCATACTTAGGGCGCTGATTTTATTATGAAGGATACACTGCAACTATCAATTTTTATCACCCGTGAACAAAGTGAGAGAGGTGTTAATGTTTTCGTTGAAGATTTAAGCATATATTTGTATATACCGGGCTCTGTAAAAGTCCTGACCTGTTTTGTATTTTCAAAGTATGAAACTCATTTCAAAGAATTGATGAAATTTATTGACAATGACTACTCCTAAACAATTTCAGATAATATAATAACTGGTAACAGTGCTCATTTTTCTACGTTTTGGTAACGGAAACAAAAAGGATTAAGAGAGCAGCTCTCCTTCGCGCGGGTCACCAGAAGGCGGACATTGTTAGGTTGCAAAATTTCAGTTCATCAACGGTGAAACAGGTCGAAACCGCCTTAAGAATAATGAAAGCCTCAAAGATCGACCACAATCAGGGAGATCGCAAGTTATTTAACGGAAGAATGTTCGAAGAGCCTGTGAAAATGATCCGAAACTCAATATGACTGAATTTGGGAAGAAGAAGAGTTCTGTGTCAACCGTGTCAAGAGCTGTAAACAGTGAAGGTGGAAAGAGCTTAAAGCGTCAGAAAAGATCACTGCTAAGTGCTGACATGGTTAAAAAGCACCAAGAGCGATGTTCCCGCCTTCCTAACGACTTGAAAAATCCTGGAAATCGAGTCATCATTTTCTAAGATGAGAAGACCTTCACCGTGGATCCTGTCCTCAACAAACAGAACGATCGCGTTGTGAGCTTTGACAGAGACATCTCTGATGTTCGTTATGTCTCCACAACAAAGCGTCCGGCCTCTGTGATGATGCTTGGCGTTGTGGCCTCCAATGGAGAAAAGATGCCTTCAGTGTGGTTCACGGGCGGTTACAGCTTGACAGGGGCTGAATACAGGGATATCATGGCCACAAAAGTTCTTCTTTGTATGAGAAAAATTGGCTAAGATGGAGATTACGTGTTTCAGCAAGATGGTACACCATAAACAAAGCTTTTATGAACTTCGGATGGCAAATTTTTAAAACAGGTCAGAACTTTTGCAAAGCCCGGTATATACATATTTGTCTGCCCACCCAATAAGTGCTCGAAGGAGTTGAGCAATTTTCATAAGTTTTTGTAGGGAGTTTGGTGGGCTGCTCTCGATGAGACCCATGCCAAAAACTGGGACCAGCTTGTCATAAAAAATGAAGGTGATGAAATTTGTTCTCCACCCAAAAACAGGTAGAAGGAGTTGAGCTATGTTCATGATTTTTTGCAGGGAGTCTGGTGGGCTGTCCTCAGTGTCACCCATGAAAAAAAGAACTAAAAATAGGATTAGCTGCCCGTGAAAAATGACGACAATGATATTTGCTCCCGACCCAAAAAGAGGTAGAAGGAGTTGAGCTATCATCATTGATTTTTTCTAGAGAGTCTGGTTGGTTGTCCTCGATGTGACCCATGCTAGAAAACTAAGATTAGCAGGCCATACAAAATGACGGCGATGAAATTTGCTCCCACCGTGGGTGATGGTCTTTCGGCACCGATGCGTTCTAGTTTACTGATGGCGAGAGATAAGCGTAGCTGACGTCAGTGTCGCTGAGCAGCGTAATTCTCTCTCCCGTTGGGGGACACGCAGCAAAAGTATTCGCTTTTAATTAAGCTGGAAATAAAGCAGAGATCAAAACATGAATTGCATCTGCGTATCTTTGATGCACACTGCTAAATTATCATTATATAAAATTTTCGCTTCAAAGAAATAAAAAATTTAAATTGGTGATAAATAACGACTTCAACGAAACTGCCACTTTCTCTAATCTTTGCCATGGTTCTGCTTTGAAAAATAGTTTACTAATTTACTGCTTTGAGCGTCCACTAAGTTTGCACATCATGAGCTCGCAGTAAACAGAGCTTTGCTGCTGGAAAGAACAGTGTTTCTTGGGATCCGTGAAATTGTTGAAAGGCACTTTCGACATTTTCAACATTTCAGGAACCTACTGAAATTCCTGATTAAGTAAAGCTAGAAATGCATTAAAGTTTGAGGCATCCTTAGTTAATTTTGCCCCATTTTTGAACCTGGTTTAAGTTTTGCCAATATGTGTTGTATAGAGCCTGAGTCCTTTTCAGCTTGGTCTAACTGGTTGTTTTATGAACATTCCGGCCACGAAAGATACAAATAATTAAATATTGCAACACATATATTAATGTGTGCCCGCACATTGGTGAATATTAGATTGTTTTAGTGGGCAGAACTTGGAGTAAATATTCTCTTTGAGGGCACCTCCAACCACCGTTGCTGGTAGTGGCTACCTACCATTGTGGCAGTTAACCTGCATGGCTGAGTGACTGACTGACAGCCACTTCTACGGAGCAGTTAACTAGCCTGCACCACATCAGCACCAGCCAGCCCGCGGACTCTGCTAGCAAAATCTTGGAGTAAATTTTTACACCGAGAGAAAAATTGACGTTGAAGACGTGACGAAAATCTAAGGAGGTTGTTATCAAGGATACCCAGTGCTTTGTTAATCGCCGTTATCTGGAGATTGAAAATCTAGAATTCAGTAGACGTGGACAGTATATGCAGCTACGACAGTTAAAGAAGACCATGAGCCTGATGCCTCGCACCTCCTCCCCCTCCTGCTACCAGGCAGAGTGGCAGGCAAAAAGGCACAAGGGCGCCGGTAGGAATTAGAGAACGCCCGCTCCAGCAGTAACTTTTTTACTCCAAGAGGTTCAACCCGTATATTGAAGGATCGACTCCCAGAGCAATGTAATCCTATGTCGATGGTCGCTGGTGAAGTGCACAAGATGAAAAAGCGTGTCAGGAGTGCTGCATGCAACCTATTTAGGGCATAGGCCACGTCACCGGTCCTATGGCTCTTTAAGACAGTTCGTTTTTTTGCAGCCCTTTTCCTAAAAATAATGCAGCCATATGTTGAGCGATTCTGCGTTTCTGTTTCGGTATTGCGGCCGGGCGGTAGGGTTGCAAAATGCTCACTACTGCCTATATTTTTACCAACTGCATATGTGGCTGCCAGGGACTGTGGAGTTATCTGGTCACTTTAAAAAGTTAAGAGTCCCGGCGATGTATAAATTGCTTTACTGCTGGTCATGATTTTGGTAATTTCTAAGGTAATATAACAAGATCTGACATAAGTGAAAGTTGGTGCCCTGACAAACCATATCTAGGCACGTAAATTAACTAAATTTCTCTTGAATTTATGCACTATTACAAAAGTTATGAATTGTTTTATATCTTGAACCAATTTTAACTGTCAAGCGCTTGATTGCAGGTGGCTGAAAATGTACACTTACGGTAAAAATACAGTGTTTCAACGCCATAACTGCATTTAGTTCGAACGGTGTACCGTGTACCCTGAGCAACAATAGAAACAAGCATAGTGTATGAACGTAACAGTCGTGCGTTAGAGAAGCAAGTTATTTGTCGACATAACTTCCATTCTTTCATATTACGTTAAACTGTCTTTTTCTTCTGAGAAAGTCAGTCGGTGAAATTGACGTGATGATATGATACCAGCAATATCAGTAATTTTCAGCCACACACTATCTTGCAATGTAAATCGGACTCCTCTTTTATAAACCCCCGTTTTCAAAATAGTGTTAAGGTCAGGAAAGCAAGGTGGCCAAGTCATGAGACGATCTCCTATGATGCCTAGAGTTCCAAGGAATGAAGTGGTAACCTTAGCTGAATGGGATGGAGCACATTCGTGCTTGGAAATCATTTAGAAACGTTATGTATGCTGGCTCGATCGTCAGTTTGACACCCTCTGGCACTTGGAAAGGTCCGATAAGCTTGTTACCTATTACGTGTTACTAGCAAGCCCAGTAATGAGCACCTTACCTACTGTACAGCAGTAGAGTATCCAATACCTACACAGCAGGACTGTAGCTAGGATAAAGCTTGCTGAGTCGGTGTTGGTGGAAGAGGGACGCTTTCAGGGACTCGAAGGCAAGAGTTGGAAACTGGCTTGACCCAGAAATTGGTGCTAAATGGACTTATTTGATCAAGAAATTGATTGGAGTCTGACACTATTGGGTCCAAAGGGTTATAATGAGACCTGGTCTATCCAGTCCCTCAGCCCTGGTTACAATGGAGACTTGAAAAAGCTTATAGCAGTTGCAATGCATAAGTCACTTATGAATGGTAAGCCTTACAGTGAGGCTGCCACGTTCAGCAGGGCGACAGAGATTACCACGTACCGGCCCAAAACCGGCCCAAAACCTAACACCTCCACCTTGTTGTTGGCGCCGCAATCGATGAGAAATAGAGGCTTCAAGAGGAGTCCAGACTTTGGCCCATCCATCTGGGCTGTCAAGGGTAGCTCTAGTGGTATTCGTAATGGGAACATTTTCAAAGTTTGTTTTCATACATTTTCGTGCTTTCATTGTGGGTCTTTTTCAACGGAGGCCTGATATGCTTAACGTTCTTAGCCTGGGCAGAACAATGATGCCAGCTTTGTCAAAATATAGCAGCGCTTGTTCTGTTGAGATGCATTCTGACTTATCTGCGCTTTTCTCGACTATCACGAGGTAACAGGGTAAAGTGCAGTAAAGCAATTTACACACTTTATAAACTATACCAATACACGCAAGCAGTTGGCAATATTTTGATTGAAAATTCTTCAATTCCATATTGTGAACAATTTGTTTTGCTCAGCATGCAAAAACGTTCCGAAAAAATACTTCAAAAAAATAAAAATGAAAATACTTATTAGTTTTCAGGAAAAGTTATCAGCAACGCATCATTTAAATCACAACTGATGCTTTTGAATCACGTACAATGACCAGCATTATGCATAGGAATGTTTTTGAACGCGCTAGTTTTGCAGACTTTAAGTACTAGTAGAGTTCTAGAATGATAATAATCTCCTAATATACACAATAAATTAATTTCTTATCAGTGGCATGAATATGGCAACATCACGACCACATTAAAATGTTCAGTGTTCGCTGAATCGGCAAGGTTGCATTACTTTGTTTACACTTTTCACGTACATTTACGCTAGATTTCTGTGCATTGGCCCATTTTGATTCAAATGGTAATTTTTGAGGGACTCTCTTCCAACGTGATTATAGAAAGTTGACCTTCTCTGGCGTCTGCTCCTCGCCCCTGCTGTTATTGTTTGGGATTGCAACAGTTCCCATTGCACTGCTGTTCGTTACGTAACTGGCTGAGCCTTGCCTTTAGAAATCTTATCTATAAAGTAAATCTTTCCTCTGTCTAGAAATTTTGGTTTGAAATGGCTTGACATTTATCAAATGATTTATACAATTTATATCACTTGGCATGGTATCATGCGTCGAAGGTCATCTGCATAAAGGAATAAAGTTTGTAAGTTATTCTTTCACGAGTCCAATACCTACACGTGTGAACTATACCGGGTTTTGCACTCTATACAACACGTTGCGAAACTCAGGGTCGCTAGAAGACCGATCGTCCAGCTTCATTTTGCAATAAAAAAATCGATGCCTCTACGTCAGAAGAAGCATTTATGAAGCTTCTCCATCGACTACGTTCGCCGTTCGTCGATGATTTTTATCGCACCGGTTGCTGCAGCTCTGAGGTTTCTTGCGTGGGTATTGAGCTTGAGAGACGAATTTTCAAGTTGGCATAGCGGGTTTCTGCACAAAAATTCTTTGGAGAAATGTCCTAACAGATGAATGGGAGGACAATGCCGCCTTGGACAGATAGATGGGACAGTATGCCGATGGCTCTCAACTTGAAAAATGCATGTACGCCGAAAAGGTGTTGTCCTGTAGAACCTGGACGTTTTGGTGAACTCCAGCGCGCTGCGAACAGAACTCAGCTGTGTTAGAGTTACGCGTTGGTCTGCTACCGTATCTATTTTGCAGAATATTACAAATTTTGATGATACGCAAAGGGTGACAAAGAGGACCTGAACTGGAGAAAAACTGAAACAATAGGAAACGTTTAATAGAGTTAAAATATTTTTACTCCTAGAAATTAAACAGCTTTAGCTTCCAACGCCCAGATAATGCTGCCTCAAAATTACTTCCTGTAGGGCGCATAAATAATATTGTTTGTATGGCCCAGCTAATGTTAATAACGCCAGAGCAATTGAAAACATTATTGTCTCAATAGTTGTTTTATTTGTTTCACCCAAAATTAACAGTGTTGAAGTTTTTTATTCTCATTGATCCCTCATTATACAAGTTTGTTTGCTGCATTATTGACAATTTTAACACAATATATTGCTCACGAGTACATCCATCTAGAGCTTTTCAAATAACCATTCAACCTTAGTCACTTCCATCCAATCCAAATGAAAAGATTGTATGGTTTCAACGGTGAATAGAGCGCGCACTTAGAAGAGTACTGACATAAGCGGAAAACAATCCAGCAAATCTGTTAATTTTTGCACTTCCGTACTAGCACACCGAGTCCTGTACGCCTTGTTCTTAAAAAACTTTGCGGGTTGCCGTTAGTATTCTTCGCTAAATTATCGTGTTTTGTGTACAGCGCGGCGTATAATTTAATAAATGCAATTATAAAAACCACAGGATGAATCAATGTTCAAGACATATTTCTAATAACGTAATACCCTAATTTCCGATAATGAGAGAGTCCGAGCTCAAAAATAAGTCACGTAGCTATCTTATTTTGGGGAGACACTCTTCAATTTCAGCTCTTGTTATTCTAATGATATGTAATTGATTATGCTTTTCCAGCTAGGCGATATTATCGGTGACAGATATTTGGTAACTGATTATTCGCATGAACGTTCAGTTTTGACGTCACCCTTTCAGTGTTTCAACTCTGGTCTGCGTTGGAAAATCAAATCATTGCTGTCATAAATAGTAATTTTTTTTATATTGATGGCGTTCTCTTGTTTTCACGTGTTTTTAACTTAAACCAAACTATACTCTTCCCCTACTACCACTCTCAGGATTTCGCCTGATGACAGATGCCCTTAAATGCGTTTGGTGCAAGTACAGTCGTAGAAAATGGATCCCCTTGTCCCTGGAAATCCCATGTCTCTGTTTGGGGCCTTCGTTTAATGGGCCAGCAATCCCGGTGATCTTCGACTACCATTTGTATTCAGTCGGTCCTGTGTCACGTGAAGTCTTGATAGTGAAATCTTTCGTATCCCAGCACTGCATCTAAAGACAGGGATGTTCTCCCTCTCCCACTATTAGTTTTGTACCGAGACAAGTTTTCTCGGTTTTGGTGCTATGCATGGATGGACAGTTCGTATATGCGTTGGCACTCTTAGGTCCTTAATTTCTGCTGATGGTTATTCAACCGAGGTTTCCAAATTGCCTTCGATGACTTTGTTCCGTTCCGATACTGCTTATACAAGTATGCCAGTGGAGCTCGCACTGACAATTATGTCAGTAATGATTCCGAATAATTTTTGACGACGTTGTGAAGTTCGGAAACTTATTTGTTGAGAACTTTGGTTTCTCTGGTAGTAATTACCTCCGCCAAGGAGGTCATGTTTTTGCCATGCTTGTTTGTTACAAAGATTGCCCAAAAAGTTACGAACGGATCTTTACGATATTTACAGGGTTTGCTAGGGATGTTAACAGTAACAGATGATTAACTTTTGGTAAATATCCGTTCATTTGTTAGTCTGCCTATTGGTGTTTAGTGCCATAACTCAAAAACGTATGGATGGATTTTCATGATATTTACATGAATTGTTAGGTATATTATGAAGAGTTATGAAGAGTAAATGACCAAATTTTTGTAAGCTTTGATGTTCGTTCATGTGTTTGTCGCTGTTTGATTTTATGCTTGTTAGCACAGTAACTCAAGAAGTTATTGATGGAACTTTCTGAAATGTCCAAGACTTGTTAGTAATGCTAAAAGACATCAATGATTAAATTTTGGTGATGATCGGTTGGTCCGTTTGTGTGTTTGACTCATGTTTGTCATCATGATTGCTAACAGTATAACTTACAACGTTATGAACGGATCTTCACGAAAATTACGAATACTGTTAATACTATTGAGAGACATAAATGGTTAAATTTTACTGTTGATACAAAGAAAATCATGGTTTCAGAACCAATTTAAATTTTTTGTTACCGTTGCCTAGCTTGCCGGGGATATGCGCTCTCAGAGTGTTCTCTACTTGATCATGCAATATCAAAATACTTCTGCCCTATTATTATTAAATTATCAACGAAGAATGGTCAATTGGGATTCATCAAATTACCACTGAAGATCCTACCTCCATCCCCTACTCCATATGGAAACAAGAGTTAAGAAAAACCACTGCGCTCACAGCATCGTTTTAGGTCACCGAAGGCGTTCCAGGAGTCCCCAATTTAGATACATTAACGGCTTTCGGTGGCGAAGTAACGATGCGATGCCACTCCGCAACCTGGTATGGGGTCGATACTGTCGAGTACATTATGGCTCATTTGACGCCGCCATTTTGTGTCATTTGCGTGTCATCGGATACAGCAATAGGATGCCAGGACCGAGAGATCGTTGCATTAGTGTTGATGGTAATGGCATAGTGATGTATTAGAGCTCTGCACGGGGTCCTTTGCTAGCTGCCATACAGCGGTGGCTGGGGGGACGTCAATGGCATACAACCTTTAAATCCACGGCTCGGAAGTTTCAAGTTCATTGATGGATAGGTGTGGTAGGTGTTTTATTGATGGATGCACTTAGAATAAAAAGTAATAAAGGAATCGAAAATTGCAATCTTCTACAGGGGCTACAGGAACGCCGACAACTTTTTTGCGCACGGAGTGGCAGACTTGTGTGATGAAATCGCTCGAATTTTCACCAGTGCGAGTGCACGGCGGAGGAGAGACAACCGCATATGACCTTCTCTTCTTACCGGTGCAGAGATCACGAACTAAAACTCAGTATCGTTTGCTTAGCTGGTAGTCGACACGGACTGGACCTTTATTACCCAGCGCATTCTTCACAGCTGGAGGGAGGATCGGCACTGGCTGTAGCTAACTAGTACAGCGCCTCCTCTATAGAGACTCGAGTTATAATGCCATTATGTAATGGCAGAATACTTGGATACATGCAGTGGCCACTTTAGATTCGCGTTGAGTCCACTCCAACAATACTGTAACTCAGGGCTTCTTAAGGCTGTTTCACACGTTAGACTATTGGACTTGTTCTCTAAACTAATCGTCCGACTGTTAATGTTGTATTTTTGTAAACACAACTGTGTATCTACTAAAAAGATATGCTAAAGTTTTAGCCGTCAAGCAGCTGGCTTGGGCAAGTCTTGTAAAGTTTCTGATAGCTACTTCTTCATTTTTCATTGAATGAAAACTTAGAAAGCTGTTTACTTTTTAGTTGTTTAAGTGATATAACAATGCATTCAAACAATTAGTTGAAAGAACACGTTAAGAAGACTAACGTTTGAACCGGTCTTTATAGTAGTCAAAGGTACTGAACCAGGGAATATTCATCCGCCCATTCAGCTAATCCATCGCAGCTGTTGTGTCTCTATACAGCAAGTTCATCGTGTAGTGCAAAAATTAAACGCAAAAGTAACTTCCAATGAAGCAGCTATTATCTGAAGTAAAACGGTGTATGTAATGTGTCTGTCTGCTTGCTACTAACAGCAATGTGATATGGAAATACGCTGGAATGAGATGCAACCCATTATAGAGCTGTTCTAGGGCAGTCGTTCTGGAAGTGGTCGTGTTGCACTAAGGTCTCATAAACACTAAACTTAGTGTAACATTAACTACTCGAGCTGGCAGTATCATTCAAAAGGTTACTTCCATGCCAAACACATGATACAGCATGTGTTTATAACGTGAAAACAAACGAGCAATTATTACTCGAAAATGAAGCATATACCGAATTTTCAATTATATTCTAATCATTCAAGGGTCCCTTCGGTGCCAAGTCTGTACGTGCATGCGGTTCCCACTAAGTGCACAATATCAAGTAGAAGGCATCTTCCGCTACTCTGGCCGATGCTTATCATTCGGCGACTGCCTCTACTGACATTCTAACGAGGGGATCCTGGCCTCGACTGAATGCGGGTATAAATCTTGTGGGAAGCGGAACTAGTTTTTGAGGAAACTACTTGGGTTACGAGGTAATTTGACTCACCAAACGACGCTTAGTGTCTCCGTTACTGTAGTGAAGTCTCAGCCAAAGCTGGACGTCGAAAGTGCAGATATACGCAGAAAGATCAAGGGAAATATTGATCGTAAATTTTCCGGAGAGAGGCTTTTCCAAGTTGGAGAATGATCAGAAGTTGGCGGTGATTGAGAAAGCTTTTCATGGCATAACTCTGCGCTCTAAACTCAAGTTCGACCCTCTCCATCATCTTTAGTACCACCTTCGTTGACACAAATAGATGCTAAACTGCTCCTTAGTGCCCAGCGCAGTGTGTTCACTCTCCGCCTTCTACTGGACTGCCGTAACTGCTCTTTCCCTAACAAAATTCTAGGCCGGTCCAGATGCTTAAACGGTAAATCAGCTTCTACGGCGGACTTAAAAAAAATTCTGTTAGAGTTAGAGCCTAGTACAGTGTGTCCACTTTCCATTCTTTTAATAGGCTGCTGTAACTTCTCTTTTGAGGTTAGGCGCAAGTTTTCCACTCTGTCGTGTAACTCTTACCGCACAACGTTCAAAACGACTTTAAATTTACTGGATGTGCCCAAAAACGTCATGCGAAGTCAGATTACTATTTAGCAGATGAACTTGTCACCTGACTCGTCAAATATAAAGTGATTTATTGAGCTCCTGTTAGGAATAAATTGATACTACGTAAATGGTTTATAGCATGTATAACTGCTGGCCAAGCACGACAGAGGAGAACCACACGTACAGTACGTGTCCTGTTCGCACCGCGTCTGTCAAGAAAACGAACTGACCTTGCACTAGAGCGTTGCAACCACAGTAAACAGAAGGTCTTTTGTTTACTGTGGTTGCGACCGACTCTCGAGCGCTGACTTCCTTTGGCAATGTCTTGATATTTTATTTCATATTTGTATACGAGATAAGTCTACGTTTTTATTTTTTTTTTACCTGGTAACAGCAGTTTAGTTTAACTAGATGTTGGAGAATTAGCTAGTAGCTCATAATCCTAAACATACTTATGTTAGCTGCTGATGAAAAAAATAACACAAAATGGCACAGCCTGAGCAAAATAGACAGTTTATAGCCTAGCTAGGGTGCCACTAGCAGTCTTCTAATGCAACGACATTCATCCCAACTGCGTTTCTGGTCGATGTTTACGGCAGCTTATTGCATTAATTTTTTTAAGTGGAAGGAATAAAAGTACCTTTCATTCAATGAAAATCTTCCTCTTTTTCACTTAGTCGGTATGAAAATGAACTAAATTCTTTTGTTATATTTACATTATCATTAATGATTAAATGGATAACTTCCTTATTGGCAGCAGTGAGCCTGAAAAAAATTTTGTATGTACTAATCCTCTAAACATGAACTGAACATATGTCTTCTAGTAGTACACAGAAATTTATGTAACCGGACAGCGTTAGGGCGAGTTGCCACGTCATCCATACATCAACTCGTTCGCTCATCCACTCGTCCGAATGTGTTACTGTGCCCAAGAAAAAGTAGAGGAATGCAGTGTTTTTTTTTGCTTTATTTCATTCGTGGTTTGAAAAGAGTTTCCGTATATTGCAGAGTGATGCTTGTAGTGGAAACTAATTTGACAGTTAACATTTTTAAAAATTTTTATACTTGACCCGACGCTACAAATGCATTCGGGCGAGTAGACGAGAGAACGCGTTCATATGAATGGCGTTAAGCTCGGCCTAAGGAAACGTTTTCTACTGGCGTGCAGTCAGCTGTTAATATTTTTTGGGTTGTTCTCAGCAGCGTTTCGAACGTCATTAAAATACATACTTAAATCTTCATTGGGATTTCTTCTTCCCTTAAACATTCGAGCGCGCATAGTTTTATTAATGACGAAACGCTGGAGTGGTAACAACTAACTTGAGCATCAAGAGTTTCATTGCGATATCGTCACTCGTAGGATAAACTCGTATAAATACTAGCCAGTTGCTGGCACACATAACATTAAAACCGCAAAGATCAGTGTTGTTAAATACAAAGAATCTAACTTTCTCTTCTCTTTTTTTTGCTGCTGCAAAGTCTCAAAGTCTCGCATCATGCCATAGGAACAGGAAGGCGGCTTCTAATGTAGAACTAAGTAGACTCGCAGAGAGCTTCCAGGAAGTCCAAGTTTGCCAATGCCTTAAGAAATGTACGTGGGAACTCTTCCATTTGTTGAACGAGAGGCTTCTCAAACTTGCTCAATCGGTTCAAAGAATCAGCCCGTCTGCTGCTTTGTAGTGGAGACTCGCGCTCCTCTGACCACCGCGTTACTACACTGCAGAACAACAGCACAGGAAGATCTCGGTGCAAAGGAAACTGAACATGAGAAAAACAACTGGGGACCACCGCGTTACTACACTGCAGAACAACAGCACAGGAAGAACTCGGTGCAAAGGAAACTGAACATGAGAAAAACAACTGGGGATCACCGCGTTACTACACTGCAGAACAACAGCACAGGAAGAACTCGGCAAAGGAAGCTGAACATGAAAGAAACAACCCGAGAAGAAAATTTCATGATTTATTTCATAATAAATTTACACAGAATAAGAAGGGTTGAAAAGAAAGCTATGTGGTTATTGTGTAGACGCGTTTCCGTTGAAGTTATAGAAAGACTTGGCTGTTATCTTTGCGATGAATACAAATTAGGTAACAATATAAACTTTTCTCATGATCTTTTCTGAGTCTATTATTTTTCATGAGTGTTACAATGCATAAGTATCTTACGTCCTCTCTTTTCGATAAATTAGGATTCAATATCAACTTTCACTCTCTCGGTTCCAGGGCGTGTTATGTGACTGTAAATATATAAATTTTTTAGTCTCAGGATGTGATATGTGATTGTGAACGTATAAGTGTTTGGTATTAGGAAACGCTAAATTATTGTGAACGCATAGATTTTTCGTTTCAGGATGCGATATGTGATTGTGAACGTATACGTGTTTGGTATTAGGAAACGCTAAATTATTGTGAACGCATAGATTTTTCGTTTCAGGATGCGATATGTGATTGTGAACGTTTACATTTTTGGAGTCAGGACGCGATATGTGAATGTTTACCTTTTTGGTAGGCAAAATTCGGTATGTAGTTGTGAATGTCGACATTTTTGGTGTGAGGATGCGACATGTGCTTGTGAACTTTGTATTTTCGATGCCATTTTTTTGACTTGGAACTTATTCATTCCCGGTCCTATGCCTCAATGTCTATCATCAGCTTTATTTTACGTATTGCGTAAATTGCTCTCTTCTTAAATAAAGTATCATACATTTTTAGTTTTAAATTGAAGTCACTGCAAGATATTCTCTCGATACGAAGAAAAAGCGGCAGGTCTTTTGTACCGCTGCTGCTCGATGGCTTAATGGCCTTTTGTATTCCCGAGGCATAGTCCTGGAAACAGAGAAAAGAGAGCACAAGTGAGCATTAGTGGCAGTGCAGTGCAGAGCCACGAGTCGGCCGCTGCATGTGTGGAGAGTATTAACGGTGCAGTCTACACCGCTGCACGTACTGTCATCTGCACTAATTTCCCATCGGAAATTTATAGGCATTTAGCCGATACCATTCATTATTTACTGGCAGGCGATGAATGTCTATAAATTTTTTATAGGGAAGAGTGTTGTCCCAATAACAGAGGAGGACATCTGTGGGTTTATACGACCGAGCCACAAAAAAAAAAAAAAAAAAAAAAAATAGACACCGGATGTCTACATCTTCCGGCCTTTTTAGGGCTGGTACTCACGCTAGAAAAAACGAAGAGTTTTTTTTATCTAATCGTCCAAATGTTTTGCTGAGCCCTCGTAAATACAGCTGTGAGTTCACCACGAAAAGTAAAAATGTATGTCATCAGCTCAGCAGCTCAGTTGGGTCAATAAGTGCCATTATTACAGTAAGTTTTAAGTAGCTCCGCAAACTTGGAGCAAATTATAACTCAAAATGTTTGCAAGTGTATTCTATTTATAGTTAAATGGACACATAAACGTACTCTGAATTGGAGATAAAAAACATCCTTCATTTCACCAGCGTTTGCACAGGCCGTTACTTTTTCACTGGACTGTCAGCTTGTAGCTGGAAGCGCTTACCTCTGCCCAAAACCAGTCCCCCTTCCAGTACCCATGCAGATGGAATACAGTATTTGTCTCGGCGTATTATGCAGCATGAAAACTGCACTTACGCAGGGAAAGGCGTGCTGGCTTTAGAACAAGGAATTTTTTCGGGTTTTTGTAGTTGCAAAAATTAAATTTGCAAGAAAACAATAAAATCTCATTGCTTACCTCATTTTCCCGAGTGTTTTATGTTATATGGGCACAGGTATCCAGAAATAGGAAACATTTGAAGCACTGCAGTCAAACCATGACGGTTGCATGCAGCGCTGAAACGTGTTCTCAGGTAAACATTTTTGCAATCGATAATTATATTTTGGGAATTAACTAATCATTCCATGCCGTATTGGTTTTTTGGTTTAAAATTGCCTTTGGCAAAATATAGATTGGCTGTATAGTTATGTCTTATAGATCAGTCTGTTCAGTTGTATATTAATATTCACTATGTATTTACTAACTTCACAGCAACGGCAATTCTCTCACATGCCTTAATACCAATACAAAATCGAGTTAATTTTCTCCCTATTCTGCACACGTTAAGTGATGGTGATGGTCAACTATGATTTCTCGCTCTCGAACGTATTGGAAGTTCCTTCTCCTTTACACCTTACGGAGTTTCTTGTCTTAGCGCGTCTGTTACTCGCGTTAAATCTCGAGGGACATCAAAATGTTTAGTGTTCGCTCCCTCCTGTAAAACCGCGAGCTCTTTTGAAGTCTCCCCGGGGTCCGTAATAAATGAACGCCTTTGAGTTGGCCAGGAGAGCTGCAACTGAATATTGGTTATCCATAGTCCCTTGTCTCGGGAGGGGTGATTGCAGCTGCTCGATTTTTTCCCTTCGTCTCGACTCTGTGAATGCGAAGCGACGAGTCGTTCATTCGTTGAGGGTGTCCTTGCCAACTCTTGGAATTATTCTCGTCATAGCTGCTGCATCTATTTCATGAACGTACGCGCAACAGTATTGCAATTACTCCTCAAATGAAAAGCCTTTAAAAAACTACCGAAATTATTTTTTCAGCATTCTTACCATGATTCAAACTTAAGAACTAGCTAGAAGGCCTTTATTCCCTGGAGAAAGATTTCTACAAGCTAAAGAAATGATTATAGCCAAAGTACTTCAGTTGCACCTTCGATGGAGTATCCTTGTATAATGAACACAGTACATTGTTCTCGTAACTATCTGCTTTAATCATCTGTATCTGGTGAAATATAGATTGTGAACAGTTGTTAGCTTTATGTGGGGAAATCTATACTGAAACTGTAGGAATGTTCCTGAACGTCTGTTCTTCTCATTCTGCTCTTCTGAGAACCTACCTTATACAAGTCGTACTCCTACCTTCCACTTCTCAGTTACTGATAGAAATGCACGTTTTAATGAATTCTCATACTTCTCCACCAAGCTAAAAGCGCAAATAAAAAGAGTCTCTTCTTTAATGACTTAGCGAGTTGAAGTTCACAACTATCGTGAGTGTTCAGAACTCGATCTCGTAATTATTGTTCAGAACTCTCGTAATTGTTCAGAACTATCATAATTGTTCAGAAGTATCGCAATTGCAGCTATGCAGATGTGTACTTGTTCAGAGCACGCCGTAATTTGGATTCTCACACAGTTGATAAAGTTAAGATTATGGTGTATAGCTGTATACCGATACGAACGTGTGACATAACAGCTAAGGTTAATAGTATTTTGCCTCAGGAATTTAACAGCTTAGTTTCGTTCATGCCTGTGTCATGCTATTCAATCCCGGACACAACTTAATGCGAGGATGTGCAGCTCGCACGTCGTTCACGCTACCGCATCTATGCTGCCGACTTCAATGATGTATCGAAACGACGAGAAAGTTGTCAAAGCGAGCATAACTATAGGCCCGTGTTTGTACATAATATTGAAGGCACTGACAATATACGCGCTTCACTTCAACACGTTCCTGTCTTTCCGAGTTCTATGTAGAGTGAAATACATGGTTAGGTTGGCGATAAAAACGTGTACATTGTGGTGCAATTGCTTCGTGTTTCTGTACACATGATTGTCTGTACAGTGGTTCCCCATAGCTGATCGGTGTGGACCCCTGCCAAGAGAGCAGTGCATCCTCATAGATCCTTAGTGTTCTAGTGTTGGCTTACATCGCGTCTAGTGTACCAAAGGTTCGAGATTTGGAATGTAATGAGCTTTGAATCTGAGCCACCGTCGGTAATTCCTGCAAGTTCCCAAGTGTTGCTTTCGGTGGGGCGCTGTCTGAAACGCCCCAAAACCAACTGAAATCATATCAGGGTGTACATTATCCATTTTTGTGTACAATGATTAAATTTTTGAATCTAAATGCTGAAATGACCTTAAGTGGAACTACCAGGAGCAAAATCCACAAAAAATACGACGTA